>JAXIVH010000009.1:1381115-1426115 GCA_036785325.1 Urophycis tenuis
CTGTGTGTGTGTGTGTGTATGTATATGTGTGTGTGTGTGTGTTCCCTGTGGCTGTGCCCCCCACCCCCAAGAGATCTTCCCTCTCACTGTGTTTGGGTCGCCGGGCGCCACCGACACACTGCGGTGGCGGCTGGGGTTGGGCTCTCACCGCCGGGCCCCTCCCACGGCGCCGCGGGGCCGGCAGACAGCGCGTCAGGAGCGATTTGGCGGCGCGGCGGCAGAAGCCTCCTCCCGGCAGGGGGGGGGGGAGGGGGAGGGGGGGAGGGGCAGGGGCAGGGGGGGCGCAGAGGAGAAATCAAAGACACCTACGTGACGAGGCGAGCCTTGCTACTCGCGGCGGGGAAACCTCGCCTCACTTGACTCTATCCACCCGCCCCCCTCCAGAACACAAGGACTGCAGGATTCGCTTCTATCTCTGGGGGGGGTGAGGGGGGTGGGGGGGTCTATCTATAGGATTGTGATGTTTTTCTACCCAAGGCACAGCATATGTGATGCGATTCTCGCATATGCTGTGAACACACTGGTGGCCTGGCCCTGAGAAGGACACACACACACGGTGGATCAGTATTCTATAGTAGTGTGTGTGTGTGTGTGTGTGTGTGTGTGTGTGTGTGTGTGTGTGTGTGTGTGTCTGTGTGTGTGCACATTGTGGCCCCTAGTGCCTGTGTAGTACTGTCTGTGTAAGTGATGCAAAGGCTCGGTGAAAAACGAGCTGCCCCATACCAAAGAAGATCCTTGCAATCAACATCAGAGTCCTGTATAGCACAGGATCCATCCTAAGTACATTTCCCTGTGGAAGAAGGGCAAATGTACAGATCTATGAAGTCCCAATGATAAACTGCTTTGTTGAGTCATTCTGTGCAGATGGAGGAACCTTTGTCTTCCGCGGGCGGAAGAAAGGGCCCATTGTTCCCTCTGGTATCGATGACACTCACATTGTGTGCATTGAGCAGCCAAAGGCCTGTGATCAGCTCTCTGATCCTTCAGATGAAGCGAGGCCCATCGCTCTCTGTCCTGTGTTGACTGATGGTTGATGACATCCTGTTGAACCTGGTCTGTCCAATACTGAGCATGTCTCTATCTACTGTATGAGTGTGTGCTGCCTCTCACCGGTCTCCTTCCATCTTTCCAGCCAGCATGTGCGTTTCTCACCATTCCTTCAAGAGCTTAAAGCCTGATCGCCGGTGCGTGACACATGACACCGACACTCAAAGCTCAAACCACAACGGTAACTGGAGCCCACCACTGTAGCCTCATCGCCAGCGCGGCCCCAAACAAATAACACTGAACCCTCTGAAGACAAGACTCATTTAACTTTGTTGAAGAACTTGAGACCAGCGGCAACGATTCTCCTTATCTGAGAAGGGAGGCAGGGGTGAGAGAATGGGTGGTGGGAAGGCGCCGGGGGAGGAGGTATTGATTAAATCTGGTGTGCCATTGATTAGGTGACACGATGGATAAACATCAGTGAGGTAAAACTCAAAGCAGCCGTTCAGCTCCACCGCAGTCACCTGGCGGGCAGAGGGAGGATACAAGGGAGGGTGTTGCACTGACACCTACAAAGCAAAGCATCTCACTTTGATAGTCCTTGCTGAAGTGAACGTGTTCCCTCACTGACATCACAGCCGCAGAACTCGCCGCGGGGATCATTGACCAACTCGGTGTTCATTCACTTTAGGGGAGAACTTGGAGAACATGAAGGTCAATGGAAGTAAAGTGAAGGTCAGTACAGTGGGGGGGGGGGGGGGGGGGGGCTATCTCTCTCCTCAAATGTAATCTATATGTTAAGATAGGCCAAGCTAAAGGTTGCTCCAGGTGAGGATCGAACTCACAACCTCGGCATTGCTCTGCTGGATACTGCTGTATAAGTACCGCGCGCTGACCGATTGCGCCACTGGAGCCCTTGTGCAAACACAAGCACACGCACACACACACACTCACATTTTACAGTAGTACAACTTTCAAAATGGCACAGAATCAGCAACAAAGAGAGCAATGCATTCTGATGTACAACACAGCTTAGCGAGTGAAAACAAGCATGCTGTCAGAATCAAAACAGTTCATGCTTCACTCGAGTCAGTAGAGACGAAAAGAGTCTAAATAAGGAGGGTGTATGTAACTAACAATACACCAAATTAAAGCTTGCTCCAGGTGAGGTTCGAACTCACAACCTCGGCATTGCTCTGCTTTGTACTGCCATATAAGTACCGCGCGCTAACCGATTGCGCCACTGGAGCTTCTGTTGTTGTTGTAGTTGTTGGTGCACACACACACACACACACGCACGCACACACACACACACACACACACACACACACACACACACACACACACACACACACACACACACACACACACGTGTGTGTGTCAAAAAAAGAGACGTAGATGTTTCCTTTTGGTTCAGGAGGCTCTGTTGACATTGGCCAGCCAAGAGACGGTGAAAGACTTGAGTAAGAGTTCAGTCTTGTCTGTAGGAGGACAGCCAGTGTAGCGAGGCTAAAATAACAAGTTCTCAACTCTTCAGTCGGTCACAATGGCGTCTCATTGCGAGGGAATCCTGCAACAGCGAGTACAGATCTGAAGGGTCTGTGAAGAACTCACATCAGGTAATGACTGAGGTCTGAACAATGCGGGTTCTATATTTGAGTATGCTAGTCTAGTTTCTTTAAAAATGTAAATATCTGTACCACCAGCGCCGACACATCCACTGCGGTACAATGGGTTCGGTGACAAACAAACAAACGCATTGAAATGCACCCAGATGTATCACCGACAGTCACATCAGAGAAAGGATGAGAATATGGGGCAAACGATGGAATCTGAGGCTGGGCGTTTAACCTCAAGTGAGGAGGAGCGCCCCCCTGCTGTCAGACTGACAGTAATTAGCGGTTGATCTCCCAGGCCGTTTGTGGGTGCCAGGGGGTCCCCGCAGGCTCCCTGCTGTGGCCCCGGCTAATTTCAACTCATAGCTCTTCCGCAGCTCCGTGCTAGCACGGACGAGGTGTTACCATGGTAACCCCAACAGCATCACACGAGCACGTCTCATGTTTTTGTTGTTGTTGCTGCTGATGTTGTTTTATTCATGGAATGTGTCATTCGACATCTATTTACATCTAAGACATGGCCGTGTTGCTCATCTATTATCAAAAAAGGGAAACTCAATATTTCAGTGTACAACAGAGCGCCATCGGGACCGTCGCAAACGCCATGGATGAAAAATGCACTGGTCTACTGCGCCGCCTGCTGGTTCGAGTGGCACGCTGCAGTCTCATGCAGAGCCATGTCAACCATGATCGACAACGCCTGGGTCAGGCTGTACTGCCGCAATGAGCTTTGAGGAGTTTTAATTCGATTCATTGCACTTGTATAACTCCCTCTTCCATTTGTATTGGGTGCATGTGGTTATGGTTGAGTTTTTGCTCACTACATAAAACGTTCGACTGCTTTGGATGAGAAAGGAGGCGATTAAGGTGTTTTAACACTAGAGGGCGTACTGGACACATAGTTCCTTCCAACAGTGTTTTTCAGGAAAACTTTTCTTACAGATAGAAATCATTCCAAACAACACAGGGCAACAAATATAGCGAGTCTGGGATATACCATTAAATGAAACTATACGTCTCATTGAATGCATTCCTCTCCAAATCAATTCAGCAGCTAAGGAACTGACTGACATGATTTAATAACAGATCATCTCAATAGATAAATGACTGTGACAGATAAACAATGAATGATATGGTCCAATTCCAACCAAGCGCCTACTTTGGACAAGTGAACGTAAGAACAGTCAGAAAAACAACACAATGCATTGAAATTGCATTGAGCTAGCCGACCCCCCAAACTGAAGCACTGACATTTCCGGACAAGGCCGTGATGCAGGGTGTTGCATCAAAACACGTGCTTGCGGACGCTGGTTCCTTCATAGTAACTGACATAGGTCCTAACACCTAGGTACCGCCACCTATGGTACCTACACATGGAGTCTGACCTCCGCGTGAACTTCAACACTCCCTGTGTCAACGACGCTTCCATTCAATTGCAAGACGTATTCTGACGTTTCAGGTGGGGGGGCACGCTGGGCCCCTCATCACCGGTGAATGCCGGGGCATTGCCCCCGGTGTGCTGGGGGACGCACGGGCTGACTGACATGAATGGGCCGGCGTGTTTGCACCTGTTAGCATCACGACTGTCTATGAATCACAGCGGGAGATCATGACATCCTGGAAGGGTTCACAGGTAGGCCGTCGAAACACGCACGCACGCACGCACACACACACACACACACACACACACACACACACACACACACACACACACACACACACACACACACACACACACACACATTCAAACACATTCACACATACTAACACATGCCCCCATTCCAACGGCTTGGAATGCCCCTGTGGTCCCAGACGCTGCCCCATTGCTGACCTTCTAGACTATAAATGTTATTGACATGATTCAAATGCGTTCAACGTAGTAAGATTAAGGGGGAATGTGCCCGAGGCGAGGCTTCTCGAAGGCAAACATTTACAAAAAGACCAACAATGCAAAGTGATGTTTTCACCCCTGCTGCCCTGAATGGGAGTCCACAGCAATGACAGCATCTTAGGCAAGTCCAAGACAGTTAACATGACAACTACAGTGACCTTGTGGCGCAACGGTAGCGCGTCTGACTCCAGATCAGAAGGCTGCGTGTTCAAATCACGTCAGGGTCATCAGTGTTCCCTAAGGACTTCCGGAAGGCGTTCTTTGAATAATCATTGATCACCATTAATCAGGTATGGTGAAGGTATTTACCATGGAAAAGTCTGTTTAGTTGATAGACACTAACTATGAAAGAGAGTTCAGTTTAGGGCACAGTTCTTTAACCAAAGCTTAATTTATTTATGTATGTATTTATTTGTTTATTTATGACTTGAAATAGTTCATATGCAAACAGAAAATAAATTAATGAGGTCATAGCTCACAGAAACAAAATTCATGAGGTCATGGCTCACAGAAACGAAATGCACAACGTCATAGCTCAAAGAAACTACATTCTTGAGGTTGTGGTGTGATGACACATAAAACTGGTCAAATTGTTGCTGAGGACCGATTGTGCCTCATCATTCAGATGCTGTGTGAGGCAGTCTGGTGAAGTTAAAGCTTGCTCCAGGTGAGGTTCGAACTCTCAACCTCAGCATCGCTTTGCTGGATACTGCTATGGGGCTTGCTTTTGCAAACACACACACACGTAAATGTGAACTCCAGACAGGACAGTTAAAAAACACCAACAGGTACCTTTAGTCCTTAATTGTCCATTAACACTAATTATGGACTGAACACGGAGGATTCTGGCTTCTAAGGTGTGCACCCATGTACACACCTACAGTACGTCACCAACACCCCAGTATGTGAATACTGACATCTTGTGGGCCGTGAATTCATCAGCAACAGAGTGACCTTGTGGCGCAACGGTAGCGCGTCTGACTCCAGATCAGAAGGTTGCGTGTTCAAATCACGTCAGGGTCATCAGCTCTTCCTTAAGCCGACAAAGGATCTAGTTTAACTGAAAGAAGAGGATAGGAAGTCAGGAAATACTGACCTCAATGAACAAATGCCCCCATTCCACCAGCTTGGAACCTTCTACATGATAAATGTTATTGACTTGAGTCAAATACATTCAAGGTAGTAACGTTAAGGGGTATGTGCACATACATGGGCCTGCTCAAGATGAGTCAAACATTTACAAAAAGAACAACAATGTCAAGTGATGTTTTCACCCCTGCTGTCCTAACTGGTAGTCCACAGGAACGACAGCATCTGAGGCCAGTCAAAGACAGTTATCCTGACAACTACAATGACCCTGTGGCGCAATGGTAGCGCGTCTGACTCCAGATCAGAAGGCTGCGTGTTCAAGTCACGTCAGGGTCATCAGCATTTCCAAAAGTGTACTAGAATTCGTTGTTTGAAGGATGATTCAATGATCATCCACTACAGTCAAACTGGAGGGCCATTTGGTGCAACAATAGTGCTTCTTACTCCAGCTCAGAAGGTTGTGGTTAGACTGATGTTTAGTTGATACACTTACTGTGAAAGAGAGTTCAGTTCACGGCAGGTATTTAATCAAAGCTCACAATTTATAACTTGAAATAGTTAATATGCAAACAGAAAATAAATTCATGAAGTTATTGCTCAAAGAAACTACATCCTTCAGGTTGTGGTGGGATGACACATAAAAATGGTCACATAAGTGTTGAGGACTGATAGTGCCACATGATTCAGATGCTGTGTGACAGTCTGGTGAAGTTAATGCTTGCTCCAGGTGAGGTTCGAACTCACAACCTTGGCATTGCTCTGCTGGATACTGCTGTATAAGTACCGCGCGCTGACCGATTGCGCCACTGGAGCTTCCTTTTGCAAACACAAACACGCATGTAAATGTGCACTCCAGACAGGACGGTTCACAAACACAAACAGGTAACTTCAGTGCTTAAATATACAATCATCCTAATTATGGTCTGAACTGGAGGAGCCTTGCATTGAAGGTGTGCATATACACATCTAGAGTATATCATCAATGCGCCAGCATGTGAATACTGACATCTTGCGGACCGGAGAATGAATCAGCTAGAGATTGACCTTGTGGCGCAACGGTAGCGCGTCTGACTCCAGATCAGAAGGTTGCGTGTTCAAATCACGTCAGGGTCATCAACTTTTCCAAAATCTGACTTAGGGTCTAGTTCCTCACTGAAACATGGGAAAAGAAGGGGATGACTTTAGTCTGCGCTTGTCTCAACCACAATATGGAGGCTGAAAGTGATGATACTTGACTTCAGTGTTCACTGATGACAACAACGTCCCCTGTGGAATGTGTGAACTGATTGGAAAATGTCAGGTATCCAAAGTGACTTGCGAAAAGCTCATTTGTCAGAACATCGTTGGGAGGCGGCTAATTCTAGTATACTCAGTGACCTTGTGGCGCAACGGTAGCGCGTCTGACTCCAGATCAGAAGGTTGCGTGTTCAAATCACGTCAGGGTCATTTGATTTTCCAAAAGCCTTCAGAGCATGTACTTCCTCATTGAAACAAAGGAACTGTTCGGCAGTTCCTTTGTGGAAGCTGAGCACTTTCAGAGATGCTCTCACAAACAGGTTCACTACACTGTTACATTGCAACTCTTTGGGATCCAGAATAGTTATGTAAGCTGATGTTCATCTCATCACAAACGACTTTGGTTCTCCAGTGAGGGGACCCTTCAGGCAATAATTCAAACTTTTCCTCCCACAATACCGAGCCTTCATATTCATACCGTTTTAATCAAACACACCTTCTAGTCCATAATTTATCTGCAGTACAATTTTGCTTTATTCACAGTAAGGAGACACTGAAGTCAATGAACACATGACCCCATTCCAATGGCTTGGAATACCTCTATGGTCCCAGAAGCCGCCCCACCACTGACCTTCTAGACTACAATTGTTAATGACGTGATTCAAATGCATCCAAGGTAGTAAGATTAAGGGGGAATGTGCACATACATGGTCCTGCCCAAGGCAAGATATCTCAAAGTCAAACATTTACAAAAACACCAACAATGCCAAGTGATGTTTTCACCCCTGCTGCCCTGATTGGTAGTCCACAGGAATGACAGCATCTGAGGGCAGGCAAAGACAGTTATCATGACATCTACAGTGACCCTGTGGCGCAATGGTAGCACGTCTGACTCCAGATCAGAAGGCTGCGTCTTCAAATCACGTCAGGGTCATCAGCATTTCCTAAAATGAACTAGAAGGCATTGTTTGAAGGATGATTCACTAATCATCCACTACAGTAAAACTGGAGGGCAATTTGGTGCAACAATAGTGCTTCTTACTCCAGCTCAGAAGGTTTTGGTTAGACTGATGTGAAGGTATTCACCATGAAAGGTCTGTTTAGTTGATAGACACTAACTGAAAGAGAGTTCATTTTATGGCAATTTAATCAAAGCTTATAATTTATAACTTGAAATAGTTAATATGCAAACAGAAAATAAATTCATGAAGTTATTGCTCAAAGAAACTACATCCTTCAGGTTGTGGTGGGATGACACATAAAAATGGTCACATAAGTGTTGAGGACTGATACTACCACATCATTCAGATGCTTTGTGACAGTCTGGTGAAGTTAAAGCTTGCTCCAGGTGAGGTTCGAACTCACAACCTCGGCATTGCTCTGCTGGATACTGCTGTATAAGTACCGCGCGCTGACCGATTGCGCCACTGGAGCTTGCTTTTGCAAACACAAACACGCATGTAAATGTGCACTCCAGACAGGACGGTTCACAAACAGAAACAGGTAACTTCAGTGCTTAAATATACAATCATCCTAATTATGGTCTGAACTGGAGGAGTCTGGCATTGAAGGTGTGCATATACACATCTAGAGTACATCATCAGTGTGCCAGCATGTGAATACTGACATCTTGTGGACCGGAGAATTAATCAGCTAGAGATTGACCTTGTGGCGCAACGGTAGCGCGTCTGACTCCAGATCAGAAGGTTGCGTGTTCAAATCACGTCAGGGTCATCAACTTTTCCAAAAGCTGACATAAGGTCTAGTTCCTCACTGAAACATGGGAAAAGAAAGGGATGACTTTAGTCTGCGCTTGTCCCTCCCACAATATGGAGGCTGAAAGTGATGATACTTGACTTCAGTGTTCACTGATGACAACAACGTCCCCTGTGGGACGTGTGAACTGATTGGCAAACGTCAGGTATCCAAAGTGACCTACGAAAAGCTCATTTGTCAGAAGATCGTTGGGACGCGGTGAATTCTTGATTACTCAGTGACCTTGTGGCGCAATGGTAGCGCGTCTGACTCCAGATCAGAAGGTTGCGTGTTCAAATCACGTCAGGATCATCAGCTTTCCCCAAAGCCTTCAGAGGATGTACTTCCTCATTGAAACAAGGGAAGTGTTTGGCCCAGATAAGGTATGCTTTTGTGGAGGCTGAGCACTTTCAGAGATGCTGTCACATACAGGTTCACTATATTGTTACATTGCAACTCTTTGGGCTCCAGAATAGTTATGTAAGCTGATGTTCTCATCACAAACGACTTTGGTTCTCCATTGAGGGGACCCTTCAGGCAATAATTCAAACTTTTCCTCCCACACTTCATATTCATACCGTTTTAATCAAACACATATAAATCTTCCTCGTCCGTAATTTATCTGCAGTACAATTTTGCTTTATTCACAGTAAGGATGAACACATGCCCCCAGTCCAATGGCTTGGAATACCTCTATGGTCCCAGAACCCGCCCCATTGCTGACCTTCTAGACTACAAATGTTATTGACGTGATTCAAATGCATCCGAGGTAGTAAGATTAAGGGGGAATGGTCCTGCCCAAGGCAAGATATCTCAAAGTCAAACATTTACAAAAACACCAACAGTGCGAAGTGATGTTTTCATCCCTGCTGCCCTGACTTGTAGTCCACAGGAACGACAGCATCTGAGGCCAGTCAAACACAGTTATCATGACAACTACAGTGACCCTGTGGCGCAATGGTAGCACGTCTGACTCCAGATCAGAAGGCTGCGTGTTCAAATCCCGTCAGGGTCATCATTGTCTCCTACGAGACGCTGATTACTGGAAGGTGTTCTTTGAATATTCATTTACTAATTAGGCATGTGTAGGAGCACTGAATGATATATAGTCACACTGAAGGGCCATTTGGTGCAACAATAGTGCTTCCAGCTTAGAAGAAATTGCTGAGAAGGTATTGACCATCTTATGCTCTGTTAAGTTGATAGACACTAACAATTAAACAGAGTTCAGTTAATGGCGCAGTAATTTAATTCAACCTTAAAAATTATAACTTGAAATAGCTAATAATCAAACAGAAAATAAAAATTCATGAGGGCATAGCTCACAGAAACGAAATGCACAAGGTCCTAGCTCGAAGAAACTACATTCAAGAGGCCATAGCTCAAAGAAACTACATTCATGAGGTCACTGCTCAAAGGAACTACATTCAAGACGTCATAGCTCAGAGAAACTACATTCTTGAGGTTGTGGTGTGATGACACATAGAAACGGTCAAATTGTTGCTGAGGAACGATTGTGCCTCATTATTCAGATGCTCCGTGAGGCAGTCTGGTGAAGTCAAAGCTTGCTCCAGGTGAGGTTTGAACCCACAACTCACTCTCAGCATTGCTTTGCTGGATCTTGATGTATAATTACCGTGCGCTGACCGATTGTGCCATTGTAAATATGCACTCCAGACATGATAGTTCACAAACACAAACAGGTAACTTTAGTCCTTAATTGTCCATTCACACTAATTATGGTCTGAACATGGAGGAGTCTGGCTTCTTAGGTGTGCACACACATACACACCTACAGTACGTCACCAATGCTCCAGTGAACACTGATATGTTGGGGGCGATGAATTCATGAATTACAGAGCGACCCTGTGGCGCAACGGTAGCGCGTCTGACTCCAGATCAGAAGGCTGCGTGTTCAAATCACGTCAGGGTCATCGGCTTTGCCTAAGAAGTACTTGTAGGCACTATTTGAAAAATCATTGATTAATTAGGCATGTGTAGGAACATTTGGTGCAACAGTAGTGCTTCTGACTCCAGCTTCACATCAGTGTTCAACTGATGTGAAGGTGTTTACCGTGGGAAGGTTTGCTTACTTGATAGACACCAACTAGGAAAGAGAGTTCAGTTAAGTTTAGGGCACAGCTGTTTAATCAAAGCTCACAATTCATGACTTGAAATAGTTAATATGCAATATTCAATAAACTACAGAGGTTGTGGTGGGATCATACATAAGAATGGTCACATTATTGTTAAGAACAGATTGGTCCCTGATCATTCAGATGCTGTGTGAGGCAGTCTGGTGAAGTTATTGTTTGCTCCAGGTGAGGTTTGAACTCACAAACTCAGCATTGCTCTGCTGGATACTGCTGTATAAGTACGACGCGCTGACCGATTGCGCCACTGGAGCTTGAGTTTGCTAACACACATGGACGTAAATGTGAACTCCAGAAAGGATGGTTCGCAAACACGAACAGGTAACCTCAGTACTTAATTGTCCATTCACACTAATTATGGTCTGAACACAGAGGAGTCTGGCTTCGAGGAGGTGCACCCACGAAAACACCTAGAGCATGTCACCAACACTCCAGTATGTGAACACTGACATCTTGGGGGGCGGTGAATTCATCAGCCACACCGTAGGGGGGCAAAGGAAAGACAGTTATCATGGCAACTACAGTGACCCTGTGGCGCAATGGTAGCGTGTCTGACTCCAGATCAGAAGGCTGCGTGTTCAAAACACGTCAGGGTCATCGGCTTTGCCTAAGAAGTACTTGTAGGCGCTATTTGAAAAATCATTGATTAATTAGGCATGTGTAGGAACACTGTATGATCTATAATCAAAGTAATGGCAATTTGGTGCAACAATGGTGCTTCTGACTCCAGCTCAGAAAGTTGTGTGTTTAACTGATGTTAAGTTATTTACCATGGAAAGGTCTGTTTAGACACTGACTATGAAAGAGTTCAGTTTAGGGCACAGCTGTTTCATCAAAGCTCCCAATTTATGACTTGAAATAGTTATTATGCAAACAAAAAATAAATTCATGATGTCTTAGCTCATTAAATTACATTCATGAGGTCATAGCTCAAAGAAACTACTTTCATGAGGTCATAGCACAAAGAAAGAAAATTCATGAGGTCAGTGCTCAAATAAACTACATTCTTGAGGTTATTGTGGGATGACACATAAAAATGGTCACATTGTTGCTTAATCAAACGGAGGCTGCCTGACACAGTCTGCGCTTATCTCACCCACAATATGGAAGCTGAAGGTGGTGATTCTTGAGTTCAGTGTTCACTGATGACAATAAAGTCCTCTTCGATATCGTGAGAGGTGTGAACTGATTGGCACAGGTCAGGTTTGCCGTTGTGGAGGCTGAGCACTTTCAGAGATGCTCTCACAAACATGTTCACTACACTGTTGTAGTGAACATGTTTGTGCACATACTGTCAAAGACGAGGCTTCTCAAAGTCAAACATTTCCAAAAAGACCAACAATGCAAAGTGATGTTTTCATCCCTGCTGCCCTGACTTGTAGTCCACAAGAACAACAGCATATGAGGCCAGTCAAAGACGGTTATCATGACATTAACAGTGACCCTGTGGCGCAACGGTAGCGCGTCTGACTCCAGATCAGAAGGTTGCGTGTTCAAATCACGTCAGGGTCATCAGCTGCTCTTAAGAAGTACTGGAAGGCATGCTTTGAATAATCATTGATTAATTAGCCATGTGTGGGAACAGGAAATGATCTGGATGGCTATTTTGTGCAACAATAGTGCTTCTGACTCCAGCTCAGAATGGTGTGTGTTCAACTGATGTGAAGACTTTTACCATGGGAAGATGTCTTTAGTTGATAGACACTAAATAGGACAGAGAGTTTGGGGCAGTTTAGGGCACGGCTATTTAATCAAAGCTCACAATTTATGACTTGAAATAGTTACCATGCAAACAAATAATAAATACATGAGGTCATAGCTCACAGAAACCAAATTCATGAGGTCATAGCTCCAATAAACTACATTCATGAGGTCATTGCACACAGGAACTACATTCTTGAGGTTGTGGTGGGATGATACATAAAAATGGTCACATTGGTGTTGTAGACTGATTGGTGCCTCATCATTCAGATGCTGTGTGACGCAGTCTGGTGAAGTTAAAGCTTGCTCCAGGTGAGGTTCGAACTCACAACCTCGGCATTGCTCTGCTGGATACTGCTATATAAGTACCGCACGCTGACCGATTGTGCCACTGGAGCTTACCTATGCTAACACACATGGCATAAATGTGCACTCCAGACAGGACGGTTCGCAAACACGAACAGGTACCTTTAGTCCTTATTTGTTCATTCACACTAATTATGGACTGAACACAGAGGAGTCTGGCTACTTAGATGTGCACCCTCATAAACACCTATAGTGTGTCACCAATGCTCCAGTATGTGAATACTGACATCTTGAGGGGCGGTGAATTCATCAGCCACAGAGTGACCTTGTGGCGCAACGGTAGCGCGTCTGACTCCAGATCAGAAGGTTGCGTGTTCAAATCACGTCAGGGTCATCAGCTTTTCCCAAAGCCTACAGAGGATCTAGTTAATCATTGAAACAAGGGAAAAGAAGAGGATGACCACTAGATTTAGTCTGCGCTTATCTCGTCCAAAAAATGGAGGTTGACAGTGGTGATACTTGACTTCAGTGTTCACTGATGACAAAAGAGTCCTCCTTGATATTGTGAGAGGTGTGAACTGATTGGCACAGGTGGGGTATGCCGTTGTGGAGGCTGAGCACTTTCAGAGATGCTCTCACAAACGTGTTCAAAACACTGTTGCAATGAACATGTTTGTGCACATAGTGGCCAAGACGAGGCTTCTTAAAGTCAAATATTTCCAAAAAAGACCAACAATGCCAAGTGCAGTTTTCACCCCTGCTGCCCTGACTTGTGGTCCACAGGTACGACAGCATCTGAGGCCAGTCAAACACAGTTATCATGACAATTACAGTGACCCTGTGGCGCAACGGTAGCGCGTCTGACTCCAGATCAGAAGGCAACGTGTTCAAATCATGTCAGGGTCATCAGCTTCTCCTAAGAAGTACTGAAAAGCATTCTTTGAATAATCATTGATTAATTAGGCGTGTGTAGGAACACTGAATGATCTAGATTCTTACTGAAGGGCTGTTTGGTGCAACAGTAGTGCTTCTGAGTTCTTCTCCAGCTCAGAACGGTGTGTGTTCCACTGATGTGAAGGTCCTTACCGTGGAAGGGTGTGTTTAGTTGATAGACAATAACTAGGACAGAGAGTTCAGTTTAGGGCGCAGCTATTTAATCAAAGCTCACAATTCATGACTTGAAAAAGTTAATATGCAAACACAAACTAAATTTATGAGGTCATAGCTCACAGAAACCAAATTCATGATCTCATAGCTCCAATAAACTACATTCATGAGCTCATTGCACAGAGGAACTACATTCTTGAGGTTGTGGTGGGATGACACATAAAAATGGTCACATTGGTGTTGTGGACTGATTGGTGCCTCATCATTCAGATGCTGTGTGACGCAGCCTTGTGAAGTTATAGCTTGCTCCAGGTGAGGCTCGAACTCACAACCTCGGCATTGCTCTGCTGGATACTGCTATATAAGTACCGCGCGCTAACCGATTGCGCCACTGGAGCTTACGTATGCTAATACACATGGCATAAATGTGCACTCCAGACAGGACGTTTCGCAAACACGAACAAGTAACTTTAGTCCTTAAATGTTCATTCACACTAATTATGTTCTAAACACGGAGGAATCTGGCTTCGAAGGTGTGAACCCATGTACACACCTACAGTACGTCACCAACGCTTCAGTATGTGAACACTGACATCTTGGGGGTAGGTGAATTCATCAGCAACAGAGTGACCTTGTGGCGCAACGGTAGCGCGTCTGACTCCAGATCAGAAGGTTGCGTGTTCAAATCACGTCAGGGTCATCAGCTCTTCCTTAAGCCGACAAAGGATCTAGTTTAACTGAAAGAAGAGGATAGGAAGTCAGGAAATACTGACCTCAATGAACAAATGCCCCCATTCCACCGGCTTGGAATGCCCAGAAGAATCCCAGAAGCTGACCTTCTACACGATAAATGTTATTGACTTGAGTCAAATACATTCAAGGTAGTAACATTAAGGGGTATGTGCACATACATGGGCCTGCTCAAGATGAGGATTCTCATAGTCAAACATTTACAAAAAGGCCAACAATGTCAAGTGATGTTTTCACCCCTGCTGCCCTAACTGGTAGTCCACAGGAACGACAGCATCTGAGGCCAGGCAAAGACAGTTATCCTGACAACTACAGTGACCCTGTGGCGCAACGGTAGCGCGTCTGACTCCAGATCAGAAGGCTGCGTGTTCAAGTCACGTCAGGGTCATCGGCTTTGCCTAAGAAGTACTGGTAGGCACTATTTCAATAATAATTGATTAATTAGGCATGTGTAGGAACACTGTATGATCCAGAATCAAAGTGGAAGGCATTTTGGTGCAACAATAGTGCTTCTCACCTAAGCTCAGAAGGTTGTGTGTTCAACCGATGTGAAAGTAGTCACCATGGAAAGGTCAGTTTAGTTGATAGACACTAACTATGAAAGAGAGTTCAGTTTAGGGCACAGCTATTTCATCAAAGCTCACAATTTATGACTTGAAGTAGTTACTATGCAAACAGAAAGTAAATGCATGAGATCATAGCTCACAGAAACCAAATTCATGAGGTCATAGCTCAAATAAACTACATTCAAGAGCTCATTGCTAAAAGCAACTTCATTCTTGAGGTTGTGGTGGGATGATACATAAAAATGGTCACATTGTTGTTGTGGACTGATTGTTGCCTCATCATTCAGATGCTGTGTGACACAGTCTGGTGAAGTTAAAGATTGCTCCAGGTGAGGCTCGAACTCACAACCTCGGCATTGCTCTGCTGGATACTGCTATATAAGTACCGCGCGCTAACCGATTGCGCCACTGGAGCTTACGTATGCTAACACACATGGCATAAATGTGCACTCCAGACAGGACGGTTCGCAAACACGAACAGGTAACTTTAGTCCTTAAATGTTCATTCACACTAATTATGTTCTAAACACGGAGGAGTCTGGCTTCGAAGGTGTGCACCCATGTACACACTTACAGTACGTCACCAACGCTTCAGTATGTGAACACTGACAGCTTGGGGGGAGGTCAATTCATCAGCCACAGAGTGACCTTGTGGCGCAACGGTAGCGTGTCTGACTCCAGATCAGAAGGTTGCGTGTTCAAATCACGTCAGGGTCATCAGCTTCTCCTAAGAACTACTGGAAAGCGTTCTTTGACTAATCATTGATTAATTAGGCGTGTGTAGGAACACTGAATGATCTAGAGTCTTACTGAAGGGCTGTTTGGTGCAACAGTAGTGCTTCTGAGTTCTTCTCCAGCTCAGAAGGGTGTGTGTTCCACTGATGTGAAGGTCGTTACCGTGGAAGGGTCTGTTTAGTTGATAGACACTAACTAGGACAGAGAGTTCAGTTTAGGGCACAGCTATTTGATCAAAGCTCACAATTCATGACTTGAAAAAGTTAATATGCAAACACAAACTAAATTTATGAGGTCATAGCTCACAGAAACCAAATTCATAATCTCATAGCTCCAATAAACTACATTCATGAGCTCATTGCACACAGGAACTACATTCTTGAGGTTGTGGTGGGATGACACATAAAAATGGTCACATTGTTGTTGTGGACTGATTGGTGCCTCATCATTCAGATGCTGTGTGACACAGTCTGGTGAAGTTAAAGATTGCTCCAGGTGAGGCTCGAACTCACAACCTCGGCATTGCTCTGCTGGATACTGCTATATAAGTACCGCGCGCTAGCCGCTTGCGCCACTGGAGCTTACGTATGCTAATACACATGGCATAAATGTGCACTCCAGACAGGACGGTTCGCAAACACTAACAGGTAACTTTAGTCCTTAAATGTTCATTCACACTAATTATGTTCTAAACACGGAGGAGTCTGGCTTCGAAGGTGTTTACCCATGTACACACTTACAGTATGTCACCAACGCTTCAGTATGTGAACACTGACATCTTGGGGGTAGGTGAATTCATCAGCAACAGAGTGACCTTGTGGCGCAACGGTAGCGCGTCTGACTCCAGATCAGAAGGTTGCGTGTTCAAATCACGTCAGGGTCATCAGCTTTTCCCAAAGCCTACAGAGGATCTAGTTAATCATTGAAACAAGGGAAAAGAAGAGGATGACCACTAGATTTAGTCTGCGCTTATCTCGTCCAAAATATGGAGGTTGAAAGTGGTGATACTTGACTTCAGTGTTCACTGATGACAAAAGAGTCCTCCTTGATATTGTGAGAGGTGTGAACTGATTGGCACAGGTCAGGTATGCCGTTGTGGAGGCTGAGCACTTTCACAGATACTCTCACAAACATGTTCACTACACTGTTGCAATGAACATGTTTGTGCACATAGTGGCCAAGACAAGGCTTCTCAAAGTCAAATATTTCCAAAAAAGACCAACAATGCCAAGTGCCGTTTTCACCCCTGCTGTCCTGACTTGTGGTCCACAGGTACGACAGCATCTGAGGCCAGTCAAACACAGTTATCGTGACAACTACAGTGACCCTGTGGCGCAACGGTAGCGCGTCTGACTCCAGATCAGAAGGCTGCGTGTTCAAATCACGTCAGGGTCATCAGCTTCTCTTAAGAAGTACTGGAAGGCATTCTTTGAATAAGCATTGATTAAGTGGGCGTGTGTAGGAACACTGAATGATCTAGATTCTTACTGAAGGGCTGTTTGGTTAAATAGCCCTTAAATAGCCGTGCCCTATGATCTCATAGCTCCAATAAACTACATTCATGAGCTCATTGCACAGAGGAACTACATTCTTGAGGTTGTGGTGGGATGACACATAAAAATGGTCACATTGGTGTTGTGGACTGATTGGTGCCTCATCATTCAGATGCTGTGTGACGCAGCCTTGTGAAGTTATAGCTTGCTCCAGGTGAGGCTCGAACTCGCAACCTCGGCATTGCTCTGCTGGATACTGCTATATAAGTACCGCGCGCTAACCGATTGCGCCACTGGAGCTTACGTATGCTAATACACATGGCATAAATGTGCACTCCAGACAGGACGTTTCGCAAACACGAACAAGTAACTTTAGTCCTTAAATGTTCATTCACACTAATTATGTTCTAAACACGGAGGAATCTGGCTTCGAAGGTGTGAACCCATGTACACACCTACAGTACGTCACCAACGCTTCAGTATGTGAACACTGACATCTTGGGGGTAGGTGAATTCATCAGCAACAGAGTGACCTTGTGGCGCAACGGTAGCGCGTCTGACTCCAGATCAGAAGGTTGCGTGTTCAAATCACGTCAGGGTCATCAGCTCTTCCTTAAGCCGACAAAGGATCTAGTTTAACTAAAAGAAGAGGATAGGAAGTCAGGAAATACTGACCTCAATGAACAAATGCCCCCATTCCACCGGCTTGGAATGCCCAGAAGAATCCCAGAAGCTGACCTTCTACACGATAAATGTTATTGACTTGAGTCAAATACATTCAAGGTAGTAACATTAAGGGGTATGTGCACATACATGGGCCTGCTCAAGATGAGGATTCTCATAGTCAAACATTTACACATTTACAAAAAGGCCAACAATGTCAAGTGATGTTTTCACCCCTGCTGCCCTAACTGGTAGTCCACAGGAACGACAGCATCTGAGGCCAGGCAAAGACAGTTATCCTGACAACTACAGTGACCCTGTGGCGCAATGGTAGCACGTCTGACTCCAGATCAGAAGGCTGCGTGTTCAAGTCACGTCAGGGTCATCGGCTTTGCCTAAGAACTACTGGTAGGCACTATTTCAATAATAATTGATTAATTAGGCATGTGTAGGAACTGTATGATCCAGAATCAAAGTGGAAGGCATTTTGGTGCAACAATAGTGCTTCTCACCTAAGCTCAGAAGGTTGTGTGTTCAACTGATGTGAAAGTAGTCACCATGTCAGTTTAGTTGATAGACACTAACTATCAAAGAGAGTTCAGTTTAGGGCACAGCTATTTCATCAAAGCTCACAATTTATGACTTGAAGAAGTTACTATGCAAACAGAAAGTAAATGCATGAGATCATAGCTCACAGAAACCAAATTCATGAGGTCATAGCTCAAATAAACTACATTCATGAGCTCATTGCTAAAAGCAACTTCATTCTTGAGGTTGTGGTGGGATGATACATAAAAATGGTCACATTGTTGTTGTGGACTGATTGGTGCCTCATCATTCAGATGCTGTGTGACACAGTCTGGTGAAGTTAAAGATTGCTCCAGGTGAGGCTCGAACTCACAACCTCGGCATTGCTCTGCTGGATACTGCTATATAAGTACCGCGCGCTAACCGCTTGCGCCACTGGAGCTTACGTATGCTAACACACATGGCATAAATGTGCACTCCAGACAGGACGGTTCGCAAACGCGAACAGGTAACTTTAGTCCTTAAATGTTCATTCACACTAATTATGTTCTAAACACGGAGGAGTCTGGCTTCGAAGGTGTTTACCCATGTACACACTTACAGTACGTCACCAACGCTTCAGTATGTGAACACTGACATCTTGGGGGGAGGTCAATTCATCAGCCACAGAGTGACCTTGTGGCGCAACGGTAGAGCGTCTGACTCCAGATCAGAAGGTTGCGTGTTCAAATCACGTCAGGGTCATCAGCTTTTCCCAAAGCCTACAGAGGATCTAGTTAATCATTGAAACAAGGGAAAAGAAGAGGATGACCACTAGATTTAGTCTGCGCTTATCTCGTCCAAAATATGGAGGTTGAAATTGGTGATACTTGACTTCAGTGTTCACTGATGACAAAAGAGTCCTCCTTGATATTGTGAGAGGTGTGAACTGATTGGCACAGGTCAGGTATGCCGTTGTGGAGGCTGAGCACTTTCAGAGATGCTCTCACAAACGTGTTCACAACACTGCTGCAATGAACATGTTTGTGCACATAGTGGCCAAGACGAGGCTTCTCAAAGTCAAATATTTCCAAAAAAGACCAACAATGCCAAGTGCCGTTTTCACCCCTGCTGTCCTGACTTGTGGTCCACAGGTACGACAGCATCTGAGGCCAGTCAAACACAGTTATCGAGACAACTACAGTGACCCTGTGGCGCAACGGTAGCGCGTCTGACTCCAGATCAGAAGGCTGCGTGTTCAAATCACGTCAGGGTCATCAGCTTCTCTTAAGAAGTACTGGAAGGCATTCTTTGAATAAGCATTGATTAAGTGGGCGTGTGTAGGAACACTGAATGATCTAGATTCTTACTGAAGGGCTGTTTGGTTAAATAGCCCTTAAATAGCCGTGCCCTATGATCTCATAGCTCCAATAAACTACATTCATGAGCTCATTGCACAGAGGAACTACATTCTTGAGGTTGTGGTGGGATGACACATAAAAATGGTCACATTGGTGTTGTGGACTGATTGGTGCCTCATCATTCAGATGCTGTGTGACGCAGCCTTGTGAAGTTATAGCTTGCTCCAGGTGAGGCTCGAACTCGCAACCTCGGCATTGCTCTGCTGGATACTGCTATATAAGTACCGCGCGCTAACCGATTGCGCCACTGGAGCTTACGTATGCTAATACACATGGCATAAATGTGCACTCCAGACAGGACGTTTCGCAAACACGAACAAGTAACTTTAGTCCTTAAATGTTCATTCACACTAATTATGTTCTAAACACGGAGGAATCTGGCTTCGAAGGTGTGAACCCATGTACACACCTACAGTACGTCACCAACGCTTCAGTATGTGAACACTGACATCTTGGGGGTAGGTGAATTCATCAGCAACAGAGTGACCTTGTGGCGCAACGGTAGCGCGTCTGACTCCAGATCAGAAGGTTGCGTGTTCAAATCACGTCAGGGTCATCAGCTCTTCCTTAAGCCGACAAAGGATCTAGTTTAACTAAAAGAAGAGGATAGGAAGTCAGGAAATACTGACCTCAATGAACAAATGCCCCCATTCCACCGGCTTGGAATGCCCAGAAGAATCCCAGAAGCTGACCTTCTACACGATAAATGTTATTGACTTGAGTCAAATACATTCAAGGTAGTAACATTAAGGGGTATGTGCACATACATGGGCCTGCTCAAGATGAGGATTCTCATAGTCAAACATTTACACATTTACAAAAAGGCCAACAATGTCAAGTGATGTTTTCACCCCTGCTGCCCTAACTGGTAGTCCACAGGAACGACAGCATCTGAGGCCAGGCAAAGACAGTTATCCTGACAACTACAGTGACCCTGTGGCGCAATGGTAGCACGTCTGACTCCAGATCAGAAGGCTGCGTGTTCAAGTCACGTCAGGGTCATCGGCTTTGCCTAAGAACTACTGGTAGGCACTATTTCAATAATAATTGATTAATTAGGCATGTGTAGGAACTGTATGATCCAGAATCAAAGTGGAAGGCATTTTGGTGCAACAATAGTGCTTCTCACCTAAGCTCAGAAGGTTGTGTGTTCAACTGATGTGAAAGTAGTCACCATGTCAGTTTAGTTGATAGACACTAACTATCAAAGAGAGTTCAGTTTAGGGCACAGCTATTTCATCAAAGCTCACAATTTATGACTTGAAGAAGTTACTATGCAAACAGAAAGTAAATGCATGAGATCATAGCTCACAGAAACCAAATTCATGAGGTCATAGCTCAAATAAACTACATTCATGAGCTCATTGCTAAAAGCAACTTCATTCTTGAGGTTGTGGTGGGATGATACATAAAAATGGTCACATTGTTGTTGTGGACTGATTGGTGCCTCATCATTCAGATGCTGTGTGACACAGTCTGGTGAAGTTAAAGATTGCTCCAGGTGAGGCTCGAACTCACAACCTCGGCATTGCTCTGCTGGATACTGCTATATAAGTACCGCGCGCTAACCGCTTGCGCCACTGGAGCTTACGTATGCTAACACACATGGCATAAATGTGCACTCCAGACAGGACGGTTCGCAAACGCGAACAGGTAACTTTAGTCCTTAAATGTTCATTCACACTAATTATGTTCTAAACACGGAGGAGTCTGGCTTCGAAGGTGTTTACCCATGTACACACTTACAGTACGTCACCAACGCTTCAGTATGTGAACACTGACATCTTGGGGGGAGGTCAATTCATCAGCCACAGAGTGACCTTGTGGCGCAACGGTAGCGCGTCTGACTCCAGATCAGAAGGTTGCGTGTTCAAATCACGTCAGGGTCATCAGCTTTTCCCAAAGCCTACAGAGGATCTAGTTAATCATTGAAACAAGGGAAAAGAAGAGGATGACCACTAGATTTAGTCTGCGCTTATCTCGTCCAAAATATGGAGGTTGAAAGTGGTGATACTTGACTTCAGTGTTCACTGATGACAAAAGAGTCCTCCTTGATATTGTGAGAGGTGTGAACTGATTGGCACAGGTCAGGTATGCCGTTGTGGAGGCTGAGCACTTTCAGAGATGCTCTCACAAACGTGTTCACAACACTGCTGCAATGAACATGTTTGTGCACATAGTGGCCAAGACGAGGCTTCTCAAAGTCAAATATTTCCAAAAAAGACCAACAATGCCAAGTGCCGTTTTCACCCCTGCTGTCCTGACTTGTGGTCCACAGGTACGACAGCATCTGAGGCCAGTCAAACACAGTTATCGAGACAACTACAGTGACCCTGTGGCGCAACGGTAGCGCGTCTGACTCCAGATCAGAAGGCTGCGTGTTCAAATCACGTCAGGGTCATCAGCTTCTCTTAAGAAGTACTGGAAGGCATTCTTTGAATAAGCATTGATTAAGTGGGCGTGTGTAGGAACACTGAATGATCTAGATTCTTACTGAAGGGCTGTTTGGTTAAATAGCCCTTAAATAGCCGTGCCCTATGATCTCATAGCTCCAATAAACTACATTCATGAGCTCATTGCACAGAGGAACTACATTCTTGAGGTTGTGGTGGGATGACACATAAAAATGGTCACATTGGTGTTGTGGACTGATTGGTGCCTCATCATTCAGATGCTGTGTGACGCAGCCTTGTGAAGTTATAGCTTGCTCCAGGTGAGGCTCGAACTCACAACCTCGGCATTGCTCTGCTGGATACTGCTATATAAGTACCGCGCGCTAACCGATTGCGCCACTGGAGCTTACGTATGCTAATACACATGGCATAAATGTGCACTCCAGACAGTACGTTTCGCAAACACGAACAAGTAACTTTAGTCCTTAAATGTTCATTCACACTAATTATGTTCTAAACACGGAGGATTCTGGCTTCGAAGGTGTGAACCCATGTACACACCTACAGTACGTCACCAACGCTTCAGTATGTGAACACTGACATCTTGGGGGTAGGTGAATTCATCAGCAACAGAGTGACCTTGTGGCGCAACGGTAGCGCGTCTGACTCCAGATCAGAAGGTTACGTGTTCAAATCACGTCAGGGTCATCAGCTCTTCCTTAAGCCGACAAAGGATCTAGTTTAACTAAAAGAAGAGGATAGGAAGTCAGGAAATACTGACCTCAATGAACAAATGCCCCCATTCCACCGGCTTGGAATGCCCAGAAGAATCCCAGAAGCTGACCTTCTACACAATAAATGTTATTGACTTGAGTCAAATACATTCAAGGTAGTAACATTAAGGGGTATGTGCACATACATGGGCCTGCTCAAGATGAGGATTCTCATAGTCAAACATTTACACATTTACAAAAAGGCCAACAATGTCAAGTGATGTTTTCACCCCTGCTGCCCTAACTGGTAGTTCACAGGAACGGCAGCATCTGAGGCCAGGCAAAGACAGTTATCCTGACAACTACAGTGACCCTGTGGCGCAATGGTAGCACGTCTGACTCCAGATCAGAAGGCTGCGTGTTCAAGTCACGTCAGGGTCATCGGCTGTGCCTAAGAACTACTGGTAGGCACTATTTCAATAATAATTGATTAATTAGGCATGTGTAGGAACACTGTATGATCCAGAATCAAAGTGGAAGGCATTTTGGTGCAACAATAGTGCTTCTCACCTAAGCTCAGAAGGTTGTGTGTTCAACCGATGTGAAAGTAGTCACCATGGAAAGGTCAGTTTAGTTGATAGACACTAACTATGAAAGAGAGTTCAGTTTAGGGCACAGCTATTTCATCAAAGCTCACAATTTATGACTTGAAGTAGTTACTATGCAAACAGAAAGTAAATGCATGAGATCATAGCTCACAGAAACCAAATTCATGAGGTCATAGCTCAAATAAACTACATTCATGAGCTCATTGCTAAAAGCAACTTCATTCTTGAGGTTGTGGTGGGATGATACATAAAAATGGTCACATTGTTGTTGTGGACTGATTGGTGCCTCATCATTCAGATGCTGTGTGACACAGTCTGGTGAAGTTAAAGATCCAGCTCCAGGTGAGGCTCGAACTCACAACCTCGGCATTGCTCTGCTGGATACTGCTGTATAAGTACCGCGCGCTAACCGATTGCGCCACTGGAGCTTACATATGCTAACACACATGGAATAAATGTGCACTCCAGACAGGACGGTTCGCAAACACGAACAGGTAGCTTTAGTCCTTAAATGTTCATTCACACTAATTATGGACTGAACACAGAGGAGTCTGGCTTCTTAGGTGTGCACCCAGATAAACACCTATAGTATGTCACCAATGCTCCAGTATGTGCATACTGAAATCTTGAGGGGCGGTGAATTCATCAGCCACAGAGTGACCTTGTGGCGCAACGGTAGCGCGTCTGACTCCAGATCAGAAGGTTGCGTGTTCAAATCACGTCAGGGTCATCAGCTTTTCCCAAAGCCTACAGAGGATCTAGTTAATCATTGAAACAAGGGAAAAGAAGAGGATGACCACTAGATTTAGTCTGTGCTTATCTCGTCCAAAAAATGGAGGTTGACAGTGGTGATACTTGACTTCAGTGTTCACTGATGACAAAAGAGTCCTCCTTGATATTGTGAGAGGTGTGAACTGATTGGCACAGGTGAGGTATGCCGTTGTGGAGGCTGAGCACTTTCAGAGATGCGCTCACAAACGTGTTCACAACACTGTTGCAATGAACATGTTTGTGCACATAGTGGCCAAGACGAGGCTTCTCAAAGTCAAATATTTCCAAAAAAGACCAACAATGCCAAGTGCCGTTTTCACCCCTGCTGTCCTGACTTGTGGTCCACAGGTACGACAGCATCTGAGGCCAGTCAAACACAGTTATCGTGACAACTACAGTGACCCTGTGGCGCAACGGTAGCGCGTCTGACTCCAGATCAGAAGGCTGCGTGTTCAAATCACGTCAGGGTCATCAGCTTCTCTTAAGAAGTACTGGAAGGCATTCTTTGAATAAGCATTGATTAAGTGGGCGTGTGTAGGAACACTGAATGATCTAGATTCTTACTGAAGGGCTGTTTGGTTAAATAGCCCTTAAATTGCCGTGCCCTATGATCTCATAGCTCCAATAAACTACATTCATGAGCTCATTGCACAGAGGAACTACATTCTTGAGGTTGTGGTGGGATGACACATAAAAATGGTCACATTGGTGTTGTGGACTGATTGGTGCCTCATCATTCAGATGCTGTGTAACGCAGCCTTGTGAAGTTATAGCTTGCTCCAGGTGAGGTTCGAACTCACAACCTCGGCATTGCTCTGCTGGATACTGCTATATAAGTACCGCGCGCTAACCGATTGCGCCACTAGAGCTTACCTATGCTAAAACACATGGCATAAATGTGCACTCCAGACAGGACGTTTCGCAAACACGAACAGGTACCTTTAGTCCTTAATTTTTCATTCACATTAATTATGGTCTGAACACAGAGGAGTATGGCTTCTTAGGTGTGCACCCTCATACACACCTATAGTATGTCACCAACGCTCCAGTATGTGAATACTGACATCTTGTGGGCCGTGAATTCATCAGCAACCGAGTGACCTTGTGGCGCAACGGTAGCGCGTCTGACTCCAGATCAGAAGGTTGCGTGTTCAAATCACGTCAGGGTCATCAGCTCTTCCTTAAGCCGACAAAGGATCTAGTTTAACTGAAAGAAGAGGATAGGAAGTCAGGAAATACTGACCTCAATGAACAAATGCCCCCATTCCAGCGGCTTGGAACCTTCTACATGATAAATGTTATTGACTTGAGTCAAATACATTCAAGGTAGTAACGTTAAGGGGTATTTGCACATGCATAGGCCTGCTTAAGATGAGGCTTCTCATAGTCTAACATTTACAAAAAGGCCAACAATGTCAAGTGATGTTTTCACCCCTGCTGCCCTAACTGGTAGTCCACAGGAACGACAGCATCTGAGGCCAGGCAAAGACGGTTATCCTGACAACTACAGTGACCTTGTGGCGCAATGGTAGCGCGTCTGACTCCAGATCAGAAGGCTGCGTGTTCAAGTCACGTCAGGGTCATCGGCTTTGCCTAAGAACTACTGGTAGGCACTATTTGAATAATAATTGATTAATTAGGCATGTGGAGGAACACTGTATGATCCAGAATCAAAGTGGAAGGCATTTTGGTGCAACAATAGTGCTTCTCACCTAAGCTCAGAAGGTTGTGTGTTCAACTGATGTGAAAGTAGTCACCATGGAAAGGTAAGTTTAGTTGATACACTAACTATGAAAGAGAGTTCAGTTTAGGGCACAGCTATTTCATCAAAGCTCACAATTTATGACTTGAAGTAGTTACTATGCAAACAGAAAGTAAATTCATGAGGTCATAGCTCACAGAAACCAAATTCATGAGGTCATAGCTAAAGTAAACTATATTCATGAGCTCATTGCTAAAAGGAACTACATTCTTGAGGTTGTGGTGGGATGATACCTAAAAATGGTCACATTGTTGTTGTGGACTGATTGGTGCCTCATCATTCAGATGCTGTGTGACGCAGTCTGGTGAAGTTAAAGCTTGCTCCAGGTGAGGCTCGAACTCACAACCTCGGCATTGCTCTGCTGGATACTGCTATATAAGTACCGCGCGCTAACCGATTGCGCCACTGGAGCTTACGTATGCTAACACACGTGGCATAAATGTGCACTCCAGACAGGACGGTTCGCAAACACGAACAGGTAACTTTAGTCCTTAAATGTTCATTCACACTAATTATGTTCTAAACGCGGAGGAGTCTGGCTTCGAAGGTGTTTACCCATGTACACACCTACGGTACGTCACCAACGCTTCAGTATGTGAACACTGACATCTTGGGGGGAGGTCAATTCATCAGCCACAGAGCGACCTTGTGGCGCAACGGTAGCGCGTCTGACTCCAGATCAGAAGGTTGCGTGTTCAAATCACGTCAGGGTCATCAGCTTTTCCCAAAGCCTACAGAGGATCTAGTTACTCATTGAAACAAGGGAAAAGAAGAGGATGACCACTAGATTTAGTCTGCGCCTATCTCGTCCAAAATATGGAGGTTGAAAGTGGTGATACTTGACTTCAGTGTTCACTGTAGGGATGGGCGATATACATTGCAGCCTCTTGCGATAACGATACATATGATATATAAATTATAATAGAACCATTAAAGAACAGATTATATAGACCCTAAGGAATATAGTAATTTAGTCATATAATAAAGTGTCAGGCTTAGGAAACGTTTCATGGTGCGGCTTGACCACAGGTCCGTCGTAGTGGCAAAGTATTTCAAGTCATTCAGCTCTTTTTCAACCTTTTCGCAGAGCTCGGCATACAATTTTGGCATCTCTGTTTCTGTAAAGTATTTGTGGCTAGGCACCTCATATCGTGGATCAATAGCTCTGATCATGAACTACATTCATGAGCTCATTGCTAAAAGGAACTTCATTCTTGAGGTTGTGGTGGGATGATACATAAAAATGGTCACATTGTTGTTGTGGACTGATTGGTGCCTCATCATTCAGATGCTGTGTGACACAGTCTGGTGAAGTTAAAGCTTGCTCCAGGTGAGGATCGAACTCACAACCTCGGCATTGCTCTGCTGGATACTGCTATATAAGTACCGCGCGCTAACCGATTGCGCCACTAGAGCTTACATATGCTAACACACATGGCATAAATGTGCACTCCAGACAGGACGGTTCGCAAACACAAACAGGTACCTTTAGTCCTTAATTTTTCATTCAAACTAATTATGGTCTGAACACAGAGGAGTATGGCTTCTTAGGTGTGCACCCTCATACACACCTATAGTATGTCAGCAACGCTCCAGTATGTGAACACTGACATCTTGGCGGGTGGTGAATTCATCAGCCACAGAGTGACCTTGTGGCGCAACGGTAGCGCGTCTGACTCCAGATCAGAAGGTTGCGTGTTCAAATCACGTCAGGGTCATCAGCTTTTCCCAAGGCCTACAGAGGATCTAGTTAATCATTGAAAGAAGAGCAAGACAACTAGATTTAGTCTGCGCTTAACTCGTCCAAAATATGGAGGTTGAAAGTGGTGATACTTGACTTCAGTGTTCACTGATGACAATAGAGTCCTCTTTGATATTGTGAGAGGTGTGAACTGATTGGCACAGGTCAGGTATGCCGTTGTGGAGGCTGAGCACTTTCAGAGATGCTCTCACAAACATGTTCACTACACTGTTGCAATGAACATGTTTGTGCACATAGTGGCCAAGACAAGGCTTCTCAAAGTCAAATATTTCCAAAAAAGACCAACAATGCCAAGTGCAGTTTTCACCCATGCTGACCTGACTTGTGGTCCACAGGTACGACAGCATCTGAGGCCAGTCAAAGACAGTTATCCTGACAACTACAGTGACCCTGTGGCGCAATGGTAGCGCGTCTGACTCCAGATCAGAAGGCTGCGTGTTCAAGTCACGTCAGGGTCATCGGCTTTGCCTAAGAACTACTGGTAGGCACTATTTGAATAATAATTGATTAATTAGGCATGTGTAGGAACACTGTATGATTCAAAGTGGAAGGCATTTTGGTGCAACAATAGTGCTTCTCACCTAAGGTTGTGTGTTCAACTGATGTGAAAGTAGTCACCATGTCAGTTTAGTTGATAGACACTAACTATGAAAGATAGTTCAGTTTAGGGCACAGCTATTTCATCAAAGCTCACAATTTATGACTTGAAGTAGTTACTATGCAAACAGAAAGTAAATGCATGAGGTCATAGCTCACAGAAACCAAATTCATGAGGTCATTGCTAAAAGCAACTTCATTCTTGAGGTTGTGGTGGGATGATACATAAAAATGTTGTTGTGGACTGATTGGTGCATCAACATTCAGATGCTGTGTGACGCAGTCTGGTGAAGTTAAAGATTGCTCCAGGTGAGGCTCGAACTCACAACCTCGGCATTGCTCTGCTGGATACTGCTATATAAGTACCGCGCGCTAACCGATTGCGCCACTGGAGCTTACGTATGCTAACACACAAGGCATAAATGTGCACTCCAGACAGGACGGTTCGCAAACACGAACAGGTAACTTTAGTCCTTAAATGTTCATTCACACTAATTATGTTCTAAACACGGAGGAGTCTGGCTTCGAAGGTGTGCACCCATGTACACACTTACAGTATGTCACCAACGCTTCAGTATGTGAACACTGACATCTTGGGGGGAGGTCAATTCATCAGCCACAGAGTGACCTTGTGGCGCAACGGTAGCGCGTCTGACTCCAGATCAGAAGGTTGCGTGTTCAAATCACGTCAGGGTCATCAGCTTTTCCCAAAGCCTACAGAGGATCTAGTTACTCATTGAAACAAGGGAAAAGAAGAGGATGACCACTAGATTTAGTCTGCGCTTATCTCATCCAAAATATGGAGGTTGAAAGTGGTGATACTTGACTTCAGTGTTCACTCTAGGGATAGGCGATATGGTGTAAAATCCATATTGCGATATACATTGCGGCCTCTTGCGATAACGATACATATCATGATATATAAATTATTATAGAACCATTTCAGAACAGGTTATATAGACCCTAAGGAATATAGTAATTTAGTCATATAGTAAAGTGTCAGGCTTAGGAAACGCTTCATGGTGCGGCTTGACCACAGGTCCGTCGCAGTGGCAAAATATTTCAAGTCACTCAGCTCTTTTTCAACCTTTTCACAGAGCTCGGCATAAAATTTGGCATCTCTGTTTCTGTAGAGTATTTGTGGCTAGCCACCTCATATCGTGGATCAATAGCTCTGATCATGGCTTTAAAGCCGCGTCTCTCTACCGTTTGAAAAGGGACCATGTCCTTACACAATTAAACAATTATGGCCCTTGTAATTTCAATCCATCGTGGGCCTATTGTAAGGAGTACCTTTTGAAAATGACTGTTGATGAAGATGACGATGATGCGTTGCAGCCGGTTGCAGCTCATGGCTGTAAATTTCGCAGGTAGATTGTGTCATCAACATGCGTTATCGCGATAAAGCATAGAATTAAAATCTCTATTGTAGGCCATTTTTTATCGTTTATATCATATATATCGCACATTACTAGTTCACTGATGACAAAAGAGTCCTCTTTGATATTGTGAGAGGTGTGAACTGATTGGCACAGGTCAGGTATGCCGTTGTGGAGGCTGAGCACTTTCACAGATACTCTCACAAACATATTCACTACACTGTTGCAATGAACATGTTTGTGCACATAGTGGCCAAGACGAGGCTTCTCAAAGTCAAATATTTCCAAAAAAGACCAACAATGCCAAGTGCCGTTTTCACCCCTGCTGTCCTGACTTGTGGTCCACAGGTACGACAGCATCTGAGGCCAGTCAAACACAGTTATCGTGACAACTACAGTGACCCTGTGGCGCAACGGTAGCGCGTCTGACTCCAGATCAGAAGGCTGCGTGTTCAAATCACGTCAGGGTCATCAGCTTCTCTTAAGAAGTACTGGAAGGCATTCTTTGAATAATCATTGATTAATTAGGCGTGTGTAGGAACACTAAATGATCTAGAGTCTAACTGAAGGGCTGTTTGGTGCAACAGTAATGCTTCTGAGTTCTTCTCCAGCTCAGAAGAGTGTGTGTTCCACTGATGTGAAGGTCTTTACCGTGGAAGGTTGTGTTTAGTTGATAGACACTAACTAGGACAGAGAGTTCAGTTTAGAGCACAGCTATTTAATCAAAGCTCTATTCATGACTTGAAAAAGTTAATTTGCAAACAGAAACTAAATGTATGAGGTCATAGCTCACAGAAACCAAATTCATGAGGTCATAGCTCCAATAAACTACATTCATGAGGTCATTGCACACAGGAACAAATTCTTGAGGTTGTGGTGTTGGCCGGATTGTGTTGGGATGATACATAAAAATGGTCACATTGATGTTGTGGACTGATTGGTGCCTCATCATTCAGATGCTGTGTGATGCAGCATTGTGAAGTTATAGCTTGCTCTAGGTGAGGCTCGAACTCACAACCTCGGCATTGCTCTGCTGGATACTGCTGTATATGTACCGCGCGCTGACCCATTGCGCCACTGGATCTTACGTATGCTAACACACATGGCATAAATGTGCACTCCAGACAGGACGTTTCGCAAACACGAACAGGTAACTTTAGTCCTTAAATGTTCATTCACACTAATTATGTTCTAAACACGGAGGAGTCTGGCTTCGAAGGTGTGAACCCATGTACACACCTACAGTACGTCACCAACACCCAAGTATGTGAATACTGATATCTTGTGGGCCTGAATTCATCAGCAACAGAGTGACCTTGTGGCGCAACGGTAGCGTGTCTGACTCCAGATCAGAAGGTTGCGTGTCCAAATCACGTCAGGGTCATCAGCTCTTCCTTAAGCCGACAAAGGATCTAGTTTAACTGAAATAAGAGGAGAGGAAGTCAGGAAATACTAACCTCAATGAAAAAATGCCCCCATTCCACCGGCTTGGAATGCCCAGAAGAATCCCAGAAGCTGACCTTCTACACGATAAATGTTATTGACTTGAGTCAAATACATTCAAGGTAGTAACGTTAGTACATACATGGGCTTGCTCAAGATGAGGCTTCTCATAGTTAAACATTTACAAAAAGGCCAACAATGTCAAGTGATGTTTTCACCCCTGCTGCCCTAACTGGTAGTCCACAGGAACGACAGCAACAACACGAACAGGTAACTTCAGTCCTTAATTGTTCATTCACACTAATTATGTTCTAAACACGGAGGAGTCTGGCTTCGAAGGTGTGCACCCATGTACACACCTACAGTACGTCACCAACGCTTCAGTATGTGAACACTAACATCTTGCGAGCGGTGAGGTCAATAGCTACAGAAGGACCTTGTGGCGCAACGGTAGCGCGTCTGACTCCAGATCAGAAGGCTGCGTGTTCAAATCACGTCAGGGTCATCAGCTTTTCCGAAAGCCGACAGAGGATCTAGTTTCTCATTGAAACAAGGGAAAAGAAGTGGACAAGAAGTCAGAAAACAATGAACTCAATAAACACATTCCCCCATCCCACTGGCTTGCAATACCCCTATGCTCCCACAAACTGCCCCATTGCTGACCTTCTAGACTATAAATGTTGACGTGATTCAAATACATTCAAGGTAGTAACATTAAGGGGTATGTGCACATACATGGGCCTGCCCAAGACGAGGCTTCTCAGAGTCAAAGACCAACAATGCCAAGTGATGTTTTCACCCCTGCTGCCCTGATTGGTAGTCCACAAAAACGACTGCATCTGAGGCCAGGTTGGCACAAGTCAGGTATGCCGTTGTGGAGGCTGAGCACTTTCAGAGATGCTCTCAAAAACATGTTCACTACACTGTTGCAATTGACATGTTGGTGCACATAGTGGCCAAGACAAGGCTTCTCAAAGTCAAATATTTCCAAAAAGACCAACAAGGCTGCGTGTTCAAATCACGTCAGGGTCATTGGCTTTGCCTAAGAAGTGCTGCCAAGCATTATTTGAATAATCATTGATTAATTAGGCATGTGTAGGAACACTGTATGATCTAAACTCAAAGTGGAAGGTATTTTGGTGCAACAATAGTGCTTCTGACTCCAGCTCAGAAGGTTGTGTGTTCAACTGTGTAGGTATGATGTGAAGGTATTTACCGTGGAAAGGTCTGTTTAGTTGATAGTGATAGTTGACTTGAAATAGTTAACATTTAAACAGAAAATAAATTAATGAGGTCATAGCTCACAGAAACGACATCCATGAGGTTATAGCTCAAAATGCACAAGGTCATAGCTAAAATAAACTACATTCATAAGGTCAATGCTCAAAGAAACTACATTCTTGAGGTTGTGGTGGGATGACACATAAAAATTGTCACATTTTTGTTGAGTACAGATTGGTGCCTCATCATTCACATGTTGTGTAACACAGTCTGATGCAGTTAATGTTTGCTCCAGGTGAAGTTCAAAATCACAACCTCGGCATTGCTCTGCTGGATACTGCTGTATAAATACCGCCAGTGACAGATTGCGCCACTGGAGCCTGTTTTAGCTAACACACACGCACGTAAATGTGCTTTAGTCCTTAATTGTCCATTCACACTAATTATGTTCTGAACACGGAGGAGTCTGGCTTCTTAGATGTGCACCCACAAACACACCTAGAGTACGTCACCAACGCTCCAGTATTTGAATACTGACATCTTGGGGACCGGTGAATTCCTCAGCTCCAGTGTGACCTTGTGGCGCAACGGTAGCGCGTCTGACTCCAGATCAGAAGGTTGCGTGTTCAAATCACGTCAGGGTCATCAGCTTTTCCAAAAGCCATAATAGGATCTAATTCCTCATTGAAAAGAAGACCATGACCACTAGATTTAGCCTGCGTTTGTCTCACCCGCAATATGGAGGCTGAAAGTGGTGATAATTGACTTCAGTGTTCATTGATGACAACAAAGTCCTGTTTGAAATTTAGAGCTTTAGAGCTGTTAACTGATTGGCATGTCAGGTTTGCTGTTGTGGAGGCTGAGCACTTTCAGAGATGCTCTCACAAACAAGTTAGAGAATAGTTATGTAAGGTGATGTTCACCTCATCCAAAACGACAGTTTTTTTTTTTTTTGCAATGCAAATACAATAAAACCATATTAATTATATTTTAGTAAGTATTGCGAATATAAATCGCCTGCATACAGGCTACGTTCTTTCTTTCATATAATAACTTGTGGCATCATCTATGATTCTGTTTTCACCATTGGTTTTCGCATGGTTTATTCACGTCAAACTATGAACTCATGACAACATGACACGTTCGCTTCATTTCATCAATGGTTCGCCATTGATGCCATTCATGCGGCTGCATAAAGAAAATGTTCGCGGTCACAGTCCGTGACATCACGATATGCAAATTTAAATTATGCAAGTTTAAATTCATACCGATGTAATCACGACGATCATGACCTTTTTTTTTTACTTGGAATTTTGAAAAAAAAAAATATAGACCTATATTTTTAATTATGGCCTTATCTGCAGAAAAATCCTTCATAATATAGGTTGAATAAAAAAGGTAAAGGTAAAAAAAAAGCCATTCATGAGCATCATCTCAACATCTTGTGTTCAGAGCACAGCCAAACACACCAAAGACAAATTCTGCCAACATATATGGTGATAACCACACAATCCGACAGCCATCGACTACATCCTACCATGACCTTCAAACCAAATTACTTTTTTATTGTTCAGAAAGCAAGGAGACACAGAACTGAACAAATTGCTCAAATAAAGGGAACAATGAGCATGTTGTTAGCGACATTCTTATTCAGAAAGCAAGGACACAAATCCATGAAAACCCAGAAGAACCGAGTCATAAGTCAAGACAGAAAGAGAGTCGGGCATGTCTCTTTTTAGCTCAACTGACAGACTGCTTGGCCACTACCCTCCTCAACAAATACTTATCTACTCTGGGATTTTAATCAAATATTGGCGCAAGCAATCCAGATTTCAAATGAGATCATGTTGCTCCCCAAGGGGAAATTCTTGGAAGATATTTGAAAATTAATGACACTTCGGAAATCCTACACCTGAGGTCTGAATAAAAGTTGCAGTATCGATGATCTGAGTGACAACACAAGACTATGGTTGCCGGTGGGAAAGCAGGTGAAGCAAGGGGTTAGTCACTAACTGCATTCAATCAACATATCTTAAAGGTCCGCAGGCAGTCAGGCATGCCTTGTGCTTTGGAGATCTTTAACCAGTAGATGGCAGCAGCCTTACAGTTACCTTATAACATGTATTCCCCTTTAATATGTTCCCCTTGGATTGACTTGCTATTGGATGGGTCTAAGACAGGCGGGCTCACTGTTGAGATGGGCAGTTTCACCTTCCCTGTTTCCTGGGGCAGTCTGACTTAGTTATAGCTTGCTCCAGGAGAGGCTCAAGCTCACAACCTCAGTTGGAGACTGCTGAACAGGTACAGTGCGCCGATCGACTGGAGCACAAGATATCAAACACCTCAACAACGTGAGGCGGAACAACATGCTGCCACTGCCAGTTGTGATGGATGCCTGTTTCGGTGCCCGACCAGCGGGTGAGCCCTACCGTCATGTGGTATCCAGGTGATTGACTGTTAGGGTTTTGGAGCGTGACCTTGTGGCGCAACGGTAGCGCGTCTGACTCCAGATCAGAAGGTTGCGTGTTCAAATCACGTCAGGGTCAGTGGTGGCCTGCTGGACCAGAGGTTGGAGCAGAACTTGAGAGTCAAGTGGCACCGTTTTTACACGGGTAGCAGGTCTTTCTATAACATGTTTGTATTTGTTAAAAACCTTCATGACAGCTTATGGGCATTTCAAAACATCCCAGCCGAGCTGGGTAATCCCTGATGATCAGCCTAGCACGCTGTGCGCCACATCAAAGGATATCAAGTCACACGAAATCAAATCCTTCTCAACCAAAATTGCGATAATTAAACCATCAACTCGCAAAAGCCCTGCGTCAACCCTAGATTATCCTTCTGAATGCCCAAACACCCAAAAGTGAACAGAACACCCTGGCGTTGCCCCCGACTTGACATCCGCTGTCACGCCAGGTGTGCACCACCAAGAGGGTGAGACAGTACGCTTGTCGTCCTGAGAAACACAAGCTATGGTCGTCTTTGATTGGCCCGGGCCAGCAACTGTCCACAGTCAATCACAGAGAGCGTGCATGCCAGCGCCAGAAAGAGAACACAGGAATCAGCTGAATGGAACCATCTGTAATGTTGTAATATTCAACATCAGTGTCTTTGCAGGCAAGGCGAGTTTATTTATCTAGCACCGTTCAAACACAAAGGCCACTCAGACTGCACTGTAGGGGGCGGACAGACGGAATAGAGACAATGAAGATGTTTAGAGAGAGAAATATTAACAAAGGTAGAAAATGCCAATGTAGAAAAATATATAAACATGGTCCCAGGGACCATGAACCCTGGGGACAGAAGAAAAGTTTGAAAGTGTTCATCGGACACAGAGCATTGTATCGATGGATAACTAGCGGTTAGAATTTGTCGAAATTTGACGAAAATGAAAATATATGCAAATGATATTTGCGGCTGTACGTGTGAATAACACAGCAATTTGACGGTGGGTACACGCGTTCTCCAGATCTGACGTAGTTTCTCTGCGTTTTAAAAGTGCACCCCCAGGTGAGGCTCTAACTCACAACCTCGACATTGCTCTGCAGGACAGCGCTGTACTGCAGACCAATGTCGAGGTTGTGCGTTGTGAGTGCTTATACAGTATTAGCCTAAGTACCGCGCGCTGACCGATCGCTGGAGTGTAGCGCCCGCAGCGAAACATCCTCGTTGGTTTGCGGGTTGCGTAACAAGTCGCCGTCACTCACAAACCTGCGGGCAGCCAGACAGACACGAGGTGCTTTCCGAGCAGCGGCGGAGCAAATTATTGGGGTTGAAGTCGCGAACAAAGGAACGAAAGAAAGAGAGACAAAAAAAGAGCGAGATTAAAGAGAGAGAGACAGGAGCGGGGGAGGAGGTAGTGACAATAGGTGTCAGTGGACAGCTTCTGTTGGGGGAGAATGGGAGGCAGGGCCTGATCAAGAAGTGGAAGAACTGGATTTACTACTTAACCTGCTCACACACACACACACACACACACACACACACACACACACACACACACACACACACACACACACACACAGCAAACACACACACACACACACACACACACACACACACACACACACACACAAATGGTCAACCAAGCATGATACACATATCAATGTAGGGCCATGCAAATGTTCGACAGCCCTGGTCTCTGTACAACACAATCAGCAGCTCACTTAGGCGTACAGGCCAAAAGGCCGGCCTGTGGAACACCACAGCAGCTGTCCTGAGTGCATTAGCCTGGCAGGTCAGTGACAATGGATTCCCCTTTTTCATCCTGGCTTCGGTGAAATGCAGCTTTGTGAACACATGTAGCCTCCAGCCACCGTCAGCATATTCATACACACGAGTACGTCTGGACTGCATGAAATTCATGTATTATTTACGTTCTTGAGTATTTGAGCACGCCACAGTGTTGATTTCATATCCTAACATTCCGATCTAATCGTGTGAACTACCAGTACGACTGAATTTGAATACAAACTCATTTGTGATGCACGCGCAGTAAATTTCAGCCGCTAATGTCACAACACGTTCCTGCTCCCTCTGCGATCAACCGCCGCCAGGGCTAGCTCACCTAGCTGGCTAGCTCACCTATGACTCGCTCACCTAGCTGGCTAGCTTATTTGTTGCCTCCTTTGTTCGATCCCATCGGATCCCGAGAGATCCACAGGATCCCTGTGGCCCCCCCTGTATCCTGTTCTATGTTTCTATGTCCCAGCATGTTACCTCATGCTGAGGTAAGCGATTGGTCTACCAAGTGTGCACCTCCAGTATAAACAATGGTCAGGACTACAGTCACTCACACACAGACTTTGTGTGACTACAATATGATTAATGCATATTATGCGTGTACTAGCCGCATGCTAAAAACTACGGGTGAAGCGTTGTTATTCTTATGCTATTGTGTTTAATGTGTTAACACAGTAGGGAGGTGCTGAGCTAAGTTTGAGACCAGCGAGGACAATAGCAACAAAGAACAAAGACTACAGAGACAAAGACAAAAATATAAGGAAGCCCAGGGTGTAATGGCTCCCGGTGGCCACCAGGGGGCTCGGACACACAAGGACACGACACGGGAGTGCTTTGTGGTTGCCTCTTTGATTCCTCGAGGGTTCATTCTGCCCAATATATTTTTGAATGCAGAATATGACTGTACATCTCTATGCCGAGTACATTCAGCTGGCGTTAGCGGGCGCTGCAGAGCCCTGTTTCACGGGACAAGTGCAGCAACAGATACGGCCCGAGAGAACAATAGAGACAAGAAGAGGAGGAGAGAAGAGAGGCGAGAGGGGGGGGGGGGAGAGAATCAAAGAGAGGGTGAGATTTCTAAGGTGTGTTTCAGAGAGCAGGTGCAAAACAGATGCTGTGACCACTGATCCCACCTGGCAGGTTACCATGGCACCCAGCACCTCATCGCCAGATACTTTGATAAAACACACTCACACTTGTGCGTGCACACACACACACACACACACACACACACACACACACACACAGATGGAATAATCAACCTACACTCTTCAAACCAGGTACTTCCACATCTCTCTCGCTCTCTCTGTGCACAACCAATAGACCATACGCTCCATAATAAGCTCTATATTTTTGCTCGGCATGATTTTATACAATCATCAATCAGATCTAAGTTCAGGCATGATTTCAGTGCACCGCCGCCTGGGTAAACTAAAGCTTGCTCCAGGTGAGGTTCGAACTCACAACCTCGGCATTGCTCTGCTGGACACTGCTGTATAAGTACCGCGCGCTGACCGATTGCGCCACTGGAGCCCGTGGCACAGCAGAGGACATCTTGACCATAAGAGCATGACCCAACTCTATGACTCAAACCATCCAGAGCCCACGGTTGACATGATGTGAGGTGATGTGATCCAGGTTCTCATAGGGTAGCCCATTAAAGGTAATCGGTCATAATCACTCGTTCTGTGCTTTGTTCTGCGGTGACTCTCGCCGGCCCGGTGTTTTCAGACAAACATGTGTGTAAGGCAGTTGTGTGCACACACTGCCCGAAGCAACCCAGCAGCATTATGGGTTTACAGTGGGTTTACAGTTAGCAGGGTGTGGTTGACAAGACACACAACACACACACACACACACACACACACACACACACCCACACACACAGACTTGGCCGCACGTAGCCACACTCATTCAAATATTCATTCATTCATTCATACACACACAAGAAAAATGTGACACACACACACACACACACACACACACACACACACACACACACACACACCACAACTGCACAACACTGACACACACAGATACACATATACAGATCGCACACACTCACACACACACACACACACACACACCTGAACTGCACAACACTGACACACACACAGATACACATATACAGATCACACACACACAGACACACACACACACACTCCCACAGCGACGGGTGAGCAGTTTAACTGGCGTGGGTAGTCGGCCATGCCCCCTTGTCCCCGCCCCGGCCCCCCGCGGCCCCGGAGCCCTGTGAAGCGGTGCCAACAGGTTGCAGTGATTAGGGGGGGGGAGGAGGCGCGCGGTTCTGACCGGCGCCCTCCACCACGCTGTTCTGAGCCCGGTGCCGCTGGAGCTCCAGACAGCCGCCAGCAGGAACCAAGGGGAACACGTGTGGGAGAACCCGGGTGCGCGGTGTAGTCAGAAGATGAGTGCAGGAAGACCTAGCTGGCACGGTTTAGCTCGGTTCTCACGATATTTTGCGAATGGCTACAGTGCGTATGTTGGGTATGTTGCAATGTGTGATTGACTTCAGTGTGTATGTTTGGGTATGAAGGATGTATTTTCTCCTCACAACTGGTACTGTGAGCTTTCGCTGACTGATGACATGTTGGGTAGAGGCAGAGGTCTGATTGTGTGTTCGAGAAGGGCTGCTTGTTGATGCTGTCACACACTCGGCCAGAAATATCTCACTTTACTGTATACAACAGTTAGTTCTGACCATGTCCTCTGATTGGACAAGAGGAACTCCAGGAGTGCTGCCATAGAGTATAACAGAACTGGGAGCGTTAACTATCTGTACCACTCCCCTTTACAGGCGTTTCTAAGAACATTTATCGTAAGCTGTTACTCATCGGAATCACAGGTCATCAAAGAGACTGTCCACAGACTCTTATGTAGTTCACTGGTTGCATCATTAATGGAAACATAGAGATACATGTAGAGATGAATGTAAACCTAGACAAAGCAGCACACTAGTGCGCAGGAAAATGTTCAGGATTCTCTTCTCTGCCTGCAACCTCGTACCGAAGGCAATCACATGACAATCAGAATAACAGCACTCCCTCTCGTGATATTTCGTCAGTATCTACCAACATAATCGCAGAGTGTTATCACCTTATCAATATTTCACCACACCTGATCTTGTAATAGAACATAGAGCAATAGCACACACCTTGCGTTTCCTGCCTAAGTGCATCTGAGCGTGACGCCAAACCTCCTTTGCACATACTGACACGTCCTGCTCCATGTGTCTCACATGGCCATGGCATCAAGAGTAATCCATCAGCAGGACGACACAGCCCAGCAAGACTCAGAGGTGATGAGCAACAACAGAGCAGCAATAGAGATGGAAAGACTAACAAAACCTGAAAACAAAACCAGCAATTAACAAGACCCTGATATAGACACACACACACACACGCGCACGCACACACACACACACACACAGATACACACACACACACACACACACACACACACACACACACACACAGATACACACAGACACACACACACACAGATACACACACACACACACACACACACACACACACACACACACACACACAGATACGCACACACACACACACACACACACACACACACACACACACACAGACACGTCTCCGCGTGACTCACTCGGTCTTTGTCGTCCGCCACGTCACATAGCACGTCGTCTAGGTCCAAGATGCCACCGTCGCCATGCTCCAGCCTGTGGACCTGCACCCAGTAGTTATGGTCCTGGCAGCGGGCGAGAGACAGAGAGAGACAGAGACAGAGACAGAGACAGAGAGAGAGAGAGACAGGGTTAGGCGGGTAAGACCTTCAGCATTGCATTGTGAATGAACCAGGACCAAGGCTCCTATACAAAGGTAGGCCCAAGTGTCTGTTTTTGTTCTGTTTTTAGAAATAGACACTTATATACATACAGTGTCAGACAAGCAGCACATACAATGCACAGAGCTTATAAAATACATCAAGTAAAGTAAAAGAATAATTATTCACAGCCCTTTATACTTGAATATATAAACAGGGTCACACACACACACACACACACACACACACAATGTGTGTGTGCTCATCCATCATCTAGGCAGGAGCATCACACCGCCTGGCCTCCTTGGCTCATCCCCCGGCTGTCATCAGTACGTCGGCGCGGACCCAACAGCACCGTTGGCTCCCAGTGTATTGACGGACGTGTAATCAGCCGTCCTGACACGGGCACGGCCTTCACGCGGTCCGGGCTCCTGATCCAGCGGTCTGGCACCGCTCTGGCCCTGGCAGAGGCTGTGATGAGGGGCTGGCATCGGTCACCCTGGAGGCCGTTATCAAATACTTTAATCCCTGGTGGGGCGGCCTGGCGTGTGTTCCCCCCCCCCGTGATACATAATGAGTCCTTGCATTATTGAAGAGATGCGTTGATAGCCCGTCGTGATCAAGGGTTTGTGTATGCGCCGTGCGCTGAATAATCCTGTGCTGCGTTTCGGAGGGTCTTCCCTCTGTGGTTGATACTCTTCAGCCCTCAAAGAACGCCGTTTGGATTCTTTCAGGGCATCGCCGCCAGTCATGACTTTAGCACACACACTGTTTGTCCACAACGTACTGCATCCTGGTTAGCAGCCCATTCTCTCTGCTCACTGAATCGTGCTTTTCACTGGCTTTGGTTAATAGGATATAAACTATCTACTCACGATTACAGAATTAGGTTGTCTCATAACGTGTTTCGCTACAGATGGGGGGAAGCTTTAAATATTTAGTTTCCATAACTTTCTGGCCTCCTTAGCCGGATTATATTGTTTTACACTCATTTCCATCAAACAATATGATCCAGCTTCCTAGTCAAAGGACTCTATGTGCTGACTCTGTTGTAGTCCAATGTCCCATTCATTGCGGTTCACCAAACAAAATGCTCCAAAGGATGAGGGAAAATGAGTCTCTCTCTCTGTGGTCATTAAGAGGGAAAAGCTGTGCTTCAAATGTTCGCCATTGTGTCCTTAAAGAACCTAGGAGATAAAAAGCAGCGCAGAGTCCCAGTCGGACCTTTCCAAGGCTACGGTTTTGATTTAATGATGGGGTTTGGTAGCAACAGGGAGCCCGGCTGTCAGTGTGCTGGTGAAGATGCACAATGCTTCATTTGTTGCACAGGCTTTCACAATGCCCATCGCTTCATCAATACTAGAATCTCAAAGCTCCACTTTTAAAGTCAGCATCCGAACAAATACGTAAGTCCATTAAAACAGATGTGTGGCTGTGTTTGTAGTGGAGGGTAAAGCAGATGATTTTGTCCAAAGCAACTTACAGTCATTGCATTTGTGTGGGGTTCAACATGCGGACAGTTGGAGGAGGAGGGGGGATCAAGGGGATCGAACCGCCGACCCTACGGTTAGCTGACGACACGCTCTGTCCACCCGCTCTACCCACTGCGCTAGTGCCTGCAGGGCTCTGAACATCCACTCCACTCCACTCTCCTGACGCTCAATATTAGGTCACTTTAAGGGGCAGAGCGCAGCTCATTAAGGGGCCGAGCACACCATGTCACAAGCCGACCAGCAGATGAGCGCAGGATTAAATGTGATGTCTTCATGTGTTAACACTGCCCGTTGACACGCCGTCCCACAGCCAAGACAAGACGTTCGCTGGGATTACGGCTCCGCCATAAATCCTGCAGCAGGGAGATGAGGATGGCTCTCGCCTCATGTCTCACTCTGGATGGAAAGTAAGTAAGAGCCCACGACTCTGACATCGGAACGGATGATAAATGTGACACGAGTGGAAAATAGCACGACTGTGCTACAAGGACTGCAAAAGCCAAATGCTTTACATTTTTCACGGATGTCTTAATGCTGTCTCTCTGGGCCAACACATTTCCATTGGCACGGAGATGGCCTAACCGCCCAGGCAGCGAAAACACACGTTGATTTTATTTATATACCAACGAAAGAATGAAAACATTACTGTGTATTCTTTTCTAGGCCAAAGCACACTTCCAAATTTGAGGATATGAGCACCATAGCGTTGCAATATCATAACACAACCATTAGCAATGATTCCCACTAAGTGCCGATCTTGCAGAAACATCACAAATCTTAAGTGTTTTTTTTTTTTTTGTTTAGTGTTTTACCAATCCCAGATCACCTGACGCTCCACCGTGGTGAAACACACCGTCCCAACACGGACCACCCACACTCTGCCACCGCCACAAAGGCACTGGCTTCTGAAGTTCTGAACGGCTCGACAACAAACCTGCATGTTACACCGAAGCCGGCTGTGTCACTAATCACTTAATGGCATCGCACCCCCAACACCTCAGCTCACTTCGAGTCGAGCTGCAAAACACACAGGCTTTCTGCCGCTGTCACTCGCTGCTGCGTTGTGTTGTGTTTTCCCAGCACTCCGTTCCTAAGAACTAAATATGTATTTACTCGCATTGGGTGGCAGCACGAGAGGCCTTGACGACTGCATCTGTTTGTTTGTGTTTACCAGAGATACTGAAGTCTCGCCCGGCACTGCTAGGAATAACATCGCAAGATGGTATGATAATATCGCATCCAGCAATTTCTTTGTTCAGGATCATGACGAGTGTTAATAGTCTACAAAAGAGCGCCGCATCCGAGAACACGCCAATAGGACAGACCGCATGTCCGGGTATCCAAGGGACCAGATATCAATCAATTGACCTTTATTTATATATATATATGTATATCACTTTTCATGCAAAACTGCAGTACAAAGAAATCGTGTTTCATGTTGGTTATGCAAAGCACACACGCTGTGTGGCTGTGAGACCAAGCAGGGAGGAAGGCCAATAGTCACATTACTGACCGTGAACATGACTGTTTAGAGCAGGGGTGTCCAACATACGGCCCGATAGGGGGCTCAATCAGGCCCGTTGGATGAATTTTGAAAGTAAAAAAAATGCATAAAAGACACAAACTCTAAATTCTTAATACAATGCTACTCCTAAATCATCCGCTAGGGACGCACTGTTTTAATCAGAGGAGAAGAAGAGGCTCAACTCTGGCAATCAGACTGAACAGCAGATTGTAGCAATGCAACTTCTGCTAATTACAGTGTAGGCCACTGGTTCTTAACCTGGGTTTGATTGATCCCCAGGGCTTCATTGAGTCACTCTCAGGGGTTCGGCAGGGGTCAAGACCAGAGGCGATTTCTCTAAGACGGCAAGGGAAGCTCAGCTTCCCCTAAAACGCCCAAAACTCCTATTTATTCACACAGATGAGTGGGACACCTGTGTGCTTGGTGTGTAATTAACAAGTGTCGGTGCTCAAGCAATATAATATTCGGCACCACTATGAGACTCATCATGGCGGAAATACAACATCTTGTAGAAACCTGAAATCTGAGGTTGTTCATGATATGTTTTTTAAAAGGATATGAAGATTATCCTAATGTACTTGTACTTCTTAGTGCAAAAATAAAGGGAAAAACATGGACTTGTCGTTATTTATAGGTAATTCTGTTGTGATTGTACTGGTCCGGCCCACTTGACATCTTTAGGCTGTATGTGGCCCCTGAACCAAAATGAGTTTGACACCCCCTGGTTTAGAGTGACTGAATATGGTTGCGATGCTGACTCAGGGCTTTCTGTTCATGCCGTCCTCATCCTCGTCCCAAGCTTCACCAGGAGAGACGGCACGGCGGTGACCTATCGCGACTAAAGGTAGCGATCCTTCGACTCCCCTCACTCACAGCGCCACAAACAGCCTCCTCTCGTACAGAGAGGCGACCGCCTGCCTCTCGCACTCCGAGGGGATCAGACCCGACGACTGCGACGGCAGAGAGGGGAACTGCAGGAGGACTCATTCACGTGAACACTCAGACAATGGCTGCTTCCGCCCTATTGTCTGAGTCTCAGTGTGTGTCTGAGCTGACAGGTAAGCAGACTCAGTGAAAGGTAGATGCCCTGGGGGAGGTGGGGGGGGGGGATCTGGGGAGGGGGGGAGGGAGGGAGGGGGGGAGGGAGGGAGGGAGTGCCAAAGAAAGAGGACAGGAAAGAAGCGGGAAAGTGTAGTGTGTGTGTGTGCCTGTGTGGTAGAGAGAGAGAGAGAGAGCGAGTGCCCGCGAGAGAGAGAGAGAGAGAGACAGAGAGAAAGAGAGAATGCGAGAGAGAGA
>JAXIVH010000009.1:1431338-1443838 GCA_036785325.1 Urophycis tenuis
AATGGAAGGAAACGAGAGAGGAGAGAGAGAGAGACAAGCACAGCAACACGTGGCCACTGGGTCCAAAAGGTAGACTAGACTAAACCAGATTGGGGCTGATTACTAGCATCGACATAATGAACATGTCGGGATGGCTAGCACGCAGCTAACGCAGTCTGAGAGCCGCAGCCAACTGGGTGGGGAAACTGAACGCAGGACTAAAAATAATGCGTCACGCTTCCATGGGTTCCAAAGAATGCAGACCACTGGGCGAATAAGGCCTATTACCATACCTGTGTTTATTTTTTTGTTGGACTGCTGAATTTACAGCAGCCTTCTCCCAATGAACAGTGGCTTTCATTTTATTAATATTAATAGCCCCAGAAAACCTGTTAATCACAGCCCCCGAGATGGGCCACGCAGGGGCTCCCAAGTGGCCCACCCACACACTGCCGTCACCGCGGGGGGGGGGGGGGGGGGGGGGGAGGGGTGAAGGTGGGGCCCTCCCCTCCATTCACGGTGTCTGGGGCCGGTGGGTGATGAAGGGTAACCCCTTTAGTGCCAACGTCCCTTCTGAATGGCCTCAGTGATGGAGGGAGGCGGAGGTGAAAGGGAGAGAGAGAGAGAGAGAGAGAGAGAGAGAGAGAGAGAGAGAGAGAGAGTGAGTGATGGGCCCCCATCTCACTCGCCTCTCAGAGTGGGTGGTACACTGGAGCAGGAGGGGGGGGGGGGGGGGGGCCGGGATGAGATTGGGTCCGTTCCAGATATTCTTACGTTGACAGAAAAGCAGCCAAGTGGCAAGAGGGACTCCTGGTTCGGTCTGCGTGGTGCCGCCGTCAGTGTTTGACTTTTGGACAACCTTTGGAACAACCGAAACTAGGAATAGTGTTTTTTTTATAGTGGCCCTGTTGCGTGGCGAGGCATGTGGTGTCATACACTGGCTGGTGCAGCGTGTCTTCACTGCGAATCGGAACCCCGCGCGTTCAAATCACGTCAGGATCAAAGCCTGCGAGGGCCGACGTGCGGAGATCTCAGTGTCTATAGTAGCAGCAGCAGTTATCTCCTCGGAGGTTCGGGACATAATTGGCTCCGCTGCGTGACGAAACGCAGGCAGATTCCTCAGCGATGAAGTTTTAAAATGACATTGTATGGTGTTTTTCATCGAATTCTACTGAGAGTAGCATTGCATTGAAATAAAGGTAGCTGTGAAATTGTGAGTTTTCACGGCATAACAATGCAAGACGTGTGTGTGTGTGTGTGTGTGTTTGTGTGTGTGTGTGCGTGTGTGTGTGTGTAATATGAACAGAAAATATGATTGTGAAATATGAATGAGCTTCTGAAACATCAATGTAAAAACCAGATGATACAAATGGAACAATGAAACATAAGTGACGCCATGCTCTGAACACAAGGATAAATCACACTGTGGATCAACAGACCGCGACTGAGTGCTTGACAGCGTGTGTGAAAACACAGGTGACGATGGCTGAAAGGGCTTCGGGGCGACCCGTCATTGGTGGAAGCGTTGGGAAATCTGTTTGCTTCTCGGCGTGGAGCTGAGCCCTGCCGCTGGAACCGGCCTAACCAGGTTATTCACCTCCCCTCCGCGCAGGAGAAGGGGAAACGCAGGCGTGTAGACACACGCATGCATTCAGGTTCTCTCCCTCTGTCTCTCGCTCTCTCTCTCTCACACACACACACACACACACACACACACACACACACAGATTTAGGACACACCAAGACACCTTGTACAGGACATTCCAGAGCAATACAACAATAAGTTGTGAACTTTTATGGAAGACAATTTACATTCTATAACTTGTGAAAACAGAAACACAAACACACACACACACACCCACACACACACACACACACCACACACACACACACACACACACACACACGCACACACACACTTCTATGTTATAAAGCAGCCGACTGCATGGCACGAGGCCATGTGTGCCACAAGGCACCGGCAGTACCAACAAAAATAACAGCCTTCCCTCGGTGAGACGATGACAGCCCAACGTTCCTTGGGTGAGCTCTTCCCTGGGAAACCGCCCGGGCGGGCTAAGCGTACGAAGACACATCAACACATACGTGTTCCCCAGACTCCACCGCTGTCTGCCAGGGGAGCCAGCGCCCAGCATGAGGATGATGATGATGATGATGATGATGATGATGATGATGATGATGATGATGATAATCAACTGTGATGGGCATCGGTGATCTACATCATCAGAACCTAACGATCCCGCAGGTCTTCCAGAGTTCAGAGACGAAAGCGTGTGAAGGTGATTAAACGAGAGACAGATGGCGTTGCGCGCGACCGCAGCTGGCACCGAGGTGCACAATCAGAATCAAGAACAAACAGCAAGTCCTTCACCTGCCTGTTGTCTTTGTGGTGTGTGGGGTTGTGTGTGTGGTGTGGTGTGTGTGTGTGTGTGTGTGTTTCCGTCTTACCAGCACGTGCCAGATATAATTCAATATTTTGTTACGTATTTTTACATTTAATTTCTGTAGTTTGCAACACGTTTCTTGAGAGAGAGGTGAACACCACTAACCCCTGTACGGGCCCTGCTTGTTAAAACAAATAAGCATGAGCGGCGAATAGATGGGATTCAATCGGAAAATAGCACATTTACAAATGACTCTGGGAGAGCACGGGCAGAAAGAGACGCGGAGAGATTCTTCCAGAAGGAATCCGACGCCTTGCAGGAGACCTTCTCATTCCCCAGGCTCCACTGATCCTAATCAGGGCATAGTGAGATAGCTGGCCCTGCTCTTGGCATCTCCAGCGAGGCCTTCGCTCTGGGCCACGCAGGCAACAACAGTGCAGCGCGCCATCTGAACGAAATCTACCACAGAGGCAATGAGAAACACCCCAAACCTACACAATCCCCATTGTGACGTTGAGTGAGCCTCCATTTGTACCTCATTGTACTGTTAATGTCTTATCTACATGGGTCTGTGGGTTACTTACTTGCCAGAAGACACTACTGTATTTACAGTGATTTATGATTCATGACATATTAAACAGAGCATGTGAGCAGGGCGACCCAAGCCGCTAAATGTGTGTTCTGTGTTTAATAATCACAGACTAAAGTATGCAGTTGGCAGAGTTGCAGTGAGCTTCTTTCACGTTTGAATCACACAAAACGTTACAAATAACCCCAGAAGCCCAGATGTACTGCAGTCTATCTTCAATGTCCTCTTCCTCAGAGAAACTGATTAAAAACCCTTTGATGTTCCACGAATAAGCAGATTGGGAAGACACAAGAGTGACTAAGCGCGTGTCGACATTTTCCCGAACAAGACATATCTTCCCTTACGGAAAATCTCTCCCCCGCGCTCCTCCCCCCCGATATAAACCCGGCCTCATGTATGTGTTCTAAGTTATGTTTGCGCTGCACACGACAGCAGCTCTCAGAGACCGATGAGAGAGACTCAGGCCACAGACTCCTTACAGACTCCTTACATATTTGTAACCCGGGCGACTTCAAATGTCCGCTGCTTGCGGTCTTGGCTGTACGGCTTGATCTTCAGCTACACATGTGAAGCACTACTGGAGGTCAACCTACTGAGAGACGTTCCTCCTGTGCAGCACCACGTGATCTGTACTCGGGTCCGATTAGATCAATCTAGAGAGATCCAAGGGATGTACTCACATGAATCTGTTGATACGTCAAAAGAAAAGACAACACTGCCAGTCGCCTCCAAACACAGAGAGTGTTGACAGACTGCTGGCTGCTCTCGCTGCTGAGCGATGGGAAGCAGAGCAACTAGGCACAATGAGAGAGAGAGAGAGAGAGAGAGAGAGAGAGAGAGAGAGAGAGAGAGAGAGAGAGAGAGAGAGAGAGAGAGAGAGAGAGAGAGAGAGAGAGAGGGTGAGGGAGAGAGAGAGAGCGACAGAGAGGGCAAGAGAGAGAGGGAGACAGAGAGAGAGGGTGAGAGAGAGACAGAGACAGAGAGGCTGAGAGAAAGAGAGATTGAGAGCGAGAGAGACAGAGAGAGAGAGAGAGAGAGAGAGAGAGAGAGAGAGAGAGGGACACAGAGAGAGAGAGTCATTCTGATTGTGGACCACGGTCACAAGGACAACTGGCCAATACCAACATAAATGTGTTTATGTAATAATCACGACTACTGCAGAGAGAACTTGGCAACACGAAAAGAATTCTATAAATGTGCCATGGCCAGTGAACTTTGTCCTTCCTCTGTGGATCTGACTATTCTTAAGTATGTTTGCGGTAGAAAGCCACACATCAATCACCTCCGTAACCACACACCCATCATCGCTGGCTCTATCGCCCAAACCAAGGACATTTCCGGTGCGTTAGACAGAAGAAGATGACTCACTGGTCCTGGTAATTCGCGCATTCCTGGTGGCCTTGGGGCCTGAATGACTCCAAAGCCACCGCAGCCCAGCGCGTGAGCCATGCCCTGCACCGCACATATAGGAGGTGGGCTCCGAGAGCCGGAGGAGAGAGGTGCGTGCGCACGGCCAAACCCGTGGAACAAGAAGAACTCATCACGGGGGACTCAGCGGTGAGTCGTGAGGCTTCACTGAGCCGCCGTCTCTGACTCTGTTGTGGTGACACCGGCTTAGAAACATCTGAAGACCGACCGACCGCTGACTGTTCTGTTTGTTGTCTGAGGCGCCACCTGAGTCAACGGTCCCTCACCTTGGTACATTTCACCGTGTGTTTAATTTGGGCTTTTGGCCTGACCACAACACCTTTAGACACATTCAATATCAACAAGGTTTTAAACTTCAAGGATTCAAAACATGCAGACAAGTCGAACACATTTTGATGCAGCTCTTGAAACAGCTGTGTGTAGAATCAGGTTTCTTATTGGCGATCAAGAGGCTCCATCACCAGGAGAACTTCATGTGAACTAGCATCTTTGACCCATCTAATCACAGTCATCACATCCCTGCGTCATTTCCTCCAGCGTCAGGGGGTTACAGCAGGCTACACGTATGTATCATGTTATAGAGCGTCTCACTGTAATCAAATAAATAACTGCTTGGTGGACCTTTGGCCGTATTCCCCTTCATAAACAGCCGTGAGGCCAAATAGAGAATGAGGCCATCAAGGGCACAGGGGGGAAATAGTCCAACGTTTGGCAATCGACGCAGCTAGAGAGCCCTCGGTTGACAGTATAACAGTGATTTCATGTGACGACATAATGGCTTCCAGACATGCGGGAGTTGGGGGTTCGTGAGCGCTATCGCGGAGGAGGGTGAAGTCGCACGGCTCAGCAGTTGGTTAGTTTCATGTCGGAGCGCCGCTCGGGGGCCAAGTTCAGACACTAGCTCGAGGAGTCTGTCTGTGGCGGAATCAGAGCGCATGCGTTGCATCGACAACATGAAAAATGCAGGCGATGGTTAGGTTTGAATGCTAAATATGTCCTGGAGGGAAATAGGTTTTAAGTTAAGATGGGGGTAAAGTCGTCCCCCCCCCCCCGTCCCCCCCACACACACAAACTACTTTCATGTACTGTCTTTCATCTTGGGTGAACATTTAGAACACAGAGGATGCTCTATGTTTTGAGATCATGGGAAAAGTCCATCGAGTGTTGACTGCCATTTGGGATACCCCTAAACACATGGCTTCAAGCCTGCATTCACCACAGACAACTGGGTAGAGGAGCATTTAATAACAAGGGACAACAGTCGACGCGCAACTGAGCGTGCCTGGTACACAAGCCAGGGTATTTACTTTACCATTAGAAAGAGGCGCTATCAGTGCAGCTAATGGGATGAATGACCCAGAGTGCATTAGAACGATCAAATGCTAACAGACCACTTTGATCCAGTCAGTTGTGGCCACCTCATAGGATTTAGATATACTTTGTGTTTATCTAAGGGCTTCACAATAATGCAATATGTTCCCTGTGTTGATGTTCTAATCCACATGGTTACCACGATACAATATTGTCCCTAAAGCCCAGCTCTGAATGACATTAAATCTTTTCGTGTTAGGGCTGTAGGTCTGTTTACAAGAACCTGCAAGGTTCAACAAGGCTCTGCTTAAACTAGGATCCTGCACTGAGGAGATTAATTAATGAAACGCCCACCAGCTTTGATTCACCATGGACAGAAACAGCCTCCTACCTTTTGAAGTGCCGGTTTCTGCTGAAATACATTACAGTCAGTACGTTGGAAAAATGTGAACGAAAATATAGTCACTTTTTCACCTCAAACCCAAAGATCCCTGTTTACTCTGGATAATACCTGCTCATTTCCAACCACGGTTCCCACCTTGCAATAAAACAAATCTATAGTCAAAGAAAGTATTCGGAAAGCGTTTCCTTGTTTGATGTCTTCTTTCGCCATGACAAACTGGTGACCGCAACGTTAGACATGAGTTTGTGGGACCCCACAGTGCCTTCACCTTTAAGCAAGGCCTTGTCACTATGGCCACTAAGTTACTCCAGTTATGTAATTGTATGCAAACACCCCCTCAAACATGTGAGTTATGTAACCTTCTCACTGTCAATACACAAGTTATGCTCTCCAGGGACCAGAATTCCAAGAGGAAAAGGGGGATTCATTCTGATGAAGATGGATGCCATGCAACCAATGTGTTCAGAGAAAAGTGATCACAGTGGGAAATTCATAGTGCACCACCAAAACAAGCTTACAAGGTGTGCTACCTTTACAAACATTTTAAATTGTTCAGGAGTGGGGCGGTGAAGTAAGTGATGCAAGTGATTATCTTTTATGGAAGACAATTTTATGTGGGCATGTGGTGTGTGTGTGTGTGTGTGTGTGTGTGTGTGTATGTGTGTGTGTGTGTGTGTGTGTGTGTGTGTGTGTGTGTGTGTGTGCGTGCGCGCACACACGTGTGTGTGTGCGGGTGCGCGTGTACGTAACGGCTTAAACACCCTCACATAATAAACCACTTTGCAAGTCTCCTTAGGGATAAACAAAACAAGTGTTCAAAGCCTGCGTTCTGCTCTCTCCGTTCGTCCCACACACACACACACACACACGCGCGCGCCGCGCTGCCGCGCTCCCGCACCCCGACGCAACGCAACTCCGCTCTGTGGAGGCGGAGTCAACATGGCCGCCACGCAACAGCCCAAACAGCGAGCGGTTGACAGCGCGGTGGCTCACACCCAGCTTGTCGTGGGCGTGAGTGCAGGTCGGGGCAGCGCACACAGGCGCATAGTTTGTCCGCGCTGCCGCGACTTGTCTGGCTGTCGGCGCCCAGCTGGAGGCGAGGAGGGCTGCCCTCGCGCTCAAGAGGCTGCGGCAGGGAACAACAATTACAGGGAAGATCAGCGCGGCTCCAACGCCAGAGACACTGAAACAAAAAGTGAAAATACGATTGAGAAAAAAAAAAAAAAAAAACGGTTGTAAGCCCGATCATTGAATGCGCTCCGCGGGTTCAGTCTGACAGTCTCTGAGACCAACTCGTTCTGTGACTCACATCCTTCAGCCAGGCTCATGAGAAAACCAAACAGAAAAGCACGCAGCAGTGCAGTTCCTCAAGGATGAACTTTATAGAATGAAAACACACGATGATGCTAGCGCACAAATACTACACAGAAGGAGGCCCAGTTAACCACATGGTGGGTGAGGCTTCCATATGAACTAAAGTCACGGAGGGAGGATGAGGTAATATGGTCAGGAGCCGGCCGCTAATTCTGGCCCTCTGTTCTGACTTATAAACTCCCTCCACTCCACCGCCCTGAAACAGACACCAGTAAAAGAGAGAGAGGCACACAGAAAGAGGAGGGGGGGTCTAAACACGCATTATAAAACACACTGTTGACTTTCAATATCGTAAAGGGTCTCCCTTGAACCGAAACATACCGACAGATGCCAATCATAGTCGTTTTGTGTACATACACACACATGCAAACACACACAAACACACAGTCAATAGACACTGCTTAATTAGTGCGTGTGTGTGTGTGTGTGTGTTTTCCTGTGTGGGGCTTTTCCCATACACAGCGATGCTAACAGCCCTCTATATAACCTGCCATTATTCCATGGAGAAGGAATGCTTGTGTGTTCTCTGAGGGTCAAAAAACAGACTCCCATGTTAGGACACGCAGGAAGCACGGCACCTACAGAGGAGCTGTCAGTACCGGGCTTCAAAGTGTTTTTCCATCTCTGCTAATATGCTGTCACCTCCTCCAGAACCAAGTGCCTCCTTTTGAACACGTCTTCGGCACAAGCACGTCTCCACTTTCAAGGAATGGAAATGTAGCCAAGGAAGGCCAGGCGAGAGTTGACTTTGTGATCGCCGCCCTCCATGGAAACCTCCTTTTGTCTATGGCGTTCACGGCGCAGTCGGACTGTGACAGTATGGTCCAAGAGAACGTCTTTAAGTCGTCTACAACTATATTTAGATCTGGATCGTGTATTGATTCAAACAGGGACAGGAAACGAGGTGTCTTCCGGTCCACAAGCCGCGAGTCGATACAAGAGACTGCAAGCAACCGAGTCACGATCAGTCAAGCGATCCGACATGTGGACAAGCTACAAACGGAGTCGGGTAGCGGCTTCCCCTCGTTATCTTGTATATGAACACGACGAATGATAGCGCCCCATTTCAGTGACCTCGTGGCGCAACGGTAGCGCGTCTGACTCCAGATCAGAAGGTTGCGTGTTCAAATCACGTCGGGGTCAGTAGTTTTGGAGCCGCGGGGGGCAACGCGAGTGAGGGACCAGGAGCAGCACATGCATTATCGTCACAGTCTGCCATTATGCAGACAATAATCGACTAAGCGCAACATGGTTTAAGGGATCGGGGGGGGGGGGGAAGCAGCCAGCTCACCACGCAGCCCGGTCGCACCCTGTTGACATTCCTGAGAGCTTTTCAGGACCGAAGTGTGTGTGAATAATTAAACATCACGTGCGCGCGTGCGCACCGCAGACACCATTGTCCTACCGCTACAACCGCTCAGGCTAATTATTAGCCGCTCTGAATCAAGATAGGAGTCAAAGCCACGGTCAGGACCAACACAGGACCGTGTCCGTCACACACGTGTCTTTCATGTCCCAGGGCCCTGGCCCAGCGGAGTCCCAGATGTCTGAGCCGTAAGCCGTGTCACCTGCACAGGAGACGTGGGAGCGAGGGAGGGTTAGAAGGGCAGCACAGCTGACTTCCTGCATTCCAACGTGCGACATCCGAGTAAAAGCAGCTGATATCTGATACTTCTGGAGGAGAAGGAACACACAACTGAATCGGAGGACGAAAAAAAAAAAAAGAGACCCAAACAATCGGCCACAATTAGTTCTGGACCCAGTCGTAAAAAAAAAAATGGGACCGTGCCGTGCAGGAAATTGCAGGCATTTCTGTTGGCCCGGCGTCTCACGTCTTATTGAAACCTGAAACAAGGGGTCGCGTTTCAGCGAGCGCCGCAAGAGCCTGCGCTGAGAACGACGCTGCCTCAGGGGAGAAGGAACCGCACCGCCGTCCGTGGTGGACCTGGGTTCTGGTGGGGCCTGGGTTCTGGTGGGCCCCGCGATGACCCGGCGCTGGTCCGTGCAGACCCACACGCACTGTGTTCAGACTGTCGGCGGCACACAGCAAGGATTAAAATCAGCAAGATATGAACATGTACGTGTGCACCACGGGAGGATTTTCCACCCGCATATTTGGTCGTGAATCAACAATGTAAAAACTGTTGTGATGTAGTAATCTCAACCAATGAACACCCTGATTAAGGATTTCATGGATTTTCTCTGCAAATCCTTGCTCGCTTGCCAACGTTTATATTTAGCTAAATTACAGTATTGCCTGCAACCACTCCCCACTCCGTCACAATCACAGAGCCATGTCTCAGCCTCTCACAGCCATGTGTGTGTGTGTGTGTGTGTGTGTGTGTGTGTGTGTGTGTGTGTGTGTGTGTGTGTGTGTGTGTGTGTGCGTGTGTGTGTGCGTGCGTGCATGTGTGTGTGTGTGTGCGCGCGTGTGTGTGTGTCATCGGCTCACACGCGGCTATCAGCACGTATGTGTGTCATGTGTGCGTGGGCATCTCCACACGGCTTCCCCCCTGCATCTCAACACAGAGGGGCAGACGTTTTGGAGGCACCACCAGAAAAGAGCATCTTCACACAGCCTCCCTGTTCCTCAGAGAAGCTTGTCAGACAGTGCTCCTGTTCGCCAACACACACTTTATCCGTCTCTCTCTATATCTCTCTCTCTCTCTCTCTCTCTCTCTCTCTCTCTCTCACACTCTTTACTGCCCACAATTGGCTATTCAAATCCACATGAATAAGGCTGTGTGGCCGCTGACATGATGTGTACATGTCTTGCAGAAAGGAAAAAAGTAGGCCCATTCAGGAAGTCACCGCGACCAAATAATACAGTGATTCATGCCGTGGCGACTACACGGGTGAACGCGACATGTTTACTTGTTTAGTGTCTTTGGAGTTCAATAATGGGATTTGTTGGATACAGATGTTGGGGCCACGCCAGGTGTCGCACTGCACATGCTCTGGGCAAACAATGGGGAGAGTCACAGTTTAGTAGAGAGTCCTCGAAGCTCACAGTTTGAGTGAAGTAAGAAGAGGAAATGTGGGAAAAGTTAAACAGTAAAAAGAAGAGAGGACTTTTCGGTCATTCTCGGTATTTTTTTGATATGGGAACGGAATTTGTTCTCCGCATTTGAGCCATCCTACGGTACATAGGAGCAGCGGGCTGCGATGTTCAGCAGCCCGGGGAGCAATTCGGGGTTCAGTGTCTTTCTTGAGGACACTTCAACATGTGGACAGTTGGAGGAGGGGATTGAACCGCCAACACGGTTAGCGGGCGACTCGCTCTGTCCAGCAGCTCTACCCACTGAGCTACTGCTGCTGACAGTCCTGTACTATGAGTTATGAATGTATGTTCTCATAATGTCCTCGGTGGTACTGAAGAAGCTCTGGAGTGGAGAACAGCACAGTGTGAACCATGCTTTTTTTTTTAGGGTGGGAAAACGATAATGATGATGATAATGATAATGATGATGATAATGATTTTCATCATCATCAATTATCGTCATCCATTATGATAAGAATAATGCCCTACAACTCATCATCACACAATACAGAGGTGTGTCACTGGGAAACTAAGCTTTGAGCTGCAGTTGGTACGTACCGGGGCTTTCCATGCTCTGAATACCACGTAAAATACCCTTTGAGGCTGGTGAGAATGGATCCTTCCACATCAGCACAGCCTTGGCCCAACGTGACTCTGGGAAGCCGCAGGAGTGCAATGTTTTAATAAAAGGAGGAAAAAAGAAAACCAGGGGGAAAAAAGGGAAGTAGAAGCAGCAGCCAATCCCTGCAAGATGCTGAAGCCGGCCTGTTTAACGGGAGGAACCGCCTCCCTTAGTCAGCTGGGCCGAGCAGAGTGTCAAGTGTTGACCAGCTGGGTGAAAGAAAGATACGGAGACACGAGAGAAGGAGACACAGACGGAGAGCTGAGGAGGAAGAGGAGAGAGAGAGAGAGAGGGCGAGGAGTCCAGGGGGGAGGGCTACGAGGGGGAGACGGGATGGCGGGCCGGCGATGGGCATGGCGGTGGTTTTTCCTGGGCGGAGGTCATCGAGTTCAAACCCCGAGGTTCACGCTGTCTCTCACTCTGCCATGATATCCACTCTGGAATACATGACGATGTGCCTGCCCACACAAATACAACCCCCACCCACCCACCACCACCACCACCACCACCACCACCAGCACCACCACCACCACCACCACCAGGCACACACACACACACACACACACAAGCCGTCCTGAACACCGCCCGACCAAAATTACAGCCGTGCTCCTCCGACGGCCTTGTGTTCCCGCTGGCCGGCGCAGGCGCCTAGTAAAACTGCACAGTTCTGCTGCCAAGAGATCACACACACCCCAACCCCAATTAGGGCTCATTACCCTAATACCGCTCCTCTTGACATAACTGAATTAGCTCCCCTCTCTTACGTAACTGTGGCTGGGGGAGTGAGGGGGTTTGCGGGGGTCTGGCGCGTTGAACAAATGAGCCCTGACAGCCGGTCCGATGGACGGTATCCCCCCCCCCCGCTCCCCCTCTCTGGGGGGGGAGGAGGTGGTGGGGGGGGGTTCTGGATGCGATACGAGAGCTATCGCGCGCGGGACTTCATTTCGGCAAAGAAACGCGGCGGCTTGAGACGGAGCAGAAGGTTAGCTTTTCCCGCAGGGTTCCCGGCAGCCACACAAACAAGAAACTGGTTGAACGAAGGCGACAACACCATTGCTATGTTTTGTATTGTGTTGTATTGTGCTATATTGTATGGATGCCATTAGTTGTGAATACAATTGCCCCGAGATGACATTAAAGTTTTACTCTGCCTTTACACTCGTTAGTTCTCCTTTCCAACGACCGCTTTGGCTTCTGGTCAGTGCATTCAATAAAGGTATTATGATGCGGGTGTAAACGCATATCAGGTCAATAAATTCCATCCGGTCTTCAGTATGTAAAAGTATCAATCAGATCCAATGCATTTTAAAGGTGTTCTATTATCATCATGTCATGGTATGCGATGACTTGGA
>JAXIVH010000009.1:1448838-1485306 GCA_036785325.1 Urophycis tenuis
GCCCACCAGACTGACTGCAGCTTCACTCTGTTCCCACTGCCCACCAGACTGGCTTCTCTCTCGTCACTCGTTTCTCGGTTAGGGCGTCTAATGTGTTTAATCGGCTCCCCTGCGCGGGAAGCTGTCAGGCGTTACTCTTCGTCAACTGACGCACGGGGGTGCGTGGCACTGGTGAGGTTGTAAACAGCATAAAACTGACGGCGGATGGAGGGGCCGTGGAGCTAATTATCAATGGGAGGCGGCGGCGGGGTGGGCTTGTGTCTTGTTTGCTGCCTAACGTGAATCGCGGAGACCCCCTCCCCCCCTACCCCCCCCACAACACACACACACACACACACACACTTCCCCGCAACCGGCCACGCCTGTGACGGAGGCACCAGTCCTGCTTCAGTCCCCTCCGCGGGAGTCACACGAGACAGCCAGAGTCAGAATCCATTGGATGAGGATGATGAAGGCGATGATGACGATGTTGATGTTGATGATGTTGATGATGATGAAGATGACGAGGATGAGGACTACTTTGTGTTTCTGGTTTTTTCCTAGATGATGATGTGAACTTTGCATCCGCCGGTTGGTGTGGACAGCCCGGCCGGCGGGGGAGGGGTGGGGGGGAGGGAGGGAGGGGAGGGGGGAGGGAGGGGGTGCACCCCCCCCCCACCCTGGCCACGCCTCCTGCGTTGTGTCGCTGTGTCTGTTTGGGGCCTACGCCACGTAGCTGTACTCGTCCGCAGACGTCTGACTCCTCTCGATGTACTGCTTGTCGATGAGGACCTCGATGCACTTCTTGATCATGCTGATGCTGGGGTTGAACCTGGCTTTGGACTGGTTGATGACCTGCGGACGGTCACACACACACACACACAGGTTAGAGTCGTGGAAACACCAGGGGGGGATCTCCTGTCACCGCACCAATCAGTTCGGTACATACAGATATACATTTTATATTTCACAATATAAGCCAATATAAAGTGCAATTATCTTGACAATTTCTCTGAAACCCCATCTTCAGCAGTGGAACATGGCTGTACAGCTAAGTCGTAAACACACCTAAGCCTTTGATGAGTTCCTTCTATCGTTCTGAATCGGTAGTAAAATGTTGTTGAGTTACTCAGGTCAAGCCGTGGGGCTTCCCTCCCCTCACACTGTCCTGAGTTAAAGATGGTGTCAGCTCAGCATGTCTGACAGTGTGCTCTCCCTCGTACATGTAGAGCATTGTTGGTGAATGGTAACATCGACACACACTTTGGGGAGTCTAAATAGTTGGGATCTCGTAATATGGACCCAAGAAGCAGTCTGGTAAAACCCAGACACAGCACGGTGTCATGGTAACGACCACCGTCCGCACCGGGCTCCTTCAGTGGTTTAGTAAATGCAAAGGGACCCCTGGGTGCGGCACAGGCTCCCTGGGGTGCCTGAGGCTGGGGTGCTCCATGGGTCACGGTGAGGCGAGCCTTTGCGTCGGATCCGAAGGCCCCCGAGGCAGGCGGGCACCGCAGGTCGGGAAGGCAGGAGAAGAACGACGAGTGAAACACCGGCGTAATCCACCAGTCAAACGAGGTGCAAAAAGATGGGAGCGTTTCATCAGGACGGCGGCGACAGACGCGAGACATGATCACTGATTGCAGGTTAACTACTAGATTTAAATTAAACGCATACCACAGTGGAGATGGAGGTGTGTAAGTCAGTGTCTGTGTGTGAACCGGCGCCAACAGCTTCCAGCGAAACCCGTGTTTAAGTGTAGGCATGCCGTGACCTGAGTTTCGGGTGATCCATCCCTTCAGGAGAGTGATTGTGAGGTTAAGTGTGTGTGTGTGTGTGTGTTTGTTTGTTTCGGTCATTTCCGTCCGGCTCCTCTGTTTGTGGCCGACCTTTGCGTGACAGTTGGGGCGAGTCACGCCTCAAGCCTTTTAATGCGCCGCAGGTTCTTCCGTTCCAGCTGGGTTTGCCCACCTCCAGCCACCTGTGCGGCGTCTACTCCCTCCGACGGGGCCATCATGTTTGTTATGCTGGGAACACACCTGCTATTCCGCCACGAGATTAAGCTCACTTCGCAACTTCCTATCTTCCAAACACAACCTCGCTGCCTTGCTGCCATGAAACTGGGACTGTGTTGTTGGATTTTGGTTATGGCAACATTCTAGAAGAGCCTAATGATTATAACACCAATATGATGAAGGTCTTTACCATATTGGTGGTCAACATCCACAAAACCAATGATACGACTCTCATGAATCTCTCACGAATTCTAGTTTTGGTTCAATGCATTTTGTCGCGGCACACACAGAACAAAATATGCTGCACTGAAAATGCATTAGTTCGGTGTGTGTATCTGGTAAACCCACGGAGACATTTGACACTGCGGTGGCCCTTTGTCCTGCTGCTCTGTGTGTGTGTGTGTCTCTCCCCAAGGAGACCACGGGGAGCCTCGACCCACCTCCTGGATGAGGGCGTTGTGTCGGAGCACTTTGCGGGCTTTCATGATTCTCACGATGGCGGCTTGAAGGTACATTTTGCGGTCCTCGTCCACGGCGCTCCTCGTCTGCTCCATCTCCTGCAGGGGGGGGGGGGCGGGGGGGTACAGAGAACAGAAGGCGTGAGCCTCAGCGCCCGCCATCACCTGGAGGAGAGCTCAGAGCATCAGGGCCAGGGGGGGGGGGTCCGCTGCCCCGCCGTCTCACCTGCGGCGTGTCTTTCTGCATCGAGGTGGTGATCTTGAACTTTGTCCTTTTACTCGTGAAGCTCATATTTAGTGAAAACGTGGACTCGGGTTCGATATCCTCCTGCGGTGGGGAGAGTTGGCGTGAGTTAGAATTCACAACGAGAAGGCCTGTTGTTATGGTCTCAGTGTCTCTAGCTTGGTTGATGTTACTTCATGTCTTGCCAATTACCTGTTTAGATGTCAAACAACTTGACAGGTATGGCTTCAAAACAGCAGGGCTACAGCATAGCATTATAGCAGCGCACGCACACACACCCGCAAAGACACGCACACGCACACACACCTTCTCAGAGTCGTGGGTGAGCATCTTGACGTCCAGCAGGGACTTGATGGTCTTCTGCAGCTCCTTCTCGTTCATCTGTGTGCCGTCCTGCAGCTCCTTGTAGCCCACCGTCTGGCTGTTGTTGAAGGCCAGCAGCACGGCCATCTGGTAGGTCGTCACCATGGCCACGTAGGGCTTGGACAGGTAGTTCATCTTCACCTCGCCTGCAGGACACCACGGTGCATTAGAATGAATTGGTTGAATTTGGTCTTTTTACAGTGTGATGTTTGTATCATAATACTGTTATTGTACTTTATTTGAAGTCATCCCCTTGGTGTCGTATTTAGTGAAGTATAAAAATAAAGGTATATTCTGTGTTCTTTGGATAAGTAGCTACGCCTCGTCTCCAAACCTGTGAATTGGCCCTCAACAATGAACACAAACAGCAACCGGGGCCAGGGGGAGCCTCTGACATAATCCACCGTATACAAGTGTTCTGCATTCAGAGGCACGATTCCCGCAGCCCCGTTGACGCACGTTATCCCTGTGTGAATTTAAACTCCCTCGACGGCCATTTGTTTCATATGCGGTTCAAAAAAAAAAAAAAAGAAAAAAAAAAGAAAACGTGTTACCAAGGTGACCGAGAACCTGTTCCGCGCCAGCCGCTGGAAAAAAAAAAAAAACATCCCGATCCCGTCCCCCCAATCGCCGCGCGTTAGCGTCAAATCCCGGGATGAGGTCGTGAACTAGCTGGCCGGCGCGGTAGCCGCCGCCTGGCCGGGCTAAACCCGACAGGATGCGTGCCAAAGAGAGAGGAGGCCGGTCTGCAGGCGTACACCACAGACGGGTGGGGGCCGGGTATTCCTTTCACTGCAGGCCTCTCATTTCTGCCAGGATTAAGCCCTGAGCCTTTAATTGCCACATGTGTGTGCACAGACTGTTGGACATGGGGTATTTCGTGATGAGGTGGGAACGTTCTCGCGTGTCTTGGCCATAGCGTGACATATGCTCCTTCAGATGTTATTCTTGTGTATTAAACTGTTTGTTCCAATTTTAATAACCGAAGGACACTCCATATGGACTTATCTACGAGCAGCTGTCCCAAGTCACAATACACGTATGTCACTATTGTAGTTTTGCCAAAAAACTATGCTTTGACCTCTTGCACACAAAACGCGACTACACAGTGTATGCATGTATGTACCTGTGTGTGTGTTCATGTGTGTGCGTGTGCGTGTGCATGTGCACTCGCGCATGTATGTGTGTGTGTGTGTGTGTGTGTGCATGTGCGTGTGCATGAGTGTGCATGTCTTACCTGTGCAGAGATAGTGCAGCCAGGTCAACTTGCGCCCACTGAAGTGCTGATTATAGAACAACTCAAACTGTGAAGGAAGACAAGAGGCAGACGTGACCAAAGGCAGCAGGGGCCCTTCTGCGTCGACTCCCATGTGGGCATCAGCGGCCACCGTCAGGCCTGTCTGACCGTGTTTGTCTCCAGAAAGTGCAGACTCACCATCTGAACACTCTTCTCTAGCTCTTGGGGGATGGCGAAGGTGGAGGACGGGACATGTGTGAGGGGCCAGGCACCTGCCTGTGAAACGCACGCACACGCACACACACACACACACACACACACATACACACACAGCAACATTATAACCACCGTTATGAACAGAAAGCCAATATTCCATCACCGACTCCATCCATCTCCGGTCACATCGGCTGACAGACAGACAGAGAGCGGCTGCCCAACCTCACCTGTAATACGTAGATCTGGAAGCTGATGCCGAGGTCCACCACGGTCTCCTGGGTCTTGATGAAGTTGTTGAACTTGTTGTTGAGGTCTGCGCTGACGCTCATGTCCGTGTACATTCGGTGCAGCTTGCTCGTGAACTCGTAGCCGCAGGCTTGCTGTGGGGACCAGAGTTTGAAGGGGGGGGGGGAGGTGTGTCAGTCGTGGCACGCGTCAGTGCGGCTCTCCGCACAGGAATCAGTGTATGAACATGGTACATGACGCATGACGCATGACGGACGTCGTGTTTGAACAACGGCGCGTTGTGCTTTTTGAGTGATTCTGCAGCGTCGCATACCTTGAGTTTGTTGATCATGGCTTCTTCGGAGTCCATCGACAACGACAGGCCGTGTATTAACCTCTTCGCTAGCATCCTGGCGTAAAACTGGAAATAAAGCACGATGGTTTGTGACTCAGACAACAGGAAGTTCTTCTGGCGGGGATCGAGGAAGCAGGGCAACTCTCAATGAAACCAAGTCTAACAAAAGGTGCATGCCATTACTACACGGGAATGTTGAGACACACGTGTTTGGTATGGCTTCACGCATTCTGCCAAGAGGTCACCCTTTTGTATGCAGTCACTGCAGCGAACGTAATTTCTTTTCAAACAACAAGAGCGGCCGAGAGAGAGAGAGAGAGAGAGAGAGAGAGAGAGAGAGCGAGGCCGGGCGTCGTCACCTTCTGAAAAACATCCTTGTCGTCGATGTACTTGAAGACGGTGATGAAGCTGGTCAGCTTGTCCTCCACCTCGTTCTCAGTCATACCCTTGGCAGATTTCTTCAGCAGATTGTCACAGTATTTGGCCAGCTGCATTGGGGGAATGGAGAGGGGATGAGGGTCGCTCAGGGGGGGCAGTGTGTGTGTGTGTGTGTTTCTGTGGGTGTATTTGTGTGTGTGTGTTTGCACTCACCAGTTCAGGAGCTTTGCAAATGGACTTGGGCTCTCTGTAGTTGACTACGGACGTCAGAGCCTGAGCGAGGGAGATGAGTTTTGCAATAGATACGGGACAAGTTTTAGTCTGAATGGCCAAATACACCACCATCCACACAGACGTATTTGTCTGTGTGTTGTGTAGATTATAATTCTACATAATTTTATATAAAATTGCATTATGTAACAGTTTCAGGCATGGAAAAAATCTAAATATATCTCTATATAGCTATATTGAAATATATTTTGAGAGAAAAATCTCTACAGTGTGGTCTGGGCAGATTAGTTGTTTAAAATTTTGTTTTTTAATTCTGAACAGAAATGATGACTGCAGTGAAAAAGTTAAGAATCAGTAAAAAAAACGGTACGGTGAAGGTTTAAAATAATGACCAGTACATCTATTTTTACAGAGCGGATCGTAAAAATAAATGAGGAATAACGGTCCAGCCACAGTGACTAGCCTGCAGCGCAGCCGATGAATTACCTTATCAAGGGCGCTCATGAAATGCTGGTCCCCATTCAGAACTGTGTTGATGAGCTGGACAAATTTACTGTGGACCTCCAGCACGGATTCCACAAACTGGGTGGGCATCTGAGGAAGCAGGGGCCAGGGTCAGGCCGTGGTGTACAGACATACGCGTGCTCATCAAACATATTGACTTTGACCTCAGGCAGCAGATAAGACACTCCAACTGTCAGCAGGAGTGGCGGTTGGGAATTTTCAGACAGTGTTCAAATACAGAACCTGTATTATGCACATTCAACGTTTCCCACACAGACATTTACAGGGAAATGGAACAGGAGGAACGACTCATGTCATACGCGCTTTTATGTTCATACGCGCTTTCCAGACGTAAACACACACACAGCCAAAAATACACACACACGCCGTGCACACACACACACGCCGTGCACACACACACACACACACACACACACACACACACACACAGCGACAGTCTGGCGGTAACGGCTGCATTACGTTTTCCTGAGAGAGGTTACTGGTGGCCCGGAGGCCCTCGCTGTGGATGTGGACCTGCAGCTCCTGGATCATGTGAGGTAAACCATTGGCCACGGCCCGCAACAAGGTGTACTTGTTGGCCATGTCTGCAGGGCCGGGAGAGGAGGAGGAGGAGGAAGAGGAGAAGGAGGAGGAGAAAACACAAGTGTCACCATGTTGAAAACAAAAACACGACTTGGCTCCTCTGTCCCTTTAAGGAGCCAACACGAAAACTGCCAAGAAAAGTAACGAAGCCTGAGCTTGAACGCGTCAAACGAAACCTAACAACATAATGCACATCAGAAAGCCAACGGTGACGCAGCGTGAGCACGGCTTCCCTACGAGCACGAGCCCGGCCCGGAGCCCGGCTCGGAGCCCTGGTCGTTAGCCTGGAAGCGGGTGGGCCAGCGTGGACGAGGGACAAACAGCCACCGGCAGCCACACAGGCGCTGGATCTACACACCTTCTCTCCTCTCCTGCCGGATGATGTTCTGACACTCGCCGTGCAGGAACTGCAGGTGGTCGGCCACCATCCTCTGCTGGCACTCGTGGAGGACTTTGGCGTAGGAGCTGGGGTGGAGGTACTTCCGACAACGCACCTCCTCGTCTTTCAACCGGCCCAAGACCTGCAGGAGGACAGGAGGGCAGGAGGACAGGAGGACAGGGAGGTAGTGGTCAGGGAGGTTCATGAACATGCTCTTATTCATGGCCAATACGGAAACATAATGGAGGGCCAACACACTGACTGTGTGGACAATTAGAGCAGTAAAACTTAATCTAGCAAAACAAAACAAATTGTAGAAGAAACAATTGTTGAATTCTAAACAAGGTTCCCTCTTGAGAACATTCGGTCTGTAGCAGTGCCCGTCCAAAACAGAACCGTACGGGTCAACGCGCACGGTTCTGGGCAGGGAGGGCTTCAGGACGGAGGGGAACACAGTACAGCAAATCGAGACGCCTGAATCGAGCGTATTTTTGGAACATTTCTTAACGGCCCAAGATCAACAAAAGGAAATCACCACAGTGGTGGTGTATTTATAGCTAAAGATTAAAAGCCGAATTCCACGTTTGAAATGCTGGATATAAATATGTCGTTCATAATACTGCACATTAAAATGGCCATGTAGCTAGAACCGGCCGCGTAGCCAGAACATGAATGCAGAAACCCAATACTGTGTACACGTTTCATTGAGGTTTCATTGATTCATCCTTCATGATTATTCATTGGGCTTTTGTTTCCACTGTACTGTAGCCCACCTTTTAGCAAGGCATGCATACATAATTCAACAAATAATGCTTCTCAGTCTGTTGTGTATTTTGCATTTGAACAGAAACGAAACCTGTGCTTATATTTTGAAGAGCGATAACACAATAGAGAAAAAAAAACCCGACATTAATCATAAATGCATAAGACACTTAAAGACATACAAAAAAATCCCAATGAAAAGTGCTGTGGGTTTCAATGCAATGAATGACGATCACTATCAAAGCAGCAGGCCTGACGGAACAAAGCAGGATTAGGTGTAAAGCAGCCTCAAACTGGCCTGATGTGAGCAGAGCACCAGAGCAAAGCCCTGCAGAGGGCCTGCTAGAGCCATCAGATGGTGCTGCTGTACACACATTCATCATGGGGACCTGATTACTAGTACAGATGTGACACACACACACACACACACACACACACAGGGGGGATGGAGGCTGCACGGTGGGACTTAGCTGAGGTTAGGACCTCACTCCTGGCAGTTTAGCGGGATGCTAATACACAAGATCAACCTATAACGTTGGCAGATTGGCAATAGTGACATAATAGTGACATGATAGTGACATAAGCCCTCCCTGGTGGTGTAATACCCTGCATGATGAGAGCCATGGATACACAGACACAATCATAACCAACACACACACACACCAACACAAGCACAAACAAGAGTTCACACACACACAAGCACCTTTTCCATATACTGTGAACAGTTGGACTCCTGCAGTAGGTTGGACGCCTCCTGCTTGTAATACTCTCCCGTTTTCGTCAGGAAGGGCCCCTCAAAGATCTCCTGATAAAACTGGAGGAAAAGGAGGAGGAGGTTAGACCCCCACTGCATGATGGGTAACAGAGCCACAATAGGTCTGTGAGCGCACACTGCTGTACGATGACAGCAGGACAGTGAATAGCACCGTGTATCATACAGTATTGAATTATTACATACAAATAAAAAAAAAAAACACCTTTAATACTACATTATACTAATACTACATTTCATAAAAAGTTAATCAACAGATTTGACTGTGATGTAGCTCGTACGATATAAAACATTCATCCCATCATGAATTAAGCATCAAACCCCACGCAATACGGCTTTCACTACAGCAATACGCCAATACAGCAATACGGCTTTCACTACAGCTGTCCCCCGGCACCACGTGGCCATTTAGTGGAGTACAAATGGCCCCATCTCTGGCGTACAGGATGTAGTGCATCAGGAAGCTACGCTCCATTAGGAAAGCAGTGAACAAAGGAAGGGACGTCTCAGAGCAGCAGTCCACCAGACGTTTAAACCCGCGTTCTTCCCCTCGCTGCCCTTCTCTCGCTCCGCCTCCCCTTCGTCTTCTCCCTTGAGATTTAGACTTTTTTTTAGAATTTTCCTTAGGGGATCAATAAAGTCTCTCTCTCTCTCTCCCTCTCCTTCTCCCTCTCTCCCCCCCTCTCTCTCTCTCTCCCCCTCTCTCTCTCTCTGCCCCTCTCTCTCTCTCTTTCTCTCTCTCCCTCCCTCTCTCTTTCTCTCCCTCCTTCTCTCTCTCGATTGATTTGCCTGTTATTCCCAGACACTTTCGCTAACCGGGACAAGGTCTGTTGCATTCCAACTGCGCGGGATTAACCGCAAAGTCTGAGATTATGCGAAGACTCAGCTGCGTCAATAACAGCTGAAGAAACACAAACACACGTCCACATCTTAATGGGCCTCTGAACCACAGAGGAGCGGGTCAGGCTCACCTTAAGTGGAAACTTCTTCTTGTATTGTTCAACATGAACAAAGGAGTTGATAACCCCATGGATTACTTTCTGGTTGGGGTCCTCGCCACAGCGGTCACTGCGAAAACATGGAGACGGATATTAGGACGGGTTCCCCCACCGGACCGGGGAACCTGGAGCTGTAGACGGAGCAAGTCATAGACTGGTACACTTAGTAAAATGCTAGGGTCATCGGGGCAGCAGAACAGACGCATAATGGTGTCTGTTGTTGGACACGCGACCGGTTCCCCCGCTGATGACGAATCAGTTGAATCATTTCACGACAAGGAAGCCCGCGGAACAGCGCGGTTCTCCAGCGAAAGTAAGACGTTTCTCAGGGAATGTGAAAGCAGGAACTGACTTTTTGATTTCGTTTAAAAGCATCCGGATCAGGACCGCCTGCAGTGGCTCGATCATCAGCTTCCTCCACATGTCCAGCGCCAGCTGCAAACACAAAGCCAAGGGAGAATGTCAGTACTGGGGGTGCAGGGGAAATCCCCCAGATGTGATGTGACTGCAACGTCCAAATCTCAGCCAGCACTCGTGTACTTTGAGGTGGGGTTTTTTTATATGGAGGCAAAGAAGTTATGGGTAGTTTCCTAATTTACAAATTGAAAGTAATCTGACCTGGATTTCAGGTCAGTCTGTGCTTGTTACTCCCACACCAGAGCTGGCCACGCGGTTTATTACCAGCTGTTTAATGTTGTACAGCGAGTGGGATACACGTCTACACAGCAATGTTAGTCTTATTTCCATTGGGGACGTTTTGAAAGATGAGACTTGTACAGGTGTACTGCTCTCACTCATCCTTCATTAAAGCAGTAGAACAGCCCTTCTCCAGTGGGAGGCAGGCTGGTTATTACATCCTAGAGCTGAGATCAGTGAAACAAGCTAGACGTCTATAGGGTCAAGTGGAGCCTACACGCTTTGAGAGTCGGGGAATCTTAAAGAGGAATTATGTTGCATCAATGCAGGACACGCAGCAATGGACTCCGTGACTGAACATAACAACGGCGCGTCTGAGCCACAATCGGTCTTTTAAACAATGAGGTTTTTTGAGTCACGTGATCGGCTCCTGTAATCAGCACACCTTTAAGCTCATCGACCGTTCACCGGTCACCTGAGGAGCTAAAGACCGCCGTGTCCAGCCGACAGCCGGCCCACCGGCGCATCCCCCGTCAGACGGTCACAAGGAGTTTAAGAACCACACTGCCAGTGGGATGCCAGGGGAACACAGTGCATACCTCTCCGATCTCCATGAGTGGCTCGTTCATGTCGGCGCCTCCGTAGCCATACTGCAAGTCTGCCTCCGTCAGTTTGTTCTTCTTGATGAACTGAGTGTTGAGATACCTGAACAAGAGGGGAATAGAGAGGGCGGTGGTGGGGAAGCGGGGATTAGCCCACAGCGGAGGGTGTAATAACACTTCAGTGACGGCAAAGTGACAAAGAGCAAATCCTCTGGACACCGCTTCGGCATCTGGGCCAGCATTTCACCGCAGACGGGCGCTGCGTTACGGAGTTGCACCCTCTTGTGTGAAAAAAAAAATGCCGATGAAGGCTGACTGTTGAAGCAGAGCTCGCTGAGCTCTGTGTGTGCTGCAGACTGCGCCTCGCCTGGACCAGGAACGGAATCCCCTAGCTTGTGTAGTCTCCTCCCAGCCATCGTTGCACACGCCCTCCACACAGACACTCCTCTTAAAACCTGCTTAAGGGCAGCTAATGCGGCCGACATGGCCAGGACAAACGTATCCAAACGTGGTCTGGGCGGGATTTGTCGGTCGATCGCCTATCAGTCCGTTGATCACTAAGGCGTGTGCACTGTCCAGTGCCGTGCAAGGCCCAGTATAGATCAGAACTCTCCCCTGGGAGGTATTGATTCAGAAAGAATGAACATTTGTCAGGAAAATAGCACTTTGTGCCTTCTTAACCAAAATTAATCCTGACTTGTGATATCAATGTAATGCAATACCGTGTGAATCTCACGTTGTGCTATATGGGTAATAAGGAACATTAATTGAGTGTGGAAGAAAATGGAATCATCGCTGAATAGCACATTTCAATGGTTGTGGCTTGGCTATTGGCTATGGTCCTTCATAGATTTACGAAAGCACTCCCCACTTCATTATTTGGTGACGATTAACAGAAGCAGCATCATCATGCAGGGATCAGTAATATTACCTGTACAAGCAGTCCATGTAGTCAGCCCCCTTGCTGTACTCCTCCCAGTATCTGTGGTACATGACCAAAACCTTCTCCTCTGAATCCAGGACTTTCTGTAACACACACACACACACACACACACACACACACACACACACACACACACACACACACACACACACACACACACACACACACACACACACACACACACACACACACACACACACACACACACACACACACACACACACAAATACTGAATGGACACCGATAATATCAACATGACGCCTTAAGAAGCCAAGAAGCGAACTTAAGAAGTGGCATTCTGCTTTCCAATGCTGGACTGATCCTCAGAGCCACTATTGTGCATAATTAGGCAAGTCTCAAGTGAAACCCACTGCTCAACAATACAACAGTATTGCAATGTTTTGTAATACCAACGTTATAAAGTATTGTACTAGCAAACTGATCCTTCTATGAAGACCGTTTCATCTCATAGGCAGTCTATTGATGACTTTATAGCATTGCTGTGTGTACATGGCAGGTCAGCGGGCTCGATGCTTTACCTTGTAGAGCTGTCGGACATGATTCTCCAGAAACACCTTAGTCTCTGTGTACAATCTTTCCCCCAGCGGCTCTGGATAAGCCACACACAGGGCATATATATCACTGGTGTGGGAGTCAAGAACAAACGCTGACAACTTAATACTCAAATGGGTGTGCTTGTGTTTCTTGGTACAACAGGACAGCATTGAATATAGAACTGTTGCCCTGTAATATGTATAGAGCATATTGCCAAACAAGGTGCAAAATGAACACCTGCCACCAGCCAATGGTAGGCCAGTAGATTATTCCACTCTGGCAGGTAAAAGGACTTTCCTAGGTATATGACGTACATGATGTACTTCTAAATGTAGACTTTGGACCCTGTTCCCCATATAAAATAGATTTGTCAAATATCTGTCGTTAAAACACCATCTCTACTCTCACTACAAGTTGACATATCAATGATGTAGACATTGTGAATCATTCACTAGTTAGCATTGATGATTTTTATTTCTCCCCAACCTCCCTCCCAAAAACAAAGTAGTCTAGTAGTCAGTTTCGGTAGGGAACCAAAGGCACCAGTGACCTTTTGATAATGACAACCACTCCACCTTCTGAGCTACAAGGATCCCAATTTAGCAGATCATTATGCAGAGGAATCAACATCGGAACAGCATTCCGTCTTTGGCTTTTTCAAATCCGGGGCTTTACAAAGGATACGAGAACCTGTCGTTCCATGTGGCCCTCTCCACATAATCAAGCATCACAACTGCCTTGATTGTCGTCAGTAGTTTGTTCCATGTCTCATCAAAATCCACCACCCTCGGCTTCAAGGACATTGTATGGGTTCTCCTTGTAGGCCTGACGGGAAAAGAATACACAGGATCAAACACAGAGCAACGATGGAGAAAGTCACTTCGCCTCATTTTATTTATTTCATGATTTATTATCACTCTGCAACTCAAAATGCAAACAGATGTGGGCATGCATGGCATGGCAAGGCAGAGCAATAACATCACCCTTAGTCACTGATTCCTGCGTGATAAACAGCTGAAATATGTGGACGTCTACGGCTGGGTTAACATGACAGCAAAATCGAAATATGAATGTGTGAAGTAGGTTTCGGGCACACAGACAATAGGCTACTGCAAATGCAGTGGTCAAATAAATAAGGAACCAAAGACAACATCAGCAGTGAGGTCAAGTTCATAGGTTGTCAGCAACAGAGTCTACCCCTACATGCATAGTAATGCTCGTAAGCACAACACATCATTACAACTATAAAAGAAAATAAGACGTCTAAGACTATTTAACACAACAATGACGTTGAACGTGAATGTGAACTAGAGCCGCTGTTCATCTTGGTATCAAACCCAGTTGATCTGACGTTTGAAAACATTGCAATATCGCATTGCATCCATGTATGGCATGACGGTTACCAGACACCGATCTTAAATCACGAAATGTACATGCATATGAATGAACGGTCTATTTAAAAAGCCATAACAGCCAGTTCTTAAAACGTTACAAGCTAGCGAAATACCATTCCCAAAATAGGACCGCTAACCAGGCTAGCGCCAAGCTAACACGCTACTTCTCTTGCTAAACGCCATAGAGTTCCGCTTGCATTTTAGCAACCAGCGGCTAGTTAGCTAGCAAGAACTCGCCTAGCTAACATTAGCAAATGGGCTTCTTCTTTGGCATTTTCACTTAAAATGCTCTGACAGCACAGCAGACCGTGGTATCATTGTGAACGAACCAAAGTTAACAAGGTCACATGTTGAGTGTTGGATGTCACGTACCTCAAAACACTTATTACTTGTTACAAAACTCAAGTTTCACGGCTGTCACAGAACTGATATCTCCCACTTACAGGTCTGCCATTACGCTACCTCACGGAATTCACCATCATATCAGCTGGAGGGGTGTTTACACAATCATTGCCAGTATACATGTATCAAATATAAATGTTTGATACATTAACATGCACAATTTTACAGAATGACTATGTTTTAATTCGTTTCTATTCAAAAAGATAACGAAATCTAAACTTATCTAACCTGTAAAAGAGCATATATAATACAATAACCCTAAATTATAATGGTATAATCTAACCTACGGCATCCTCTTAGAACATTAGTTTTTACTTCGCGTTTCTGTTATCAACAGTACTAAAAATCAAATGTCGAAAAGATATTCCGAAACCAAAAGCGTATACACCCTTTTTATCATTGTCATATGACACATCGTGTGCTGTGTTGCAAATAAGTGTCGGTGAAGCTCTGCCATTAATATAAAACGGTACAAATACGGAACTGCAATCAAAATTCGTTGGAAGCCTCGCTCGTTATTGGCCTAATAATTATATTAGGGGTCACGTGGTGCCGCACCGATTAAAAACCGTTGCACTTCCCATAGACTTCTAACCTTCAGTTATTCGCTATTCACTTTTGCACTTTTTTATTCGTCACATTTGACCACGGTTATCCGGCTCACACAGCGTCACCGTTTGACGTAAGTGACTGATAACACTTTGTTCACCCTCTCTCTTCTGTGACGCTTGAAGTAGATAGGATGGGGGTTCTCCGTGCAGCCCGGCGTTGGCTCACATTCATCTGCTTTTACCTTTACTGTAGTGTTAGCAAACCGACAGGCAAATACATGACACTGAGAACTACCTGTACAGGAGCGGGAGCCGTAAATACCCCCTTTCATAATATCTCCTGTGTAGGTAGAGCTGCAAAAACCTGCAAAGTTTCCCTGTAGCACCCAGCCTATATATGACGCGTGAATAACGACAGCACTAATAGGCCATGAAACCAAAGTTGTACTAATTGTTCTGCAGGAAAGGCCATGGAGCACTCTGAGGTGAAGCAGCTCAGACCTTCACATGGATCCCTGCAGGTACACAAGAATACAACCCGTTGAAGATTCACTTTAAAAAAAAAAATTAAAATATACCAAATGAACGCATGAACCTGATTTCTCTTTCAGAGAATGACCAGAGGAAGAGGGGACAACCCCGACCCTGAAGCGAAGCCCTGTCCGAATACACCCAAAAAGAGAGAGCATCCTCCCAGGAGAACCAACAGGTAATGGGGTCCAGGGCATAGTTCTCAGTATAAAGGCCTACTGTGCCTGCATAAGCAACTACAACTGAATACTAGCACGTATCCTCAACATTCATGTTTGGGAAAATAAGGTTGGCTATTAAGAACAGATTTTGATCTGCTCAGGAGGAATCAAATCCAGTTGACACCATCGACAACTCTGCCACCTCCCGCCCAACCACTTTCTCCCGAGTTGTTGAAAGTAAAAACAGAAGAGGCCGCTGTTTCTTGTCGGCCAAGCGATGCCCGTGTCGTCCAGCGTGCTCCATGCAGTGAGTCTCACGTCGCCAGGAAATGCACTCACAACAATGATATTACCGAGCATCTTTAATAAATAGCCCAAGAAGGACTATACAAACTATTAGCAATAATAAATGCAAAACTTTGTTTCTGTAATCCTCCCAGCTGCATCCACTGCAGGGGGTCCTAACCAGGGTTGTCCGATGGCCATGAACGTGACCGGGTACCCCCCTCTGCCCATGCCCAGCCCTCCAGGGTCACAGCCTCCACACACCAGACCTTTTATTCCTCACAGCGAGCCCTTTTATCTGCCGCAAAACAACATGCACCCAGGTACAACGACAGCCCATAACTTTTTGATGTTTTCTACACAGGTTCTTTGATAGTTATGTGGTTTGGAGCAGTTTGACCCTGCTTTCAGCTGTGTTTTCTTTCACATCAAATTGTCAATACTACAAAGTGGACGTAAGTCATCGGTTGAGTTGAGTCACTTTTAGTTTCACGTGTCCTTAAATGGTGAAAGATACCTTAGAGATCTAAAAAAAGCAGTGGATGATGTCATGATGTCCTGATAGGACATAGTCAGTGCTGGCCTGCTAATGAGCCAGTAGGTGGAGCTGTAGGACTCGATGTGAACCCTCGTGTCCACAAGCCTGTTGTCGTAATAGGTATCAGACACTGATAGCAGCTATCTTTCAGTTTAACATTCTGTCACATTCTTGGATTTCTGGATTGCTTTACTGTTTTGGATCTTTACATTATGTACAAGTGCTTGTGTGTATTTATTTAACAAACAAACTGAATCACAAACTGAATCATCTCTTTGGGAACATTTCCTTTTTTACTTGTCATATATACAGTCAAACACAAATCAGCTTGCACATCTGAATTAGATGTGGAAATCCTCGGACTGCAAAACTTTTTTTACTGAAGTATGTTACCGTACGTAACTTACTATAGAGAACACCAGAAACACGTAGTCTCGGGTTAAGCTCTCCTTGCTGTGACGCAATTTCCTGTACGCGTCCCTCAGTGGAAGCCTTGTGTCTTCTGAGCGGGCTTAAAGTGACCAGCGGTATTCAACAGGGCAACAGGCTTCCGCTGTCTGCTACAGTCTAGCGATGGAAAGAAGAAAAAAAAGACAAGCAGAATCCTTTCCCCAGAAGAAAGACAAACAGCAGAGCTCCTCTCGCACTGCGATGGGAGAGAGAGGGGGTGGGGGGGGGGGGGGGGGGGGAGTGGGGGGGAGGGCTGTTCTGAGCCGACCGTGCTGTTGACATCAGGAGGCCAGTGATGTCATGGTGATGTCAATGCCTCTAATTGTAAATTGCACACAGAGTCTAGTTGCTGACTGGTAACATTTCAGTCATAGAGGGACCCTGACGGGGAGAGTTTGGCTGTGCTCTGAACACTTAGAGCAGTAGAATATGGCTGTGACAGGGGACGAGACAGAAACAGGTATGTTTTCTCTCTTCTTGCTGTGGGTGAGTTCTTTGCTTTGTGCTTTGATGGCCTCGTTTTTTTTGGATGGATTTGTCATTGAGGAACGAATACTTTGAATGCCGTGAGTTGACAGGCACTCTTTGACAAACGTAGCTTTGATGCTTGAAACATTCTGTGATTCTGAGTTTAGCTTTTCAGATTTGAACTTGATATTTTGTTGCGATTGATTTTGAGGATTATTTTGAGGCTGAGGATGTTTCCCAGAACCACAGTTATGAAGGGAGTTCTAGTAATAATGTTATAATCTCTTGGCTGAAATGGATTTAGGTCTGGCTGGTCTGAAATTGCAGTTAAACATGACAATACTGCTTGTTGAATTCTTCTGCTGGTTGCTGTGTGCAACAAGCTGGACGGGCTTGAAAACATTTCCACCGTGTCTTCTACCTCACTCTCCCACCCTCTCTTCCCTCTCCCTCGCTCCCTCCCTCTCTCCCTCTCTCTCTCTCACACTTTCTGTTTCACCATCGCTCGCTCTATTTCCCGTCCTCCCTCCCTCTCCCCCCCCACTCTCTGTGCTGTCTCTCCCTCTCTCCCTCCTGCTCTCTCCCTTCTGTGCTCTGCCTCTCTCTCTCTCTCTCTCTCTCTCTCTCTCTCTCTCTCTCTCATCTCTCTCTCTCTCTCTCTCTCTCTCTCTCTCTCTCTCTCGTCTCTCTTCCACTCACTCTTGCGCCTCACTCCTCCTCGCCCACTCATAGCACATAGCAGCAGTGGCAGACGTCACTGCTCTTCCCGGAACCAGACCCCCAGCAGTGAGAATGTAAATGCTATCCAGTGACCGTGATGCACATTGACGTCAGCGGCCGGTCACGCTGTGATTATGGGCAGTTCCTCTTGTGACGACAGTGCGTTGCAGGATTAATCATCCTCTTATTACGCCAGGCACAGCCAGGGCAGGGTGACTGGTTCCCGTTATCGCGGGGAAAGTGCACTGAACAGAAGGAGATAACACAGCGGCACCAATATCCGCGCCTGTGTGTGTGTGTGTGTGTGTGTGTTGTAAGATAACAGTGTCCGTCTCTCCTTTTTTTCATGTTGAGGTTTGTAGATGATCAGAAAATATAACAAAAATAAAGTCGAAAGCTTTCAGATAAGCCCCCAACAAACAGTCAAGCAGAGCCAAGCCTGAACACATATAAACACGAGACATGCAGACAACTTAAAAAGCAATAGAATGTGTAGCCTGAAGCTATGGAAGGGCTTAGAGCAACAACCACGGTTTGGCTGGACCCTGTGTTTCTATAGCCAGGGTTCTGACCGCTTGCGTGCTTGGCTGTGTTCTCCCAGCAGCTACAGGTGACATGTCTGCCTACCAGCTGCACACCCCGGCCTCCAGCCTCCCGCAGGGCGTGGTGATGGCCCACCTCCACGGACCCCAGAAGCCCCCCGAGGAGATCACCCAGAAGAGGGAGCTGCGTCTCATGAAGAACAGGTGAGATGGCGACGGGGGGGAACCGCGAGCAACAACAAGACCGCCGTCCCCACCACCGCCAGCCGCCCGCTTCCACCACCACCCGCCTCCACATCCTCCTTCCATGAAACGCTGCCTTCCACTTCCACTTTCCCCTGCCGCATAGTCACCTGCGTTGTATTGCTTGGCTCTGCGTCCCGTGCGACACACTCGCAACAACTGTCACGACACACGCCGGGAAGATTACCGAGAACTGCGCACTCTGCCGAAGTCCTTTTGTTGTGTGTGTTCTCCACGGTGTTCTCCATCAGAAGCTGCCTGTGTCACACATCTATCTGTTGTTGTCCATGAGGCCAGGTTGCGGCTGCGGAGGGCCTCGTGTGGCCGAGGACCGGTGGTTATGCCGGGTCGGGCTACTACTGTGTTCCTGCTTTTTTCAGTCTCTGTCTCTGCATGCCAAGCTCAAACTGATCGTTTCCATTGAAACTCGTTCCACGATAATGGCTTACTCTTTCTTCGTTGGCGATAATCCTTATGAGTCACGGTGCTAACAATGCATGGCGTAAACATCTCATTCCCCTGAGATGCTTACGCTCCGATCGATCCCACCCGGACATGCTTCTGCTTGGAGTCAGCCCTCCGGTTTGTTGTCGAGGCCCTGCATGACGCCCCCCCACCCACCCCCCCCCCCCCCCCCCCCCCCCCCCCCCGCTCAGGGTTTTATTATGCCCTGTCAGTGCCGTCATCCTTTCTGAAGGTAGGTTTCATAATCATCTGCTTCATCTCATTTTCCACCGCCCAGGCCCCGGAGCCAAAACACCACTTAGCTTCCTTCGTTGCGCTGTGCGCCTAAAACGTGTGTTGAGGAGGAGGGCCCGGTGCTCTCGCACCCAGACTCAACCTCTGCTGTGTGTTGTCGCTTCCAGGGAGGCCGCCCGGGAATGTCGCCGCAAGAAGAAAGAGTACGTGAAGTGCCTCGAGAATCGCGTGGCCGTGCTCGAGAACCAGAACAAGACTCTGATCGAGGAGCTCAGGGCCCTGAAGGACATCTACCGGCACAAAGCCGAGTGATGCGCAGGGCGGAGGCGGCGGCGGTGGTGGCGGCGGCGCGGGCGCCGGGGAAGGGCGGCGTGTGGGTGGCGTCTTGGGGGAACCTACTTTGTTTTTGGCCACCCCGACACAAAGGCTCACACATGCTCACCCCCCCCCCCCCCCCCCCCCCCCCCCTCCCCACCCATAGTGTAGCCCACAGAAAAATGGACACGCGCAAACACACACACACACGTACATTACGTTCAGTTCCTAGATTACACAATCATGGCCACTGTGCAGTTCACAGCCACCAGCGGAGCAAGTGGAATCGGTTTCTCTTCAGGTCGCCCCTCGTTATGACCAGTGAGTATCACCAGGCGCTTCTGTCCCCCGCTGCTTAGGGAGGCGGCCAAAGCCTGCAGGCAGAGGAAGAAGAACTACGTGATTCGCCTGGAGGCTTCAGTTGCCCGGCTGGAGGCAGAGAACATGAAGCTGATGGCCAGGCTGCAGTGTTTCCAGAACACCTACAGCCTGCAGTGAGAAAAGCTGATGGCCAGGCTGCAGTGGTTCCAGAACACCTACAGCCTGCAGTGAGAGAAGCTGATGGCCAGGCTGCAGTGTTTCCAGAACCCCTACAGCCTGCAATGAGAGAAGCTGATGGCCAGGCTGCAGTGGTTCCAGAACACCTACAGCCTGCAGTGGGAGAAGCTGATGGCCAGGCTGCAGTGGTTCCAGAACACCTCCAGCCTGCAGTGTCAAGTCAAGATGGCGGACTCCCCCCCACCCCGGAAAGATTTCACAGATATGTTCTTCATATCGCTCTCATGATCAAGCCGGAGTCTGTCCACAGTCATTCCTCAGTGATCTCTCCATAGATGGGCTTCAAGTGAAAAAAACAGCCATTCCTTCAATGGGATTTCTGTTTCAGTGTACATTTTGTTCCTGGCCACTGCAATGCATGATTTCAATTTGATCAGGGAAAATGTCATAATGGAATCACAGCCTTTACAGCCCCCACTAAGCTTGATGCATTTTCACTGTATCTCATCGTCTGACACAACATCGCCAAACAGCCTGGGATTAAAGCCACCGCTGCACTCTACTTTTTGTATTCTTATTGATGAAAATAGTTGCTTTTTGGAGCTGTGCTTTAGATATCTGTTGAACAAATCGGCTAGTAGCACACACAGTTTACATGAAAACTGCCATGGTTATTGAATGTATGAGGTTTCAAAAAGCACAGATGATTAACGTTGATGATTCATGTTTGTTACGCTGTTACTAAAGGCTTCTGCTCATTTGTTCTAGACTAACTGTTAAGTTGTGTCTGTGACTTTATTAATTGGATTTTACTCAAGTTAAACTAATAGGGATATATTGTTCAGCCATATTGTTCACATGTAGCTCTTCTTATTGGTCATATTCTTGATAACTTAACTTTTCTCTCTATTTGTACATACTATGCTTCATTGTTAATTTTATCGTTTAAATAAAATGCATAGTATTTTTGGTTCTGTACTGTGCTTGTGTTGAGTGAAAAACTTTCATATATTTGTAATAAATGTTTTCAACGACAAGTGTCAACTTTCTTGGTGGCATCAACAACAATCATTTATGTCTTAAGGACAACCCAAAACATGCAAATAGTAATCTTAAGATGAGCGAGGGAACAGTAAGGCTGTGTGATGTTGTGACACCAAATCACAGTGTAACCATGTCTAAGACCCATGATAGCAGCCTTGTGTGGCCTTGTGGGGGGATTGCACACTCTGTCTGACACAACTCTGCTGTAGCCATGGTTCTGAAACAAATCCCCAAGTCGGCAACATTACCTCAAACTTTTCTGTTGACCATGCAAAGTGCTTGTTAGTCACATTTGGATAGAGAGGGAAAGCCGTGTCGTTTTTTTGTTTCTAGAGACCCTGCTTTTATCTCAAATCAATCAGCAGAGCGATGATGGAACGGCGATAAGTGCTTGGCTAAGTGTGAGTCAGAGCTTCTGTTAGAGTCGACAGGCTCCCAGATCATGACGTAACCTCACTGTGGACTGTGAAGGCTGGTGCCGGGGAGGCCATGTGTTCTGGCCCGTTCTGCAGATGTTGTAGTCCTCCTGCTTCCTGACGTGACTTGTACGGTTGGAATGATTGTTGTCCAGCTGTGACTCTTTCCTCTCCAACAATGGACCAATTCATGCATAGTACCCACAAATCTTTTTTGTTTTGTTTATGTAATTGTATTCATATTACTTCTCAAGCATTTGACTGATGTAATGGTGTATACATAGGGATATGAAAAGGGAATTGGGTCATGCTTTTTAAAAAAGCATGAAATTTATGCAGAAAAGCTAGAAATATACATATTTTACAACGTTTGGACCAGCATGAAACCTATCACAGATACGCCATCACATTCCAAAACCACTCACCACGAACTTCTTCACTCTTAGTCACACGTAGACGTGTCTACGTGGGCTGATCACACGTAGACACGTAATTGCACATTTCATGGGACATAAAAAGCATGTAGTTTCTCACACTATAACACTGAGTCGGATGTCTCCGCCTAGTGGACGCTCATTTGATTACAGCGCACAGTTGTCGTGACCTTTATTAAAATGTATGTCATCAACGACCTCAATCAATGCACTATACATAGCCTACATAAATTACGTTTATGTTACTCTTGAATATAACCTGAAACGCAATGCCTGTCAAATTAAGCCGTTTTTCGTCAGAGATCCTTGATAATCTTTTGCAGCCCTGACTGCAGTACGTTAACTAGTCCACTAGGCGACACCGTAGTATCGCTCCTGCAACGTGACACTTCCTCCAAAGTTTTAAACACACAATAGTTTACATACAACGTTCATGAAAATGAAATCAACGGTTAGTCTCTTTTTTGGACTATTTTATCGGGAAAAATAACCAATGTTTCTGAGCAATTTACGAAATTATTCAATTCCGATCGGTCTACATATAGATCCCATATGTCAAATCATTTAGAATTTACTGTACTCATGTTGTTATTTCACTATGACCTGGCACCATATACGACATAGCAGCTGCATACTATGAGTATATTATATCATATGATATAATACGTATTCTATAATACTTATAACTTATAATATCAATATTATTTTACGATATGGTCTGGTAACATCTCTAAAGAAGTATACAAAATGGATTTAACCACATCAATAAAAAGATAAAAAATTATAATTGTATATTGCGGATATATAATTGTATATTGAATTACTTAATGCAGTGAATATTGAAATATGCATACATATACATACATATGCATACATAAATCGTTAGGCACGCGAGGTCTCTATTTTATCTCTATTTTATCAGATAATGAAATGTGTTTACTGGCACCAACATAAAGAACATAAAGACTGTTTGACTCAAACCTCTTCAACTATCTCAACGCATACTGATCTATCTCACGCCTTACTTGTCCCGCCCACCTGAACCGGAGCCGGAACCGGAACCGCCTGACGGCCACAGCTCCGCTCGGTGCAACGGATGTAGCCCACCGTGAAGACAACACATGCAGCCTTCCTCGTACTGGTTCGGAGAAACGGCTCGGTTCAAAGCGTCGAAGCACGGTGACTATGCCCAGGTCCGGACACCTCTCGGTATAATGCCTCTGGTTTCACCCTGCGGAGTGGCGAGTAACGTCCACGGTCCGATTCCTGCGTATTTCTAGTGTGATCTTGCCTTGCTTCCTCCGGGCGACCGTGGTACCGCCCAGCTCGTCCTTTCCAGTTCGCGTCGCGGGTGTAGTGGGAGGCAGGGAGGGGGGACCGAACCAAGCCTTCGTGCGGCGAATATCGACCCGCAGCTGAGCGCCTCGCCATGGGGAACACGACCTCCTGCTGCGTGTCGTCCAGCCCCAAACATCGGAGGAGCCACCACTCGCGGCTGGAGCCCTACCGGCCGGAGGCGGAGCTGAGCCGGGAGGACACCGCCTGCAACCTGCAGCACATCAGCGACAGGGAGAACATCGACGGTAGGTGGTGAAGCCCCCTTCACATCCCACACCACACACTGGCTCCAAACGAGAAGTAAATGTGTATATCCACGCGAAGTCCACAGTGGGTACTGGTAACTGCATTGGACATCTTTGGGGAACTTCAGTGCGCTGTATAATTTCACTGTTTACACTGTCAGTGTGCAATGCAGTCCGTCGGGTAAATATAGAGCACACCATTCCTGACACAAGTCGGCATGTAGTGTCGTTATGCAAGTTGTTGTCATGACGCTACAGTTCTTTTATCAATTAACAATGACTGTAATACCTGGTGGGTGTGCTCACGCGCATGCGCGTGTCTGTATCGCCCCATGTGCTCCTGACTGCCTGAGTTGTGTTGTGTCTGTGCTGTCCTGGGATGGAGACCCCCTTCTGCCAGTACTTGGGGGGCAGCCTCAGTGGGTCTGCTGAGGAGACCATGACATTGTTCAGTCACTTGGACTGACGTCACCGTTCCTCAGCGTGCGCCGGCTGCAGGCTCCACACAGTGGGAGGCTGTGCGATGCACTTCTTGGTAGAGTTTGAGGAAGAGTTGGGTGGCCAACAACAGCGCTGCCGTGGGAAGCATTGTTGACAAGGACTCACAACAGATGCCACTATCACCAGCACGTATTGTAGCACGAATCAATGGGGATAGTTACCAACAATATCTGATGAGACTTGTTGATCTGTCATGTCGTCTGTGTGCTCCAATAAGGGACCGAGAGGGAGTGTGCCATAAAGGGTTACAGACCTGCACTGTTTTTCTGTCTTTGCGTTCAACCGCAGAGAGCTACGGAGAGGCCGGTGTCGGCCAGCTGACGTAACTAATGTTTGTCTTTAAAAGCCTGTGAATCCATCCCAAAGAAGGGAGACTGCGGAAATCTAATATCACATGGCACGGCGTATGCCAAGAACATGTAATATAATGACTTGATTCACAGTGTCTGGTTGCTGCCCCCTGATCTCACCGACTCTGCTTGCCAAACGGGTGGTCTCACGGTCACGAGCTGCCAAGTCGTCCCAGTGGAGGATGAGGGGATCCCTGTTGTGAGTAATCAGGAGAGCCCTGGGCTCTACTGCCCCCTCCCCCTCCCCCATCCTCAAGAGGGTTCTGACTACAACGTCTCAGACTAGTGACAGTCACAGGGTGGCTTCAGACAGCACTGGAGTCTGCTTGTTCTGCTGCAGTGTCCTCCTTCTGGCAGGGCTTTTAATGTCGCCGGCGCCGTCGTCCTGGTAGCCGGTGTTTGAGCGAGGTTTTAAATCTGATTCGGTGTCTTGTTGTTTTTGTAAATTAGTTTTATTGCTGTAATTGGCACGCTATCGCAGGTCCCTCACTGTGACGTGAGCCTCCTGGTGGGGATCCTTACTAATCAATCTCAGCTCAGAGCCAGGCATGTGCTTCACTTTTGAGGTGGAAGAAAGGCTTGTTTGTTTGTTGTGTGTGCGTGTGCTTGTGTGTGTGTGTGTGTGTGTGTGCGTGTGTGTGTGAGCTTGGAGTTGTTTACTCAAGTCATTACCGTTGACCCACTGGACCCTGTCATTGAGCTTCTAATGGCATTCCCAATTTCTCATGGAGGAAAAGGCAGGGCCCGGTGTAGCGAAAGCATCCACGCGGCGTCTCAAACGGGTCATTGTTCTCGGTCTTGTTATCTACAGCCGGCCTTGTGTGAGCGCGGAAAACCGGTGGTAGGGCAGAGAATTGGAGCTCTCTCTTACGAAAGTGCAGTCAGGACAAATGTAACTGTTTGCATTTCTTATCTGCGTCGTTTCACTCAGGAGGAAACCAAATACGCCACATGTGAGATGGTGGTTAGACCTGCATCTTTACTTCCTAGTACCTTTTTAAAATAATCAACAGCACTTGGTGTTGAGACACTAATCATTTATTTGAATGAATATTGAGCATTCATACATGCATGGTTGTCACTGTATGGCAGAACCAGTGCTAAACAGACCCGCACCAGATCCATCGCACAACACCCCATCTGGGCATAAAACGTTTGAACGCTTGTAGATCCTTGTGAGTGTTTTGGTTCTCTTCTTCATTTGCCTTAAGCGGGGTCTCCTGCACACACATGGGTAGCCTAACCTTCACACGCCCAAAAATGTACAAAGAAAGCTGGAAGTAGTGGCCCGATGGGGTCTCTCCTCGCCCCCCCCTGGGTTAAAGCGCATTGTGACCAAACTGCTGCTCCGCCATTTTCTTTTGTCTGTCTCATACATGTAGCGGGACCAACTCTGGTGGAACAATGGCGCACAGTAATGCACACAATGGTATTTACCCTGGCTCTCCACCGGCCAGCACGGTGGGTTCAGAGACCGGGCCCATTTGCCTGGCGATAGTCTTTATCTGCATGTACACCTCTGTGTGTATTTACACTGAAGGCTAAGTATAGCCCAGAGGTTTTGATTTGACTAATATTGGGGTAAGCTAAGCGTTGCGCGGTACACTTGTCCCTAACAGCAGCGTGACTTTAAGGTGATTAAGTGTGACCATTGCAGCCCGGTGAGATGACCTTCTTGCATAGTCACGGATTTGGCTTGAAGAAGTGTCTTAATTTCCCCTCTCTCTGTGTGTGTTTGTGTTGGTCCTTCTCTCTGGTTCCACCTGTTGTCGTGTTGGTTCCTTCTTCCGGGCGGATTATACACTATGGAGATATGAACCCTTGGGAATGGGCTCACTGTTGACCATTCCTACCAACACCAGTGGCCAACGGAGACACAACTGGACAGCCCACTTAATGTGTATCTTCTTATCAGCTGAGGCGTTGCGTGTCTTGTGTACTTTTTCCACACATTCGCAGACAAAAAAAAAGAACCAGCTGAACAAATCACTGTTTCCCCTTGAGTCATCATTGTGTTTTTTTTTAACATGTAGGCAATTTTTTTTTTTACAGGAACAAAAAACAAAATTTGGACTCATAGGTGTCTTCATGACTCACACGAGACAACGGTGAGGTAATCAATCAGTCATACATGTAACTTAAATACGTAGGCAGACCATAATGGCCGCCCCCGTTCACCTGATTGGCTGGGCTGCGTGGCGCTGTGTGGGGCCGATAAAGCACAGAGCTATGGGTGCCGGCACCTCGAATCGCAGCAGTCTGCCAACGCGTCGGGTCAGGTGCCCCCCTGGTCTCCGCTCCGCACAGCAGAACCCCGGGGAGGGGTTCGGGTCCAGGCGACCATCGCAGCCCGACCTTGGACAGGAGGGGGAGGGCCCATGTTGTGTCAGTTCCTCACACTGTGCCCAGCGTGTATTTTAATGTACATGTGCTATTGTCCTGCACAGAGGATTCACGGTACATGTTCTATTGTCCTGCACGGCGTAATCACGGTGCATGTTCTGTTGTCCTGCACGGCGCCCCGGATGGCCTCCCAGGTGATATGGTCTCACAGCAGGGGGCTGCTGAGTCGCCGCGTGCTACCCCCTGTGGGGGATAAAAGTGACCGCACGCGCCACACACACACGCCACATACACACGCTACACGCATGCACACGACGCAAGCGTCGACATCTGTAAATGAGCGCGGCGGTGGGTCCCGTCGTTGTTTAAAGTTAGTTAACTCTGCGACGGCAGAAGTGGGCTAATTAGAATCTGGCGATGCCATTATTTATGCATACAGCCTTGAAGCCGAGGGAGTCTTGTAGCTGGGATTCACAGACTTTGACCCAGATCTACAACCTATGCAAGTCATTCAGCTGTCTTCCACTGATTTCTGCGTTGTGAGATCAGAGATCATCTCACCTCTGCCTGAACTATCGATGGCATGTCATTGTTACATGTGGGGATATACCATGCCACGAATACAATATACGAACACAAGCAGACCAGTCCCTCTGGTATTTCAAAGGGAATGTTTCTGAGATTAATCCTCATGACGCTGATCTTTGCTGACTGCCGAGCGAGTCTGTCTTTCGGACTGGAAACATGAACAGTCTTGTATTTTGTTTGACTTGGTGGACGACCATAAAAGTCAATTATAATTTCTCATATTTGCCCGGTTTCATAATCGTCTGGGCCCAATTGTTTTTTTTTTTTGTGGTCACAACAACAGCCCTCTGTCTCTTCTCATCAACAAGACTTCATTTCTGGATTGGATGGCGAAGGGCTTCCATTTTCAAAACAAATTGACTGATTTGGAACGTTAATGAAAGTGCAATTGCCTGTGACAATCTCATCGCGGTGTCGTGTTCAATCTGACGAGGCGCTGTGTGGCTGAATATAATATCCTCTGCAACACAGAAAACACATTTTCACATTCGGTCTCTCTCTGTCTTTCTCATCTTGCTTACATACCGAAAGCAATTATGTCAAAATAAGGAGACAAGGGTGCTCTTGCCCGCAACGCATTAAGAGCTAAAGGCGAAACAATGGGCCGCTTTGATTAGCGTTGATAGGGTTGAAGACAAAGCGCTACGGTTTGAGTAAAAAATAGATCGCTGGGCAGAATGGTTACTCACACCCGTTCCAAACATGCCGCGATGCACCAGGGAATGAATCTGTGGTGAATGAAGACGTCAGAAGTGGAACAGGTTATGGCCATCACAGTAATGGAACGTGTGAGTCCGTGCTTTTTTTGCTCCGGTCCCTAACGGTGTGGGTTTTGCGTTACGTCGGAAGGCTGCGTGCGAGGAGTGGGAGAAAGTAAAATAAGTTGTGAAGGGAATGAGGGACAGTAAGCCATGCTGCTAATCGGCTTGTAACGGCGCAACAATGATCCTAAATCCCCACCCCCCTCCCTCCCCCGCCCCCCGATGCAAAAAAGTTACGTCACGCCGACCAGCACTTGAACGAATTGCGGACGTTAATTACACAGTCCAAGCGCTGTCTCACGCAGGTATTCGATGTAAATTAATATTCATGCCGTCCATCGTATTTTGCTGGACGAGATAAGATTCAAGAAGTGTTTATTGTCATCACATCCAGGACATTACGAGATTACAGTAGCTGCCACAATAATAGTGCATTCAATTTATTGTTTTTAAAACAAAACAATAAATGGAGAAGGGTAGAAAAGATAAGAGGCCATAAAAATAGTGATATGGCCCACACATACTAAAAACAATGCACGCACATAGGGAATGACGGAATGAGAATGAAAATTAGGTTATTAAAGTGAATATAACGTTGAGATAAGATGGAATAAAATATAAAAATCAAAATCAAAATAGAAAATCAAAAGGGACCTGAAGATAAATATAAAGTGGCGATATGAAAGTGACAATGTAAAGTGACGTGGGTGCTATTATGAGGGTGAGGTATGAAGGTGAGGTGCTGAGTTCAGTAACCTCGTGGCCCAGATAACGACTTAAAACCAAGGGTTTGTCTCCCTTATCTTTTGTCATGGACAAACGACCCAGTGAGTTTTAAACGCCTTTTGCAATAGACAATCGTGGTGTGCATTGTGTTGCGCTATACTCTTAGGGGCGTGTTTTGCGTCTCATCCCCATCAATGGTCCTGGAGTGCCTTGTGAGAAGTCTGTTTGGCTGGTTGAAGTGGGCCATTTGACAAAGAGGGAACAGACACGAGACTCGCCGCCAAATGGATGTGACACCATCGGCTCCGGGAGATTTCTGTGGCCCCGGCTGGCGGCAGACTGATCACAATAACATCGCGTCTCCACACCGTGAAACGCGCATGCACGTCGACACACTCGGTGTGCACCTGGCCCGGGTTGCGCGTGCACGCGTGCCGTCGGCGTGTGCATGCGTGTGCTTTGTGAGAATGTGGCCAACCTGCAAAACAGCCTGCCACTTTTCTCAATAATTTGGCTTATTAGCAGGCTGAATGGACCCAATCATAGTTCCATTTAGGCAGAAGTTAGCGATGCACAAACGTGCTGTTTCTGGAGAATATTATATTGTTGAACATATAAAGGCATAGAAACTTGGATGTGAACGCACCCCCCCCCCCCCCCCCCCCACACACACACACACACACACACACACACACTAGCCTAAATGTGCTTCAAAGTAAGAGTTTATAAAAATAAATCCCATTTCTCATTGAAAGGGACAGTGCTGTGTTCTGCCCCTGTTCTGCTCCCTGCTCCCTACCCAGAATGCAATCAGCTGCCGAGCGTGTGACTCTTCCACCGTGGCCAATCAATGGCTGCTATTATGCTGAATGTAAAAAGAAAAAAAGGATCCCCTTCAGCGAAGGATCTTGTCAACGAGTGTGATGCTGACTTTGCTGGAAAGCTTCTGATGGGATAAAGCATGGCAGCTCCAACTGTACTCTTAACTGTAGGTTAATACTGGGACAGATTTCACATGGTTAACAGGAATTCGAATAACATATTTTGCGCTAAACTGCAATAATAAAGCGAACAACAAACAAATTCTATGCTGTTTATACAGTTTACCAATAGCAGAGCTGTGTGTGTGTTTTCAATTCATTGAACCGGAAAAAGGCCCCAGGGGTCTTTATTCCTCCCAGGGGTCCCCAAACCGGACGGATTGTGTTAAAACTGAAATGTGCTCAAGACTGCCACAATAAAGCCCTGACGGGCCACACAATGGCGGGCTGGCTAACAGGAAGAGGAAATGCATTCACACATCCACCTTGGGTCGGCAGAGAGCGATGGGTGGTCGGATGAGGTAACCGAGGGGGTAATGCCTCAGGCACGATGTGGGGCACTTCCCCTGACTGCTGGCAGGATTGGTGAGTGAACCAGGAACTGGACCCGCCATGGTGTTTTTAGGGTCTACTTCAGCGGGGGAAAGCGGTGGTTTTCTGTGGCGCCGTGCCTTTTTGTTTTTCCGGGGGCGTACAGCGGAGCCACCGTCAAGGCTAATCTCCGAGGCTAACGGAGCGCACGGCTGTCGGATTGGGCCGCCGGTCGGTGCTGGCAAACGGGGCCGCGCTAGCCGGTCTAGCAGGTGTGGTGAGTCGTGACTCTGGCGCCGCCGTGACCAGTAGCACACAGAACCGACCAATCAGACGAGATGAGACACGGCGCTGGAGAGATCTGCCTGCGCTGTTGTCTTTGAATACAGAGCGCTCGCTTGGTTCAGGTTGCGGTGTTTTTATCGGAGCGTATCTGTCAAGGTGGACGATCAACACACACAGTTGATATCTCTGTTTTAAGTGCATGTGTGTGTTGTGGTCGGTGTGAAATGTCGACGCGATCCAAGCGTTGCTTGGAGCTCGGCACAGGCTCCCTGTTGTCCAGGCTCCTTGTGCTCCAGGCTCCCTGTGCTCCAGGCTCCCTGTAGTCCAGGCTCCCTGTCATCCAGGCTCCCTGTCATCCAGGCTCCCTGTAGTCCAGGCTCCCTGTCGTCCAGGCTCCCTGTCGTCCAGGCTCCCTGTACTCCAGGCTCCCTGTACTCCAGGCTCCCTGTGGTCCAGGCTCCCTGTGGTCCAGGCTCCCTGTCCTCCAGGCTCCCTGTACTCCAGGCTCCCTATACTCAAGGCTCCCTGTCGTCCAGGCTCCCTGTCACCGAGGGCTCCCTGTAGTACAGGTCCCAGTCGTCCAGGGCTCCCTGTACTCCAGGCTCCCCGTAATCCAGGCTCCTTGTACTCCAGACTCCCCCTACTCCAGGCTCCTTGTACTCAAGGCTCCCCGTGGTCCAGGCTCCCTGTACTCCAGGCCCCCTGTAGTCCAGGCTCCCTGTCACCGAGGGCTCCCTGTACTCCAGGCTCCCTGTCATCCAGGCTCCCTGTAGTCCAGGCTCCCTGTCGTCCAGGCTCCCTGTCGTCCAGGCTCCCTGTCATCCAGGCTCCCTGTAGTCCAGGCTCCCTGTGGTCCAGGCTCCCTGTGGTCCAGGCTCCCTGTAGTCCAGGCTCCCTGTCACCGAGGGCTCCCTGTCGTCCAGGCTCCTTCCACAGTGTGCTGCAGGACTGCCCGCGGTGACAGAGATGCAGGGAGGGACTGCGAGAGGCAGAGAGAGAGAGGAGACACTGGTGTGAAGGGACTAGAAGCGGTGTGAAGGTGTGTGTGTGTGTGTGTGTGTGTGTGTGTGTGTGTTGCAGTTTAGAACATCACACGGCTGCGTCAACGGCGCGGAACCAGTAATCACTTCCTGTACCCCTTACGTAACAACCTGCTCTGCATTTTTTAGTTTTTCTGGCGCCAGCTGGCCATGTGGCAAGTAGTCTCCCTCAGCATCTTCCTCGCCGTTTAGGCGTGTTTAGGTTTATTCTTGGAGGGACATTACCTTATTGCAGTCAACACTTGCGGCAAAGTCTGGTCGTTAGTGACAACCGCACACCCGGTTCCCTTGCTCTAACTTATACAGCTGGGTATTTTAATTGCGGTAGAAACTCTGTTGCTTTTAGCGCGAGCCAGAGAAAAATAAAACCCTTTTTTTTTTTCCCCCGAGTTTCTGCGTTCACAGGGGATTAGAGGATGAGGGACGAGACAGGCAGAGGCAGCTCCACCACAACAACAGACGGGCTCCGGGCGCACTTGACATAATTGCACTGTTGCAGTAATACAAATAAAATATGGAATGGGATTTCTTGCGGGCGCCGGAAGAGGATGCTTCCCTTGCAGGTGTTGATCCTAAATCGAAGTGGGGGGGGCAGGATTACCAACCTGGAGAAGCACCAGGCTTAACCTTATCCCCTTCTCTGTCGGTGTGGGGGTGGGCAGGGCCCGCCGTGCGTGTGGGTGTGGGTGTGGGGTGCAGCTCAGTTGGCCAAGAGAGAGGTAGTGGCTCACCATGCTGAGCAGAGCTGTAGTTTACCAGCGTGCAATTACCAGCATCTCTGCCCCAGGACTGATGATGACAGATGTTGTACAATGTCGGTATGCATTTTTTATTTTTTATTTTTATTTTTTGGTTCTGTAAAACGGTACTCCACAAAAATCTGTCAGTTCAGTTCTTTGCTTTTTTTTATTTTATTTTTTTAAACTGGTGCTACTAATTGCTCCTGTCGGAACATTTCGCAACATGTTTCTGAGGAAATATCGCATTGTGGAATGAATCCCACTGAAAATCGCGATCGGTACGAACCCTTCTCCCCTCCAGGTGATGACAGGCATGTCTGTTAAAGTGTGGCTTTGTTTTTTCACTAATGCTGAGACACCCACTGCCCCACCCACCAGGAGTCTCAGCCGGCTGGGCACGTGTTTCCCTGTAGCTGCCCCGCCTGGCTCCTAATTGCTGCCCCCTGGGTGGGGGGGGGGGGGCAGCAACGTCTGGTGGACGTACTCATTCAGGACCACAGGGAAAAACACCTTGTCACACCAATGGCCCCCTCCTGCACTGATGTAATTGGCCGCCGGCCTCGCGGGGACATTTGGCACACCAAGGCACGCGCGTGTACACTCTGACACCGGCGAACACACACACACACACACACACACACACACACACACACACACACACACACACACACACACACACACACACACACACACAGCCACACACACACACACACACACACACACACACACACACACACACACACACACACACACAGCAGAGGTGGAATGTGCTGGAATCACAGAGGGCAATGGTGTTTGTTTTAACCCAAATGTCTTTGGGAAAGCTCGGATCACAATTTCCCATCCGCGTCGGCATCAGAGACACCAGGCGGCGGCTGTAGCTGACAGGTCTCATCGGGGAGGCTTGTGGCGTGTCGCGTCTCGTCGAAAGAAGGGCGCAGCTAACGGTTATTCACGCATTTGTGTTATATCAATAAGGGAGATTTGAACAAAAGCATTACGGCAATTGAAAGAAGTGGTTTGGACCAGAACCCAAAGACCTTGACTTTAGGCAGCCTTGATGGTTATCTTTCTGCATGTGTAATCTAACTTTTTCTTGCTTTTGATCTCTCTCTCTCTCTCTCTCTCTCTCTCTCTCTCTCTCTCTCTCTCTCTCTCTCTCTCTCTCTCTCTCTCTCTCTCTCTCTCTCTCTCTCTCTCTCTCTCTCTCTCTCTCTCTCTCTCTCTCTCAATCTCACTCTATCGCTCTCTCTCGCTCTCACTCTCTCACTCTCACTCGCATTAACTTTGGCTCCCTCTGACACGTTGCCCTCTGAACTTCTTTTTCTGAGTGAGTGCTGTTATGCTATTCGCTACGCCGGTGTCTTTCGTGCTCAGGTGCTGCGTTATTCAGGTGAGTTTGTATTACTTGAAAGAGGATCCGGCAGAGAAGGAGAGGTGAGGGGAGAGAAGGAGAGGAAAGAGCTCCTCTGCCCCTCGTCCGTTACTCCTTTGATGGGTCTGCCTGTGCCAGCTGAATCCTTTTCAAGCATGTGTTGCCTAGTTACCGTGATCCAAAGGAGGAGGGGGGGGGGGGGGGGGGGGAGTGGTTGGGGTGTGTGTGTACCCCGACACCCCTCCTCCCCATCCTGACCCCGCCCCTCTCTGTGACCCCGCCCCTCTCCCTATAGATGAGTCCAGCGTCTCGTCACCAGCGATATGCTAATGAGCCCCAGAACGTCCACGCCCTCTTTTAGGTGAAGGAAGTAGGCACTCGGCTATTACTGTTGATAGAACAGTAGGCTATTTCCATGAGCAGGCACCATCCCTAAAAGCTGTTGTGTTGTATTTCACAATGCTAACAACAAAAAATGAGGATTTGCGATTTAGTATGTTGCCACAAAAAGAAAGGGAAAGGAAAAGAAGGGGTTGTGGCTCCAGCAATCGGAAGAGAGAATCCCGATGGGAGGCTGTGCGGCGTCTACATTTGTTTACGTCTGGGGCAAACACTTCGTTACAGATTAGTAGCTAAAATCAGTTGATGTTCGATGTTAAATATGTCTAATCTAAAATAATGAAGGAATGAATTAAACTTTGCGAACTACTAGGAACTGTAATTACATGTCATAGTTCAGCTCCGAGTTAGCCTGCACCACCTAGCACTAGTGCTATCATGGTTGCACTCTGCATGTTAAATGCGCTATAAAAATAAAAGTGACTTGACTTGAATGAAAATAGATTGTTTTGGTGCCCTCATCTTCATTCGTGATTCATACATTCATTGCTTAGGTAGTTCCATATGTCCCCGTAGTCCACCTCTGGCCACTCGTCTCGTTCGCCCCGAGACCAGATTCCAGCGTGAAGGGACATCTGACATTGCCGATTAATTTAAGTTTTTCTAAAGAGCGACACTGGTCAGGACTTGAAGAGAGTTGGTATAACTGGTCTGCTGTCTGGCCATAGCATTAGATCGGTATAAATGGCTATATATAATACTTGGGGGAAGTTCAGAAATGTAATGCACTGAAATTCTCATAGACCCCCATTCAAATATTTCCGGGTAGTTTCACCTAAAAATGCCCGGATGTGTCAAAAAAGTGGGCGGTACCCGGTTTGTTGGACTCATGTATGCCCCACGACCCTGCCTCTCACCATGGCAGGGCGGAGGACACCTCTCTCATATTGTTGGTCGTCAGACTCCTACTGTGCAGTTTGTCAATGGTAACGCGGGCAATGTGCACGCACACACTGTGTGGACTCTCTCTCTCACACTCACTCACTCACTCACTCACTCACACAGGCCACTGCGTTAGGAGCGAGCCAGAAGTGCTGTAGTGTCATCGTGCTGCAGTCCACACAACGTGTCACTTCCTGTACCGGCCTCTTCATGCCCTCCCAGCAGACCTGGGTGGGAGGTTAGAATGCGGACCACCATGGAGGGGGCCGGCCTCCCATCCCCCCCCCATTCGGGCCGACAGGAAGTAACTCTCGGTGGGGGTAAGGGCCCACCGGACCCTGTGAGTGATTGATTACGGTGGAGGGGAGTTTGTCATCATTATATTCGTACCTTGGTCTGATGAACAAATTAGGGATGCTTCAAATGTCAGCGCACCAAAAATATACACAAACAACGCTTCTTTTTGGAATGTGTGAAATGGCAAAGGTACCACAGTCATGATGTGTTTGATTACGGTGTCAGAAGTCTGCAGCAGCAGCAGCATCTGGAGCCACAGCTGGAGCCAATACAGGCTGTGTTTGCCTTCTGCAAGTTTTTAACAACGGCACGTGTTTTTTGCTTGAGGCCGCGATGCTAAGATAGGCTAAAGATCGGACAATGTAGCGTTCACCTTTATTGTACCTTTTTTTGTGTTTCGCTGATTGTTCTGCGGTTCTTCTATTGTTTCTATTAATTCCCTGAACGCTCCGTGGGATATTTTTAGTGTATTCAGGTTATGCGGGTACCAGCTGTCACACACACGGTGGGATTTAGTCTTTTTCTTTCTCCGTCTTTTAAAAAAATCTCCATCTTTCTGTTTCTGTAGCTACTGAGGCCGTGGCCGAGCTAATAAGTGATGCTGATCTTTGGAAGAATGCAATGCGAGGACCATGTGACGATAACGCGCTGTGTGTACACGCACTTAGGCTTGTGAGAATATCACGCGGCGCTGAGCAGAGACATTAAAGCTGCGCTTTCTTTGGAATGAAAAGAAAATGGACAGTCTAGGCGCGTGTGAGTGCTGACAGCTGAGCGATGGTTCTCATTATTCCGGCTTGACGTTGCGTTTCGCCGGAATAACAACGGAACCAACAGAAGCGTTTTTTTTAGCCTGGCAGGGGTTCGCGATGTTGAACATGTGTGTGCGCTCGTGTGAAAATAAGTGTGTCGCCGTGTGTCGCAATGTCCACCCCCCCCCCCCCCCCCCCCCCCTGACCGACCGCTGAGGCCCGGTCCTAAGAAGCGCCTTCATCCACGGACTTCTTCCCGAGACGCGCCGAGAGAAACACGCTTTGTGCAGGACGAGGAGAACGCTCTGCTTTTCCTAATGATTCTCCCTGGCCGCTCCATCCATGATT
>JAXIVH010000009.1:1485506-1498006 GCA_036785325.1 Urophycis tenuis
CATTTTAGTGCAGTTATGTTATGCATTACTGTTTGATATGTAACACCCTGATGCAGGCTGTATAGCCCGGAGCTATGAGCCGTGATTCAGGTGCTGAAGATTGACTCCTATCTGTTTTCCAAAGCCCACCACAAACCTATTTTCCGGGTAAAGGCACCGGTCAGCTGCTGGAAAACCTTCCACCCGATACACAAGCAATCCATGTCCGGCCTCATCTGCTATGTCCGCGCAAATTGGGACATGATTTCCCTGGGGACCCTTGCTTTGCATTTGACAATGCGGCCACTGCAGTGACTGTGAGGTATACGGTCTAAAGTTACAAGCAGGAAACGCCAATTGGCATACAGTGGGGTCCTTTCCTCAGGGGACAAGGAGCATGGAGATACAACCACACAACAGAGTGATCTCTAGTGGCAGGGGACATGCCCTGTGGAGACTGCCGGCTCTTCGTCCAGCCTGCAGGAGAGATTCTACTCCACCACACACGGAAGGCTGTAGCAACGGGAAATAACTACAACAAATCAAACAGTGGTCCGAAATAAAAAAAACTGTTGTGCAAAAAGGGCAAGGGACATTTAATTGTAAAACTGCATTAAAACTGCATTTTCATTTTCATCAGAATCAATCAATAACCCCCCCTTTGGCAATGTTAAACCAATTCCTCAATCTACTGGGCATTGTGTGCTGTAGGTAGTTTACGTGACATTGTAAATACTCAACACATACTGGAGAAAATACAGGCCAACAATAAACTCCGTTCTCCTCCGTCATAAGGGGAAGACAACGCACGTTATATGCCACCTGGTGGACATCTACATCCAGGACATCTCGGACTAGGAGCGCATGCTTTTCTTGCTGTCGGTGGGAGTTGGCCTATGGGGGTTGGCCCTATGGTTGGCCCCCACTGGGGATTGAACCAATAACCCGGTGTTAATAGCGTGCTCCACCTCAGGGTCCTAGTGCAGCGCAATTATCATAATATGATGGGAGCATGTTTATATAATTGAAGGAACGTGTCAGAGATGATGTCATCCATAGCATGTGTGTGTGTGTGTGTGTGTGTGTGTGTGTGTGTGTGTGTGTGTGTGTGTGTCTGTGTGTGTTGACAGGAAAATGATGCAACAGCGAAAGCCCTAGTATCAATGCTCCTAACACGGCATGTGTTCCACCCACCATATAGAGACTGTATGACCTCACGCGCCATATTTACTGTTGACACCCACCACAAGATTAGAGGTGAGGTGGCTGTCACGCGTGTCCAATTTCAGTCGAACGTCCTGCCCCACAGCTCTTGATACTGAGCACGCAAGGTAAATTGAGGGCTCACCACATGACAATATGGCAGGTCGCTACTCAAGTGGTAGATGTAAATAACAGGAAGGGCCGCAGTGAGGGCGTGCCCTTGGAGCCCTGGGCTTTGAGCTCACTCGGGAGAGATAGGGGAGCGGGGTGGTGGTTCAACTTTGCTCACAATCAGTGGATCCAGACACCAAAGCGCTGCTAGATTTCCTTTCGGCTTATGAATAAAGATTCAACAAGCCACCAAGCAAAGTCCTGTCCTCGCTTGGGGGGACTAAATCAAACCAAAGTGAAACCAATGTGATGCTATTGTACCTTAAATGGTTCACGTGAACATGTGTCGTAAACTAAATTAATTATTATTTCTCATCCCATTACTGCTCGTGTTAAGTGTATGAAAAGAATGTTACCTGGGGGGCTCTGTCAATTTATATCCAATACGTGATAAAATACACATAAATGGGATTAGATTACTCAATGACTTAAACAAGCTGTCAAATAGCCACCATCCACACACTCAGGATCCACATCAAACGGCCAGAGAGAAGACCCCCCAGGGACACACGGAAATAATGATGTCATTTAGTGTTTATAAAACGGGTCTGTTTAATCATACCATCAGTCAAGAGGATTGGTAACGGCTTGGAATGGTTTCACCTGAGGCCATAGTTAATGAAGGGTCTTCTGGTGGCGATGATATTGTGATAGAGACAAATACTAAGAAGAATATATTATACTAGTAATATTTATACGAGGGTTGATAATATATTATTACATAAAGCAAACATGTTCATTCATGATGAAGAGATTATGTAAGCTACTTTGGCAATAAACCAGTCAACTACAAGGATACAAGGAAACCTCTACGCGTGTAATGCAGACTTTGGTCCGCCAGGGGGAGACAGCGGACCGATTTCAATCTGTTAAAAGCATCATATCCTCCCCAAGGTCGTTTACTTTTGCACATTTACGCTGTACAAAGACACGAATAATAACTACTCAACACATTTCACTCATTATCCCTACTTAAATCTAGGTATGAAGAATGTATGTAGTTACATTGCTAAAAGAACTACAATTATAAGGGTCTGTATTGAAGGCTCCAAGCTATTGCGCATTTTGCGTCCATCCGCCCGCCCTCACGTGAAACTACGTAATGACGTTGACGTAGAGCGAGAGCGCTGGTTGGCCCGGGCCACTGTCAATCATTCCAGTCGTCATCATCCAATGCAAATCGCAAAGAAGAAGACGCGGAACCGCGAGAAGGACGACAGCAGCGGTTAAACGGGCCGGACTCCATTCTCTCTCTCTCTCTCCAGATCCATCCTCCTCCGGGTTCATCCTCACTCTGTCGAGTGGGCGAGAGCAGCGAGAGGCTGTAAACATGGCTCAGCCGGACAGTAAGAAGGTGTTCTTCGAGAACCTGACGGGCGCCGGGAAAGCCATCGCGGTCCTGACGAGCGGCGGGGATGCTCAAGGTACAGGGGGGGGCAGACCGGGGCCGGTTTTGGGGGTTAGGACTGGCCCGGTTCTGGGGACGTGCGTGGGGGGTCTCCGGGTGGTGCCTGGTCTGTGCTGGTGTTTGTGTGTGTGTGGTCGTGAGCAGCACCACAGCGGGGAGCCCGGGTGTTTACATCCAAGGTGAACTGTTGAGGACCTCAGCTCGGCTCACATGTTATTTCTGGAGTGTCGGCATGACATTGACCTGGAGTAGGGTTTAACCTGATCAACATGTAAACACATTGCGTGTGCGTGTGTGTGTGTGTGTGTCTGTGTGTCCGTCCAGGCTCTGTCTACTGCGGGGCATGCGGGTCTCCACCGTGCGGGTCTGTCTTACTCCTCCTTTAACAGGCAGGACGTTAATGGGAGCCGGCTCTGTAACTGTCTTGTCAGCCTGGGCCAGATGTGACACCACTAGTGCGCCTTATTCCAAACAGCAGAACGCACGTTTCGTGTCACTGTGGAAGTGGAAGTGGAAGTGGAATCTGTGGGCTGCGGTGCCTACGTGATGAACTGCACTCAGTCATCACCGCAGAACTCCTCCTGGGCAGTGGTCACGTGCTGCGCGACGCTCCAGAGTCTCACGCACTTAATTATTAGTACTGTAGTATTAAAGAGTAGTATCAAAGAGTAGAGTATTAAACGGGTCCATCTGTCCACCACACGCAGCTTCATGGCTGTACTTCATCGCTGTGTTATGTAATGGACATCTTTATATATTTATTAATATTTACATCGTGAAGCACGTGGAACATGAGCAGGCAGCCGGGTTGTTCTTAGGAATGATTTCAGCCCCAACAAACACAACAGCTTCCATCTAAATGTCCTGTAGCCTTTTTTTTTTTTGGGGGGGGGGGGGGTTCTATAAACTATCTGCAGTGTGTATGTCCCCCACAGGCCTCCATTCAGGCCAAGAGACATGGATCAATTGTTTTGTCCATTGCTTCTTGGCGCTCAATGTCATTTGGTGGGTGGAGGGGCCCCTGCAGCGCGCACACGCACGCACGCACGCACACACATGCGAGCGGTCAGTCCGTTCCCAAAACAAACTATATAGGAGGCCTGCAGGGCAAGAATGGAATGTCCGAGGGGTGCTGCAGACCCTTGGTCTCTCAGCCAGTCAGTTCTTGTGCATTGGAGCGATGCTTGGCAGTTAACCCCCGACTATCCCAAACTGTTCGTCGCTGTTCCACTCTCCTGTTTAGATAGATAGAAAGATAAGAGATAGATGAGACTTTATTAATCTCCGAAGGGAAATGGGGTCGCCATAGCAGTCAGGGTACATATGAATACAATGCAAAAAATAAAAATTAAATAAAATACCAAAAATAATATGAATACAAAAATGCAGCGGAACTGCAAAATGCAATAGAGTAGTGGTCTGACATATAATATCAGTATGGGATGAATATGATATATGATATCAGTACAGAATGTAATTAACACGTATCACATATGATGTGAATGTCTGGGTTGATTTACAGGTCGATATTGCTATTACTGCTATTATTATACTCCTATTATTTACCCAACTTTACTTCTCCTCTCCCCCCTTTATCTCCCCACATAAAGTGCCCGCGTTGTGCTGTGAATGTCAATGACCGCGCTGAAATCCCCAAGCCCTTCGCCAAGTTGCCACCCTCCTCCTATTTATTCAACTTCACTTTCTGTCCTAATCTCCCGGTGCCGTGAATGTCAACGAGGCCAGCAAGCCTCCCATTTGAACATGCTTATGTAACCCAGATAATGGCTTAATGGGATGTCAGACGCTGTGTGATGGTGATGAACGCTGGCCATCGGGGGGTCAACATTTGGCTTTTTTTTTTATTGCCTCGCGGTTCCTTCCCTAAGTGGCGTTCTATTAAATATATAGACCTTCAACAAAATTAATTGCGCGTGCGCGCGTGTGTGTTTTACGTCACTTAGTAGACTCGCTAGCGGCTCTCTCTCTCTCGCCGCGTTGCCTGGGTGACGGCGCAGCGTTCGCGCTCTCTGACCACTTGTGGGTTCTGTTTCTCTGCCCGTTTCCCCGGCAGGAAATCAGATCCCGGCCCCATTGTTCAGTTCGGCTCTGTTGCGGCCACATTCCCGAAAGCCTGTCCCGCAAGGCAGTACCTACGCCAAGGTTACCTGTCGCTGTTATGTGCTGTTCCCTGTTAGCGTTCTTTAGCGTTAACGTTGACATTCAATGCGGTCAGAACAGGGCTGCAGGGGAGTTGACTTGGAGGGCTGGCCATGAGCCTGTTCTGACCATACATGGATGGCTGCACTGGAAGAGATAAAAGTTGGCCTCACCCCAAGAAAATACTAGATGGGCCCTATCTGCACTACACGGTTGACAGCAGACTAAAGACGGTTCTTCATCTCAAGCACCTTGTGATCACAGCTAAAATATTTATGTTCCCATGAAAATCCACCCTTTTGTTCTTTTGCGATGTCTGCCAACCGTTGCTATGATTGCAAAGCGGTCCGGTGATGACGGGCCCTGACTTGTCCCCCTTGTGTTTCCTCCTGGCTCTCCTGGTCTCTAGGTATGAACGCCGCGGTGCGGGCCGTGGTCCGAATGGGGATATACGTCGGGGCGAAGGTTTACTTCATCCGCGAGGTGAGTTCGAGGACCGGCCCTTTTCTGTGCATCATCACGTGTGTGTGAACACACACCCCCACCGTACAGAACAACACTACAGGGGGGGGGGGGAGGCGAACCACGGCCTGCCCACTGCTTACTCACTCACGGCAGCGTTTGTGGTCACGGTGCCACTGTTATTTATACCGCACGGTACGCAAAATGTGACTTGACTGTGAGTCCATTTAGCCCTTTTCCTAAAATACTGCCTTCAGAGAGAGAGAGAGAGAGAGCTTGTATATAGTTTAAGTGGCGCCACCAAGACAGCTTCTAGGCTGCCTGCCCTGCAACAGTTCGACCAGCCGGCAAGGATGACTGTGCTGTTTTGGAGCTTTTCTAGGCTGTGTGTGTGCGTGTGTGTGTGCGTGTGTGTGTGCCTGTGTTTTTGTGTGTGTGTGTGTGTGTGTGTGCATGTGTGTGTGTGTGTGTGCGTGTGCAGCATGCGTCCTACCCACATGCGTCCTCCTCTGCTCCCTGGCTGGGTTACATAACTGATGTTATAGGCAGTGAGCGCATGTCTAGAATGCCAGCTTCCCTCCCACACACATGCTGTGTGTGTGTGTGTGTGTGTGTGTGTGTGTGCGTGTGCGTGTGCATGCGTGTGTGTGTGTGTGTGTGTGTGTTTGTGTGCTGGGGGGGTGGATAAAATCAAATCATACAATTTAACGACTTCACTTAATGAATGACAACTTAATTTTATAGCATCTATTTTTGTTTCTTTTCAACTGCCATTGAGCATTAGAGAGCTTTTGTTTTACTCACAGCCTTCACTAATTTCAAGGATTTAATCATTGTTTTGTAATAGCCCCTTGTTCAGGAACAATATTATTGCATGATTTCGATGGCGTTATTATTCTCAAAAATATCTGATATCTCAGTAAACGTTGTTACTGTAGATTATGTAATTCACCTGCCTCACTGTAGCTTCAGCAAATGTCACTACTTGTAAAGCTTCCTAATTAAGAAGACGCAAACAGACACACATGTATTTGTTAATGTATCTGTCATTTTATTTATTGTATATTTTAGTATTTGAACTTTGTAAAAACATATTTGTAAAAGCGTCCCCACTCAAACTCTTCCCCAGTAAGTTCTGTGCTCTCCTTGAATCGGCTGTTCTCCTCTTCAGGGCTACCAGGGGATGGTGGATGGAGGAGAAGACAACATCAAGGAGGCCACGTGGGAAAGTGTCTCCAGCATGCTACAAGTGGTGAGTACAGACGCTCACAGGAGGACCAGCCCCCAGAGGAAGAGGACGCAGCTTCTCAACAGCCAACACCTCCACATATCCATCCTTATACATAATCTATTTCATAAGATCAGTGAACGGAACCAGAGGAGCCGCATAGGTTTAAACATGACCTTAGTCGGACGTCGTTTGTAACATTCGCTGTGGAACCCCGCTGCGGAACCCGCTGTCGAAGCCTTGTCTCTCCTCGGCCGTTGTAACGCCGCGCTCCCGCCACAGGGGGGCACCGTCATCGGCAGCGCCCGCTGCAAGGAGTTCCGGACGCGGGAGGGGCGGCTGCGCGCGGCCCACCACCTGGTGGAGAAGGGCATCACCAACCTGTGCGTGATCGGCGGCGACGGCAGCCTGACGGGGGCCAACCTCTTCCGGGAGGAGTGGAGCGGCCTGCTGGCCGAGCTGGTGGAGCAGGGTGGGTGGAGGTGTCCGTCTGGGTGCTGCTCGGTCTGTTGTTGTTGTGTCTGCCTTTTTTTTTTGCTTTTTGTTGGTGGTGAGAATGGGTGGAGGCCAGGGGGGGAGGGATGTCCGGGTTTGTCGGCGTGACAAGCTCACAACAGGAAGTGATGCGAGATCACAGGAAGTGATGCAAGGTCACATGAAGTTGATGCGAGCGCACAGGAAGTGACGCAGACTCCGCGAGGGGGGGTGGGGGAAGAGGCGGTGCCCAAGAGTAGATTGGTTAAAGCCGCTGAATTGAAAACAGAAGAACCCGCCGTGTTCAGTGGAGAAGTATCTCTCAGTCGGAGACAGGCTTGCTTTACAGGGGCGAGGCAGTTCAAACAGAGTATTTTCTGTCATCTACATCAATAATGGATGAGTCTATTCAGAGGCTACCACCTACAGTCTCAGGGGAAGGTCGCTAAATAAAACCCACTGCGGCTAAAAGATCCACCGAGATAATCAGACCCCGTGATGCGTTTCTGGAGGAGTAGAGCGTGTGTGTTCTTTTAGAGGAGAAATAAATGTGTCTGCAAAAGATAACACATGTGATCTGGTCTGCTGTTCTCTGCAAGATTGTACCGTGAATCAAAAGCTCCACAACCGCCGTGGTGGGCTGCGTTGGGTGTTTCTGACAGAGCAGAGAAAAGTGTTTTCATAATCATATCTCTCGCCCCATCCTCTCAGTGGTGTTCTGGCTGCCTCCATGTGGAGCAGAATGACTGACGCTGTTGGTTTTATGGATAAATATTGTAATTAGCAAAGAGAGGTTTCATAGCATATTAAATATAGGATATAGGGTTACTGCCACTACTTGTTGGCATGGTGGAAGGCGTCTGTAGTTAATTCTAGACACCCAGATGGCGGCTGTTGTGAGGTTCCTGGCTGCAGGGGGAAGCTTGTTACTCACAGAGTAAACAAAGGGCTTGGACAGCTGAGACAGATAACCACCCTGGCAAATAACCGGTCAACTCGCGTGTTCATAAACCCTCGTTTTATGATGCAACGATGCCATACCATGTATGGAGGAAGAGATTGATTCTCTGGATATTTATTCAGGTTATTATGAAGACTAATTAAGGGTAATTTAGTTAACTGAAAAGCTAATATGTTGATCTAGATATTAAATATACAGTCTAAAATGTAATGAAATCCCAAATGTCAGCTTGTCATCGCCAGCCAATTAATCCAAAGTGAACCAGGGCGTTATCTCCTGTAAGCAACTTCTCCTTGATGGAGTGCAGAATTTCAAAAGGCCCTGGAAGTGGTTTGACTCCCCCCGTCTCCCCCCCGTCTCTCCCCCGGCCAGGCCTGATCAGCGGCGAGGCGTCCCAGAAGCACTCTGCGCTGCACATCGTGGGCATGGTGGGCTCCATCGACAACGACTTCTGCGGCACGGACATGACCATCGGCACGGACTCCGCCCTGCACCGCATCATCGAGGTGGTGGACGCCATCATGACCACCGCCCAGAGGTGAGGGGGTTGGAGGGTGGTGGGTGGAGCCAGGGGACCGTGTGATGCTGATGGAGGAAGCTGCGTGCAGATGCCCTCGCGGCAAATTGTAAAATACTTCAGGGAATGAATTTAGGACCGTAGGTTGGCCCTGTTAGCTTTTTCAAGTCACTCGTGTGAGGATGTTCGCGATGAGGGGAGCAGTTTTGTCACGCAATAACAAAGCTATTCTTGTTCCCGAGATGTACACGTGAATTTCCCCCATGGGAATAAAGTTTTATCTAACTTTTTTTTTACCTAAGTTTTTTTTCCATCTGTCTATGTATCTATCCACATCATTCTGCGTTCCAATCTGTGTTGTTGTGTATTCGCTTTCCTCTTCAGTCACCAGAGGACATTTGTGCTGGAGGTCATGGGACGACACTGTGGGTAAGACTGCGCCTGATAAGCTGGATTTCACAAACACCGTCGCACCGTCATAAGCAGATACCGGCATGGCGTGGTACCAGCATGATTATGGACATGGTATTCAGAGTCCATCTGTTTCGGTACACAGAACTGTTGGGCTTTTGGTGTGTGTGTGTGTGTGTGTGTGTGTCCATGTATATATCTAGGTCAACCTTTTTTTTACTGTTCAATGTATTTGTTTTCATTCACAATAACTTTAACAATGATCCTACCTCACGTACCTCACATGTGTGTGTCTGTCTGCGTGTGTGTGTGTGTGTGTGTGTGGTCTGTGTGTGTGTGTGTGTGTGTGTGTGTGTGTGTGTGTGTGTCTGTGTGTCTGTCTGTCTGTCTGTGTCTGTGTCTGTGTCTGTGTCTGTGTCTGTGTCTGTGTGTGTGTGTGTGTGTGTGTGTGTGTCTGTCTGTGCGTGTCTGTCTCTCTTTCTGTCTGTCTGTGTGTGTGTGTGTCTGTCTGTGTCTGTATATGTCTGTGTGTGTCTGTTTGTCTGTCTGTGTCTGTGTCCGTCTGTGCATGTATGTCTGTTTGTGTGTCTGTCTGTCTGTCTGTCTGTCTGTGTCTGTGTCCGTCTGTGCGTGTATGTCTGTTTGTGCGTCTATCTGTGTCTGTCTGTCTGTCTGTCTGTCTGGGGGGGTCTCCCTGCCTGCAGGTACCTGGCCCTGGTCAGTGCGCTGGCCTGCGGAGCGGACTGGGTGCTGATCCCTGAGATGCCCCCAGAGGACGGCTGGGAGGACAAGATGTGCCAGAAGCTGTCTGCGGTAACGTGATCCCTCTCCCCTCCCAGTCTCGCCACGCACAGAGGAGCCCGGTGCACCTCCTCTCACGCCAAGCGTTCAGCAGACTCCACAAACATTCCCCTATCCCGTTAGTGTCGATTTCATTCGCGATATGGCCAAAGCGATGAGTTCCGTTCAAGAGATTAAAAGATGGCGGTAAACGTCTGAGCTGCCGCATGCGCCATGTCCTCACTGTGGTACGTTCCGCCCACGGAGACGAGCTGTCGTTCTATTGGTCCAGACACGCATCGGTCACAAACACGCCGTCGTTCTATTGGTCCAGACACGCATCAGTCACAAACACGCTGTCGTTCTATTGGTCCAGACATGCATCAGTCACAAACACGCTGTCGTTCTATTGGTCCAGACACGCATCAGTTACAAACAAGCAGTCGTTCTATTGGTGCAGACACGCATCAGTCACACACGCCGTCGTTCTATTGGTCCAGACACACATCAGTCACAAACACGCTGTCGTTCTATTGGTCCAGACACACATCAGTCACAAACACGCTGTCGTTCTATTGGTCCAGACACACATCAGTCAAACATGCTGTCGTTCTATTGGTCCAGACCCCCATCAGTCAAACATGCTGTCCTTCTATTGGTCCAGACCCGTTCCAGGGGCACAAGGCTGAACATTATCATAGTGGCCGAGGGAGCCATTGACAGGCACGGGAAGCCTATTACCTCTAGCATTGTGAAGGACGTGAGTACCCCCAGCGCCCGGGAAGGGCGAGGGCAGAAGCACGGCGGCCCGCCGCGGTCTGAGGTCAGCCTGGCTGAGCCCCACCCCCCCCCCGACCACCCCCTATCAGCCCCGCCTTCACACGATAATGATCACGAGGGGACACAAACCAGCTATGCTTGTCTCAGATAAGGACGCCGTCTCAGCTGAGTCATCACCGGCTACGCCAGCTCCCGCGAGCCCTGACGGAGCGGTGTGAGGGCATCATCGCCGATAACACGGCGCCTTCGCCGTCCGTCCGTCCGTGACATCGCCGCCGGCCACCAAAAACCGAATCATCCGATTGGCTGTCCTCAGTGGGCTTCTCTTCCCTCCCGGCGCCCCCCCCCGTGCTTCTGCCCCACAGCCCGCAGCCAAAGCGATCGTCTGAATTTTTCTGTCATGTTGTTTTTCCCCCCCACCCCCCCCCCCACATACCCCCTGTAGAATCGAGCAGGCATGAAAAGGCTGAATATCATAATTGTAGCAGAGGGGGCAATCGGTCGCAACAACAAGCCCATAACCACTGACTATGTAAAGGATGTAAGTACGGTGTGTGTGTGTGTGTGAAGAGCACCCCACTTCCCCGCGGTGGATAAACAACCCCTTCAGAAACTCCAGAAGCACCTTGCCATCCCTGAATGCGTCCCGCCCCTCTACTGCCTACCTGTAGCTCTGCCCTGGTGTGCTGTGACTCTTGTCTCTTGTGTGCCTTCTGGAATGCTCACACTTTCTAGTTTGGTAAGACGGCCTCCACCCACGCTTTCTTAGCTGACTAAGGAGTCGCATTTCCTTCCTGGAGCACATGTCAGTTCACTTCTTCACCCCCCGACGGCCTGACTTTCCCTTTACATGTCAGATGTTTGTGCTTTGATTTGAGTTATTTGGCATGAGTTTTTTTGAAAATTCCCAACTCATAACCCATATAACTCACATTGCTTTGTGACTATCTATATTCAGCATTTGTAACGCAAAGTGCAGTAAGTGTTTAATTCTATTTGACCTTTCCCACGGTGTGGAAGTCTGTAATGACTGCACTTCTCTAGTGGCTCTGATATCTTTGATATCTTTGATATCTTTGATATCTTTGTATCTCGTTTTATTCCAGCACATTTCCTACCTGCCTTTGGTTCTCCTGTGTGGTCCTCCTGTTCCCACTAACATGACTGAAAAACACGACTGGATTGCTTGCTCGCTGCCCTGTCCCCCAGTCTGTCCCCCAGTCTGTCCCCCAGTCTGTCCCCCAGTCTGTCTCCCAGTCTGTCCCCCAGTCTGTCCCCCAGTCTGTCTCCCAGTCTGTCCCCCAGTCTGTCTCCCAGTCTGTCCCCCAGTCTGTCCTCCCAGTCTGTCCTCCCAGTCTGTCTCCCATTCTGTCCTCCAGTCTGTCCTCCCAGTCTGTCCCCCAGTCTGTCTTCCACTCTGTCCCCCAGTCTGTCCCCCAGTCTGTCTTCCACTCTGTCCTCCAGTCTGTCCCCCCAGTCTGTCCTCCAGTCTGTCCTCCCAGTCTGTCTCCCATTCTGTCCCCCGGTCTGTCCTCCCAGCCTGTCCTCCAGTCTGTCCTCCAGTCTGTCCTCCATTCTGTCAGTCTGTCTCCCACTCTATCCCGCAGTCTGTGCTCCCTGTGTCTGTGTCTTTGTCTCGTCAGTGTGTGTGTGTGTGTGTGTGTCTGTGTCTGTATGAATGGCTCGATGTGTTCTGCTGTCTCTGTGTCACACGTTATTTGTTATTTGTTCATGTTGTCATTCCAGCTACACAGATTTGACTAGTCTAGACATTTAAAGGGGCACTGCTTGAGGAAATATATATATATATATATATATATATATATATATATATATATATATATATATATATATATATATATTCAAGTATATGGTAGTAGAGTATGGTAGTAGAGATTGTTGAAATATTTGCTTTGTTGCTATGTTCCATATCAAGTGTTTGCAGACACGTTTGACTCATTTTTTT
>JAXIVH010000009.1:1505506-1515506 GCA_036785325.1 Urophycis tenuis
GAAACAAGAGACGATGGACGGATATTGTTTTCCTTCACCAAAGAGGCAGGTGGCGATGAAGCCTTGCAGCGGTCAGTGCTGAGCTCCTGTTGCTCCGAGAGGGTGATCTTCAGGATCTTTGTTGTGGTGCCAACATGACATTCTGGCCATGCAGGCCGTCGTCAGAGCGGGGCTTTGGGACAATAACTGCTGTCAGCAGCTCCCTGTCCTCAACCACCTCTATTTTCTGTGTCGTCCTTTCCTTTCAGACTCAATGGAGTGCGCTGGTGGTAGTATTTCCTTTCTAGTAAAACGAGTGAAGACGTTTTATTTGACCAAATCAGTTGGCACGCCGCGGTGAAATTAGCTTGCCTGAGCGACAGCGTTTAGCCTCTCTTATCTCTGTGACTAAGGAGGAGTCTGAAAGGCCGAGGGATAATCTGCCCAGATTAGTGTCAGCCGACCGACGTCTTCCTCTGACCCCTTCCTCCTCCAGCCCACACGGAAGTGCCCGTGGATGCCAGCAGGGGGCACCGTTGCCTGCGAAATGACTCACCTGCTGAATAAAAGAACAGGATCGGTGGGGATTATTTTTGCAGGCAGGAAAGAATAATATGATTCTGTCCTCCTACACTGTCTGAGGCTGTGGGAATTCAAATGCAAGCAAAAGGCAAGAAACCTTTTCAACCAGTTTTTTTTTTTTCCCGTCTATATTTAGATTTTTCTGGACTATTTCCAAATACTGTCTTTTCAAAAGTGGTTTTTACCATTCCTCTCCTTTCACTCTTCAGCCGTGTTCCCCTCAGATTCTGAGACTCCCAGGATCAGGTGTCTTTAAACACACGCAGGAGTATTGCAGGGGGATTATATGTGCAGCATGTGAAACGACGCTTCCGGAATTCTATAAGCGGCCACTTCAAAAATAAAAAATAAAGAATCCCATCAGTCGCTAGCTCCGGATGCTAGCCACCAGGCTGTGGCGAGCTAGCACGCTATCGGGCTGTAGCCAACTGACCCTAAGAAGATTACGCCCGGGGGAAGTAATGGATTTTTCTGCACTCCGCTGCCCTTGGCCTTTTTTAACACCGCGCTCACGCTGCGGGGGCTCAGGGCGGGGCTGCGGGGGCTCAGGGCGGGGCTGCGGGGGCTCAGGGCGGGGCTGCGGGGGCTCAGGGCGGGGCTGTGGGGGCTCAGGGCGGGGCTGTGGGGCTCAGGGCGGGGCTGCGGGGGCTCAGGGCGGGGCTGCCCGGCAGTGCCCCCCCACAGCACGGGGACGTCCTCCTGGCTGAAGATCGAGGCGTATGATCCCCCTGAACCTCACAAGGGGGGATGCAGACCCTTTTTTTTGCGGAGGTCCACGCGCGCAGACACAGGAGCTGGTTGTAATGTCGACCCGTCTCCACTAATGTGGACCCGTCTCCACTAGTTCTCTTCTGGATGTGGTCCAGCGTCTCCGCATAAATACGTCTGCCGCCGCCGCCGCCGTGAATCACTTCGAGTGAAAGCGTGGGTTTCCTCCAGGTACTCCTCAGCCCACCGCCCTCCCAAGGCTTGTAGGTTAATGAGCCTCGTTGGAGATAAATCACGCGGAGGTGTAAATGGTATCAGCCGCCTCCTTGCGTCCATTAACCGGGACGGCGTCCGGGTCTGTCTGGATGGATGGACGGACGGACGGGCGGCGTGTTTCTCGGGCTGATTATTCGTCTCCGCTGGTTCCAGGACTGTCTGGAGGAGAAGTGTTTTGTGTGGAGGATGAGTGATGACGTTGTTGCCATGGAGGTGTGATGGAGTTCTTCATCGTGTGTGTGTGTGTGTGTGTGTGTGTCTCTGTGTGCGTGCGCGCTCTTCCTCACAGATCAAGGAGATCAAGTGGGCTGACGTAGGAGGATGGACCGGCCAAGGGGGCTCTCTGCTGGGGACCAAGCGGTAGGCCGTTACCCCGCGTGGGCCTACCAAAAACCATCCATTCACTTCTGTCCAAATGCAGTAATACCTCAGCAGTCGACAGTGGAGAGAGCGAGGCTGCGCACATGCTGACCGGTTCTCCCGCTCTTGCTTTTCCCCCCGCGTGCGTCTCCCTCGTCTACAGCACGCTCCCCGCCAAGCACGTCGACAAAATTGCCGAGCAGATGCGCCTGCATAACATCAACGCGCTGCTGGTTATCGGAGGGTTCGAGGTACGTTAGCATCCTTCTTCCCGCTAACAGGGCTAGGGCCGTGCTAATGATGCTGCCGTTATAATGATCTCCATATGTTTACCAGCCCTCAGCAGAAACCGCACGCCGCCGCCGTGCTATGAGTGTACAAGGGCGCTCCGCAGCCACAAATGGCTGCGGAGCGCCGTTATCGGGGAAGACGCTTTGATTCGGCGAGATATCGCTCTCCTCGTCAGATGATGTTGATTCAGGGGAACATTGATTATGCTAATTGTATTCCATTCCATGTTACGTTGCATTCATTTACATGCTTTCATGTGTACTCTTGTACCCGTAATTAGGCTTTTAAGTGTTTTTTTCCCTGGCATAAAACCCCCCCCCCCCAAATTCTGCAACTACAAACAAACAACTCAATTAGCGGCTGGCGATTACACATCGAGCTTCCCTTTTGAATTCCACTGCTTTAAATGCCTGCTTAGCTGGGTTTAACTTCACTCTGTGTTTGGGTTAAGGCAATTAAAGCATTGAGATGATAAATAAGACTAAACATGAAGCTGTTAATAATGTGTGTGATGGGGAAACCTGCCGCTTTGTGTACCGTAGTTTCCATTTCACGCCTTCCTGTACAGACGCTCACCAGCTTCCTGCCCCTGCTCTTGTGTGGAGAGCGGGACGTAGAACGTGTATAGATGATGGGTGTCCCCGTGTTGCCGTGAGGAGTGTGTAGAGTGGTACCTGGTCTGTTCACGCTCCTGTCATCCGTTGTGATAGAGCCAGCTCTCCTCCTTGGTGACCCCCTGCTCCGTTTCCTCCGCTAACTCCTACTCCCCCCCCCCCCCCCCCCACCCACCACCCACCCACGCACCACCCACCACCGCCTGCACCTCATTGGCTGGTAGAGCCGCTCAACCCACCCACCCACCCACCCACCCACTAACCAATCACCACCACCCAAAGCGCAAAACCAGAAGGAAACCCGCCGGCCGCCGGGCCTAGCGAATAACGTGGGCCCGTTGGCTCCGCCCCCTGCCCCCTACCCCCCTCCCCCTCCCCCGCAGGCCTACCTGTCGCTGCTGGAGCTGCTGGAGGCCCGTGGGACTCACGAGGAGTTCTGCGTGCCCATGATCATGGTGCCGGCCACCGTGTCCAACAATGTGCCCGGCTCAGACCTCAGTGTGGGCGCCGACACGGCGCTGAACGCCATCACCACTGTAAGGATGGCAGCCGAGGAGAACACACAAGCACACACACACACACACACACACATAGAGACACACACACGCGCACGCGCACACACACACGCACACGCAGAGAGTCAGGCGCCGTCAGGCTAAAGACGGGCCGGCCGATGACTCCTGGTGGTATTTATCGGGCTAACAAGAGGCTAGCTTGAAAATGGACCTGCTTGTTTATACCTGCAGGTCAGGACACGGTCCGATTATCGGTAGCTTGTTATTTCGGCCAAAGTACACACGCACGCACACACGCACACGCACACACACACAGGTGTTGACACAGTCAGGCAGTCAGTTAGAGGTGTCGGGTAACGCTGTTCTCCATCGCCAGGTAAGTGAGACAACATGGAGGCATGCTGTGACGTGTTGTCCCCGCCATGTTTTCAGAGGGTGTGCGTGCGTGTGTGTGTGTGTGTGTGTCTGTGTGCATGTGAGTGTGCATGTGTGTGTGCCTTTGTGCATGTGAGTGTGTGTGTGTGTGACCAATCCAACCCGTCCGATGTCCAGATGCGTGGTCAAAGCTGGTGTTCAGGGGGATCTAGATGTTGTCTCAGCGTTGGAGAAAGAGGCCCCAGCGGTCAGTTTAATGCTCATTAATGTCGCTTCAGCCTAAGTGGACAAACGTGTCCACTGATATACTAAAGTAAGACTACAAACTACAAAAAAGTATTTAAGTGTTAAAATGTGCCTCTGTGGATAAAGTCGCACGAGCCTGAAGAAGATGCACACATCTCTGAGCTGTTGTTCTTGGCCGCCATCTTGACATGCCGGAATGCCCCCTCGACCCCCTCCTCCCCCTCTCCCCCCCCCCCCTCCCCCCGCGGGAGGGTCTGGCCCCTGCATGGTTCAGTGGACAGTGTCCCCTCCCCCCCTCTCAATCGCCCTATAGGGGGGGTGTCACTGCATTGACCTCCACACACACAGACACACACACACACACAGACACACTCACACACTTGCACCCGTAGCCTCCGGCCTAAACAGCTGTCACCCATCTCTTCCCCGCTACTTTCAGTCCTTTCTCCATCCCCTTCCTTCCTCACCCAGTGCAGTCTTTATCTCCCCCCCTGTCTGGCTTCCTTTGGTTCCTCTGTGGAGCTCTCCCCCACTTCCTGTGAAGCCGGGCTCCCATCATCGCCCCCCCTTGCCTCTGACTCTCTTTTTTTTCTTTAAACATTTCCATCATTCTCTTACTCTCACGCTCCCCCCCACCCCCTCTCTCTCTCTCTCTCTCTCCACGAGGGTCGGCTTCCCCCCCGTCCCCCCCTCGCCTCCCCCTCTTCTCGCACTCACCCCCGTCGTCTTGCCAAAGGGAGGTGGCTGGCCCTATCACCCCGGGAGGAGCCTGAGCGACAGGGCTCTCTCTCTCTCTCTCTCTCTGTGTGTGTCGCCGTGCTGGTCCCTCTAACTCTGAGCTCTGCTGCCGCCGCCACCGTCGCAGGCCTTTGAGTGTCTGCTGCAGCTGTACGAGGCTCGGGCCACGCATGAGGACTTTTGCATCCCCATGTGTATGCTGCCCGCCACCATTAGTAACAACGTGCCCGGCACCGATCTGAGTATCGGGGCGGACACGGCCCTCAATGCCATCGTGGAGGTAAGGCCTACCGCCACCGCCGCCCCAACCCCCCCCCCCCCCTCACTGCCACCGCCTGCACCATTCACCCTACACCCTACAGTACACCCTACACCCTACACCCTACAGTACACCCTACACCCTACACCCTGTACCCTACACCCTGTACCCTACACCCTGCACCCTGCACCCTACACTCCACACCCTGTACCCTACACCCTACACCCTGTACCCTGTACCCTACACCCTGTACCCTACACCCTGCACCCTACAGTACACCCTGCACCCTACAACCTACAGTATACCCTACACACTACACCCTACAGTACACCCTACACCCTGCACCCTGTACCCTGCACCCTACAGTATACCGTACACCCTGCACCCTACAGTATACCCCACACCCTACAGTATACCCTGCAACCTTACACCCTGCACCCTACACACTACACCATATACCCTGCATCTTACAGTGTACCCTACACCCTACAGTACACACTACACCCTATACTCTGCATCTTAGCATATACCCTATACCCTACAGTACACACTACACTGCACCCTACACCCTACAGTACACCCTACACCCTCTACCCTACACCCTCCTGTCCTTCTTGTGGTCAACGTTGACAAATATACGGTCAATATCCTGACGATATTTGTATTTAAAGAGTCACCAGGGCACACTGCCGCCGGTGAAAAGCAACTGCTATTACAATTGCTGTTTCTGATGGGTTCAGAAACGGCGACGGCGTAGCAGGTGCTTAGCGATGTCCCTGTAGATAGTCTCCTAGAGATTCCACTCTTCCAAAGCTATGCCTTCAGTTGTCTCTGTATTTCACCCTGATGCCCAGTCTTGGTACTCTAACATGTGCTGTCTTTAAACAGAGCTCCAGTTCTGGGAGAGGTTCTGGTGTTAGCCTGACCACTGTGTAACACACACCGTCTTATGGGCAGGCTCTGGATTCGGCATGGATTCAGCCAGCATGCGTCGTCATGTTTTTTTCGATTTGTATTGTGTCTGTCTCTGACTGTAAATGGCTCCAGAAATGCATGACCCACTCGTACATTTACCACCACAACACAGCCTTCCTTTGGTCAGTAGTACTGACGTAGATCACAAAACACACACACACGCGTGTGCTGCTACTGATGGCGCGGTGAGCCCTGTGAACAGTGTGTGCGTGTGTGCGCGCGCGCGCGCGTGTGTGTGTGTGTGTCAGACGTGTGACCGCATCAAGCAGTCAGCCAGCGGCACCAAGAGGCGTGTGTTCATCATCGAGACCATGGGGGGCTACTGCGGCTACCTGGCCAGCGTGGGGGGGCTGGCGGCCGGCGCCGACGCCGCCTACATCTACGAAGAGCCCTTCGACATCCGAGACCTGCAGGTGGGCCCGGTGTCCGGCTGTGACCGTTCTGTTGACGCAGCACACGTTACACATTACATTACACATTATATACATTACATATGTTATGCATTACATACGTTACATACTTTATGCATTGCACATGTTGCATACATAATACATTACATATGTTATGCATAACATACGTTACATACATTATGCATTGCACATGTTACATACATTATACATTACATATGTTACATACATTATACATTACATATGTTACATACATTATACATTACATACGTTACATAAATTATGCATTGCATATGTTACATACAGTATTCATTACATATGTTACATACATTATACATTACATACATTATGCAAGTTACATAAATTATGCATTGCATGTTACATACAGTATACATTACATATGTTACATACATTATACATTACATACATTATGCATTACATACGTTACATACATTATGCATTGCATATGTTACATACATTATACATTGCATATGCTACACACATTATACATTACATATGTTACATACATTATACATTACATGTTACATACATTATACATTACATATGTTACATGCATTATACATTACATATGTTAAGTACATAATACATTACATATGTTACATACATTATACATTGCATATGTTACATACATTATACTTTACATATGTTACATACATTATGCATTACATATGTTACATACATTATACATTACATATGTTAAGTACATTATACATTACATATGTTACATACATTAAACATTACATACATACGTTGTTACATTACCTTCTTTACATACACTACATTACATAGGTTACATACATTCTATACATTCCATTCCATACATTCCATACATACATTGAGTGTATTCCACGTGTCGTGGCTGTCCTTCACCACTAGAGGGCGCCTGCTCTTGCGTTCCCACAGAGAGGACAGCACAGCGCCACCCGCAGAGCCACTTCATACTGTTTGTGTGTTTCCTTCCTCCAGTCCAACGTGGAACACTTGACGGAGAAGATGAAGACCAGCATTCAGAGGGGCCTCGTCCTCAGGTACCCAGAACACGTTCCACACGTTCCCCGCGACTCACTCTATCCGAGAGGAACCGCACCATTAAGCATATTTAAAAACCATTCGAGCGGAGCTTCATTGAGTCATCCCTGAATTTAATTAACGTTTCTTTTGGCAAATAACTAACAAGATGTCAATTTAAAGTGCGGCTCTGCCATCTTGTTTAGAGAGACCGAGAGGAAGAGGGAGGTTTATGGTCTTTTGCAAAACATCTGTCCAACGCATATGGCTCGTTCAGGAAATACATTAAATACAAATTAATTTGTTTGGAAAAAATGAATTGTACAATCTCCTCGGAATCCACCTGTTTTTTTGTGAGACTTTTTTCCATCGAAGACAATTCACATTTACATTTAATGTTGTGTATTTTATACAAAATTGCAAAGAGCCTCCGTAAAACGAGGATCATTTGAAGTTCACATTTATCGTGGCAGTAAAGTGTTATTTTACAGCATACTCATCAACTTTATGGCCCAATTTTAATTTGTGTTTTGTTGTCAGACTTTAGGAATTCACTTTGATGTTCTCGTTTCCAAATTAGTTTTCACATTGAACGGTGAATATTCTGAAAATGTGATCCAGTCGGGGCCATTCAATGACAAGTGTCTTGGTGGCGTACACACACGTTGTAAAACCTGTCAACCAAAAAAAAAAAAAAAAAAGATGAAATTAATGAAATTGCTGTTTTTGGAGACTAATGACCCCATGCGGTGCTGTGTCTGCTTAGGAACGAGAACAGTAATGAAAACTACACCACAGACTTCATCTACCAGCTGTACTCCGAGGAGGGCAGAGGAGTGTTTGACTGCAGGAAGAACGTGCTGGGCCACATGCAGCAGGTAGGTCCCACTGTTCAGGTCACCTCAAGACATCAGCGGCTTCAGAGCCCTTGACATGACACATACATGCATGTAGTTTTTATGTTATATGACCCACACGCTCCATGAGACTAACAGGGCGAAAGCTTCTGGCAGTCACGAAAAAGACATTTCATTAAAGGATCGATGGCGCAATGTTATGGGTCGCTATCTGATCATACGGGTGCCGATCGATTGGACTCAGAAGATCATGTCTCTGACCCCGTGTGAAATGTAAACACGAGCCTCCCTCTGAAGGGCGGAGCCCCGTCTCCCTTCGACCGCAACTTTGGGACCAAGATCTCCGCCAAGGCCATGCAGTGGATCTCCAAGAAGCTGGTGGAGACGTTCAGACAAGGTAGGGAGCTACGACCACCCCCCCTCTCCCTAAAGATGAAGACTACTGCCCCCCCCACCACCACCTCCCCCCAGAGATGTAGACCACTGCCCCCCCGCCACCATCTCCCCCCCTAAAAAGATGTAGACTACTGCCCCCCCCACCACCACCATCTCCCCCAGAGATGTAGACTACTGCCCCCCCACCACCACCATCTCCCCCAGAGATGTAGACTACTGCCCCCCCACCACCACCATCTCCCCCAGAGATGTAGACTACTGCCCCCCCACCACCACCTCCCCCCAGAGATGTAGACTACTGCCCCCCCACCACCACCCCGCTGCCCCCGCCGGAGATGGTGTTTGTGAAATAGAGCTCCACCCAGATCTGTCATGGAGACCCGTCTGTCTGCCTGTTACCGCGTTTCCTTTTTTTCTAAAAAATCTCTTTATCTTTCAAATGTAAATATGTAATCCAGCCAAAGAGTTTACCTTGCGCTGTCAAAACGGCACTCAATTGCAAAAAAAAAACAAAAAAAAACAGCAACCGGAATTTTAATGATCGTACCTTCAGACGGATCAAACGCGGGGGGAAAAGACGCGTTTGATCAGGCAGGCGCTGTCGCGGAAGGCAGGCCTGCCGTACAGCCGACCGCATTGTGGATTGTGTGGCGCCCGAATGAGGCGTTGAGCTAAAACACCTTGTCTCTCGTTTGATTGTATGTCCTTGCGCGCGGATGTCAAAAGATGAAGGTAAACCTTTTTATTATTAACAATTGTGTTGATTTTCAACCACGCGGCTCCATGACCATCTATCATCCAGTAGCTCCATCCTCCTCCTCTTCCCCACCCCCCTCCTCCCTCCCCCTGTTGTGTCTCGCCCCCCCCCCCCTCAGCCCCGTTCCCCCCTCAGACCCACGCGGTGGGCCTGTGGTGGGGTCTCACCGCTAGCAGGCTAATGTGGCTAGCGTGGCCCGGCCGCTACCGGTCCACTCTCACGCTTGTCGCTTTTGGTTAGCGGTTTCGCCTCCTGGCGTCTTAAACCATTTTGGTTTTGCGCCACTTGTGGGGGGAGGGGAGGGGTTTGTTTGGAGAGGAGAGCTAGTCAGTTGGAGCCCCAGGACGGGGTTCTGGCACGGTTCTGCGTTGTGCCGGCCGTGTTCCGGCACTCTTTTTTTATAAACTACTTCCTCCCCGCCGTATGAAACGCGTCCCGCCAGCTCATTCAGATTCATCAGGATCAAGTTGGTCTGAGCCATCTCCGGTCGAACCATCACCACGCAACGCAATCCAATCGAAAAAACGGCCATAACTCCACGCCGGAAACATCCTGAATGAAAAGAACCAATAATGAGATTAAACGGTCGTTTCAGAGTGGGGGAAAAAAAAAAAAGAGGGTTCCCCGGCCATAATA
>JAXIVH010000009.1:1523006-1524252 GCA_036785325.1 Urophycis tenuis
GGTACGCCGAACAGAGCGAGTGCGTCACCAACCTGATGATGCGTCGGGCCGACCAAATGCTGCCCGGCGCCGCTAGCTAGCTAGCTACCTGCTGCACTGCGTTGCGTGTGCTGCACTGCATTGCGTGTGCTGCACGGCGTGATGCTTGCGGCGTGTTGTCGGGACGGGATGTGATCCGTGGGTGTGTTGGAAACGCGAGGATGTGAGCAGCTGTCTTTGGCTGCTCTCGGCCGCCTCCAGACGCCGTTGGCCAGGCCGCCGCTTTAAATACAGAGTTGTTCTTAATGACTTGGCCCGGTTAGATAAGTTGGATAGAAACCAAATACAACATCCAAAGGGTCAAAGGGTCAAAAGGCCTTCAACTGAGCTGCGGTGAGGATTAGGTGCCGGGTGAGGTTGGGGACGGGCGGAGAGACGGGAACGCGGCCTTTTTAAGGCCCAACCGGTCCGGTTGACCTGCGACCTTCTGACTTGGGGGGGGGGGCCTCTGTGAGAACCGAGCCGGGGCCCCCGGGTCGCGTGGTTCAGCCTCGTCCAAGATGGAGGCTCTCTTGGTCCATCGCGGTCGATGGGATGTGGGAGTGTGATGTGCCTGGCTGCCCTGGCTGACCTCGCCACCCTGAGACACGCCTCCAGAAACACGCTGCAAGACCTTGTTTCTACAGGGTGCGGTGTGCACACACACACACACACACACACACACACACGCACACATAGTAACACACACACACACGCACACATAGCACACACACACACACGCACTGCGCGCAAGCACACACACACACGTGCGCACACACGTACGCACGCACGCACGCACACACACACACACACATACACACGCACACACACACACACACACAAACGCGCACACACACACACACACACACACAAACGCGCACACACAAACACACACACGCGTGCACACGCAGACGCACACATACATGCACACACACACACACACACACACACACACACAACACACACACACACACCCACGGTAGAGCATGCCATTTGGTCGATGTCATATTTTAAAATGGCATGCCATAGTGTCAGGCCACGCGTTCCACAGCATCAGAATGTGACAAGTATGTTCCCGTCTGTGTGCCTGTGTCTCTTCAGAGACTCATTCTTGCAGTCTGAAGACGCTATGACTAGTTAGCGCCGGCTATTGAATGGGACGCTATGCATTTCCACACTAACGCATTAACAGAGCACCACACACACACACACACACACACACACACAC
>JAXIVH010000009.1:1534452-1549452 GCA_036785325.1 Urophycis tenuis
GCGCTCTGCTGCCATCTGCAGGCCGCCGCGGTCACGCCGGACCACAGGGGGTCCTGTGTTGAGTCTGCACACGCCAAGCATCCCCCGACCACTGAACACATCCCTCCTGCTACATGGGATTATTGTGGCTCACGTTCCCCCGGAATATTAGTAATTCCCTTTGATTGGTGCGTGAAAAAGACATCCAGGGACAAAACCATTAGGGCTTGTTTCTTGCGTATGTTTTTTTTTATTTCGTGGCAAACATTAGTTTCTCACACATTTAAAATGAATGGTGCAATACGGGAGACACCGACTCTCAGTACAGCAGTGCATGAAATCATATTATCTCACATCCAAGGTTTTTTTTAAAGGGGCCAAACACAATTAGCAATGCTGCTAACCAAAAAGTGAAATCATTTAGCTAGCGCGCGGGGTGCAGAGCTAACATTGCCTTTCGGCTCGCGGCAGCAGAACTTGTATTGCGTCAGTCTCACATAAATAGGCTTTGCTCCACTCTCTGGGCTCCTCGCGGCGCCGCGGCGGCGGCGGCAGCGGCAGTAGCGGCGAGCTCCGGGTTCTACAGCAGACACGTCTAACGCTGACTTCAAGTGATCCCCGGGCGGCTGGGCCCCCCCCCCCCCCCGCCCAGCCCAGCCACCCGGGAGGAAGAGGAGTGCAAATGTAACAAGGATGACGAAGAACAACAAGGGCAAACCAAGACGAGGGCCTGTCATCAGAGTGTGTGTGTGTGTGTGTGTGTGCGCGTCTGTGTGTGTGTGTGCGTGCGCACTATGTATGCATTTGTACGTAAAATGGTGGGGGAAACAGCGGAGGCTAGATTACAGTCCTCGGTAAATATAGAGTGCATGGGTTGTTTTGTTTTTTTCCTCTTGAAACAGTAAAAGAAACATGTGTGATGTGAGTGTGTGTGTGTGTGTGTGTGTATATATATGTGTGTGTGTGTGTGCATGTGTGTATGCGTGTGCGTGTGGAGGAGGAGGAGGAGGAGGAGGGAACATCAGCAGATGCAGCCGAGACAGATAATGACGGCTCTTTTCCTGCCACTACGGTACACAGACAGACATAGTGGGCGGGGCTTCCCCCCATCACGCAGATACGGGCCGTCTGGTTCTATTGGACCTGTCTCCAGGGGGAGGAGGAGGAGGGGGGGGGGGGGGGTGGGGCGTTGGTGGTGGTGGTGAGGGAGGAGGTGGTGGAGGAGGAGGAGGTGGAAGAGGAGAAGGAGGAGGTGCCCGTGGCTCACATGGAGGCGGAGGCGTCCGACTCCTTGGGCCGGTTCCGGACCACGTGCTCCAGCTGGCCCGAGTCGGACACGTCGAAGCTGGTCCGGTACTTGGCCAGGATCTTCATCAGGGGGCGGAGCTTCAGCCACCACTGCTCCTTGGGGATCCGGTGGCTTCGGGGGGCCGGAGGGGACGGGGACATGAGGAGACGAGGAGACGAGGAGAAGTGAGCGTCGCGCCACACAGGGGGAACAGAGGAACCTCAAGGCGTTAAGAGCCAAGGAGGCAAGGTTTTCAAGTGGCTGATTATGACTATCATAGATTAGACTTGTTTTTCTATACACACACACTCGTGCCACATTTTGTTAAATGAAAACGCCATTAATAACAGAATCTACCAACGCAGAAACGTCCACCACATGTCATAAGACTTGATTCAAAATGGCCACATGGCGGTCGGCGAGACGCGGCGCGGAGGCCGCGGGGGATACGTACACAAAGTCCGTGTCGTCTTTGAGCTGCACCACGGGCTGGAACACCAGGTTCCTACGGCGCATTCCCAGCAGGCAGCACGAGTCCTCCGTGTTGGCGAACACGCGCCCTGCAGCCGCCCCGTCCAGACAACCCCGGGGGGGGGGGGGGGGGTAGGCGGGAGGAGGGGGGAGGAGGGTGGGGGTGACATCACAGCCGTCACACACGGAGCAGCGCAGACGACAAACGCGAGAGGCGCGACTGAGCGGCCTCTGTATGGAGCATGCATGACAGCGGCCTAAACACCGTGGTGGTGGTGGTGCGGGGGAGGGGAGGGTGAGGGAGAGGCGAGGGGGGAGGCGGGAAGGGGGGGAGGCGGGGAGGGGGGGAGGCGGTGATAAACCAGGATGTAGCCGCGCGGTACACGGTACCGCAGACACGCTGCGAAACGCCAACTCCGCAGCGTTTCAGAGTAATGGCGTTTCAGGGCGACGCCGCCCTCTCACACCAGATTTTTTTCCGAGGGAAAATGTATTCTTCTGCCACATTATGTCTGCCCATCTGGCACCGATAGTGCCTGTAGCCATCCTTATGTATCTAATGTTATTACGGCTGCCTCCTCTCACGGGGCCTCCGGGAGCTCTCGTCTCCCACGTGGAGGCTCAGGGTTATGGGCTATGAGCAAATATTATGGCCGGGGAACCCTCTTTTTTTTTCCCCCCCATTCTGAAACGACCGTTTAATCTCATTATTGGTTCTTTTCATTCAGGATGTTTCCGGCGTGGAGTTATGGCCGTTTTTTCGATTGGATTGCGTTGCGTGGTGATGGTTCGACCGGAGATGGCTCAGACCAACTTGATCCTGATGAATCTGAATGAGCTGGCGGGACGCGTTTCATACGGCGGGGAGGAAGTAGTTTATAAAAAAGAGTGCCGGAACACGGCCGGCACAACGCAGAACCGTGCCAGAACCCCGTCCTGGGGCTCCAACTGACTAGCTCTCCTCTCCAAACAAACCCCTCCCCTCCCCCCACAAGTGGCGCAAAACCAAAATGGTTTAAGACGCCAGGAGGCAAAACCGCTAACCAAAAGCGACAAGCGTGAGAGTGGACCGGTAGCGGCCGGGCCACGCTAGCCACGTTAGCCTGCTAGCGGTGAGACCCCACCACAGGCCCACCGCGTGGGTCTGAGGGGGGAACGGGGCTGAGGGGGGGGGGCGAGACACAACAGGGGGAGGGAGGAGGGGGGTGGGGAAGAGGAGGAGGATGGAGCTACTGGATGATAGATGGTCATGGAGCCGCGTGGTTGAAAATCAACACAATTGTTAATAATAAAAAGGTTTACCTTCATCTTTTGACATCCGCGCGCAAGGACATACAATCAAACGAGAGACAAGGTGTTTTAGCTCAACGCCTCATTCGGGCGCCACACAATCCACAATGCGGTCGGCTGTACGGCAGGCCTGCCTTCCGCGACAGCGCCTGCCTGATCAAACGCGTCTTTTCCCCCCGCGTTTGATCCGTCTGAAGGTACGATCATTAAAATTCCGGTTGCTGTTTTTTTTTTTTTTTTTTGCCATTGAGTGCCGTTTTGACAGCGCAAGGTAAACTCTTTGGCTGGATTACATATTTACATTTGAAAGATAAAGAGATTTTTAGAAAAAAAGGAAACGCGGTAACAGGCAGACAGACGGGTCTCCATGACAGATCTGGGTGGAGCTCTATTTCACAAACACCATCTCCGGCGGGGGCAGCGGGGTGGTGGTGGGGGGGGCAGTAGTCTACATCTCTGGGGGAGATGGTGGTGGTGGGGGGGGCAGTAGTCTACATCTCTGGGGGGGGAGATGGTGGCGGGGGGGCAGTGGTCTACATCTCTGGGGGGAGGTGGTGGTGGGGGGGCAGTAGTCTATATCTCTGGGAGAGATGGTGGTGGTGGGGGGGCAGTAGTCTACATCTCTGGGGGAGATGGTGGTGGGGGGGGGGGCAGTAGTCTACATCTCTGGGGGAGATGGTGGTGGTGGGGGGGCAGTAGTCTACATCTCTGGGGGGAGGTGGTGGTGGGGGGGCAGTAGTCTACATCTCTGGGGGGAGGTGGTGGTGGGGGGGCAGTAGTCTTCATCTTTAGGGAGAGGGGGGGTGGTCGTAGCTCCCTACCTTGTCTGAACGTCTCCACCAGCTTCTTGGAGATCCACTGCATGGCCTTGGCGGAGATCTTGGTCCCAAAGTTGCGGTCGAAGGGAGACGGGGCTCCGCCCTTCAGAGGGAGGCTCGTGTTTACATTTCACACAGGGTCAGAGACATGATCTTCTGAGTCCAATCGATCGGCATCCGTATGATCAGATAGCGACCCATAACATTGCGCCATCTATCCTTTAATGAAATGTCTTTTCCGTGGCTGCCAGAAGCTTTCGCCCTGTTAGTCTCATGGAGCGTGTGGGTCATGTAACATAAAAACTACATGCATGTATGTGTCATGTCAAGGGCTCTGAAGCCGCTGATGTCTTGAGGTGACCTGAACAGTGGGACCTACCTGCTGCATGTGGCCCAGCACGTTCTTCCTGCAGTCAAACACTCCTCTGCCCTCCTCGGAGTACAGCTGGTAGATGAAGTCTGTGGTGTAGTTTTCATTACTGTTCTCGTTCCTAAGCAGACACAGCACCGCATGGGGTCATTAGTCTCCAAAAACAGCAATTTCATTAATTTCATCTTTTTTTTTTTTTTTTTTGGTTGACAGGTTTTACAACGTGTGTGTACGCCACCAAGACACTTGTCATTGAATGGCCCCGACTGGATCACATTTTCAGAATATTCACCGTTCAATGTGAAAACTAATTTGGAAACGAGAACATCAAAGTGAATTCCTAAAGTCTGACAACAAAACACAAATTAAAATTGGGCCATAAAGTTGATGAGTATGCTGTAAAATAACACTTTACTGCCACGATAAATGTGAACTTCAAATGATCCTCGTTTTACGGAGGCTCTTTGCAATTTTGTATAAAATACACAACATTAAATGTAAATGTGAATTGTCTTCGATGGAAAAAAGTCTCACAAAAAAACAGGTGGATTCCGAGGAGATTGTACAATTCATTTTTTCCAAACAAATTAATTTGTATTTAATGTATTTCCTGAACGAGCCATATGCGTTGGACAGATGTTTTGCAAAAGACCATAAACCTCCCTCTTCCTCTCGGTCTCTCTAAACAAGATGGCAGAGCCGCACTTTAAATTGACATCTTGTTAGTTATTTGCCAAAAGAAACGTTAATTAAATTCAGGGATGACTCAATGAAGCTCCGCTCGAATGGTTTTTAAATATGCTTAATGGTGCGGTTCCTCTCGGATAGAGTGAGTCGCGGGGAACGTGTGGAACGTGTTCTGGGTACCTGAGGACGAGGCCCCTCTGAATGCTGGTCTTCATCTTCTCCGTCAAGTGTTCCACGTTGGACTGGAGGAAGGAAACACACAAACAGTATGAAGTGGCTCTGCGGGTGGCGCTGTGCTGTCCTCTCTCTGTGGCAACGCACGAGCAGGCGCCCTCTAGTGGTGAAGGACAGCCACGACACGTGGAATACACTCAATGTATGTATGGAATGTATGGAATGGAATGTATAGAATGTATAGAATGTATGTAACCTATGTAATGTAGTGTATGTCATGAAGGTAATGTAACAACGTATGTAACATATGTAATGTTTAATGTATGTAACACATGTAATGTATAATGTATGTAACATATGTACTGTATAATGTATGTAACATATCTAATGTATAATGTATGTAAAGTATGTAATGTATAATGTATGTAACGTATGTAACGTATGTAATGTATAATGTATGTAACATATTTAATGTATAATGTATGTAACATATGTACTGTATAATGTATGTAACATATCTAATGTATAATGTATGTAAAGTATGTAATGTATAATGTATGTAACGTATGTAATGTATAATGTATGTAACGTATGTAATGTATAATGTATGTAACATATTTAATGTATAATGTATGTAACATATGTACTGTATAATGTATGTAACATATCTAATGTATAATGTATGTAAAGTATGTAATGTATAATGTATGTAACGTATGTAATGTATAATGTATGTAACATTTGTAATGTATAATGTATGTAACGTATGTAATGTATAATGTATGTAACATGAAATGTATAATGTATGTAACATATGTAATGTATAATGTATGTAACATGTAATGTATAATGTATGTAACATATGTAATGTATAATGTGTGTAGCATATGCAATGTATAATGTATGTAACATATGCAATGCATAATGTATGTAACGTATGTAACGCATAATGTATGTAATGTATAATGTATGTAACATATGTAATGTATACTGTATGTAACATATGCAATGCATAATTTATGTAATGTATGTAATGTATAATGTATGTAACATATGTAATGTATAATGTATGTAACATATGTAATGTATTATGTATGTAACATGTGCAATGCATAATGTATGAAACGTATGTAATGCATAACATATGTAATGTATTATGTATGCAACATGTGCAATGCATAATGTATGTAACGTATGTTATGCATAACATATGTAATGTATTATGTATGCAACATGTGCAATGCATAAAGTATGTAACATATGTAATGCATAACATGTGTAATGTATATAATGTGTAATGTAATGTGTAACGTGTGCTGCGTCAACAGAACAGTCCCAGCCGGACACCGGGCCCACCTGCAGGTCTCGGATGTCGAAGGGCTCTTCGTAGATGTAGGCGGCGTCGGCGCCGGCCGCCAGCCCCCCCACGCTGGCCAGGTAGCCGCAGTAGCCCCCCATGGTCTCGATGATGAACACACGCCTCTTGGTGCCGCTGGCTGACTGCTTGATGCGGTCACACGTCTGACACACACACACACACACGCGCGCGCGCGCGCACACACGCACACACTGTTCACAGGGCTCACCGCGCCATCAGTAGCAGCACACGCGTGTGTGTGTGTCTTGTGATCTACGTCAGTACTACTGACCAAAGGAAGGCTGTGTTGTGGTGGTAAATGTACGAGTGGGTCGTGCATTTCTGGAGCCATTTACAGTCAGAGACAGACACAATACAAATCGAAAAAAAACATGACGACGCATGCTGGCTGAATCCATGCCGAATCCAGAGCCTGCCCATAAGACGGTGTGTGTTACACAGTGGTCAGGCTAACACCAGAACCTCTCCCAGAACTGGAGCTCTGTTTAAAGACAGCACATGTTAGAGTACCAAGACTGGGCATCAGGGTGAAATACAGAGACAACTGAAGGCATAGCTTTGGAAGAGTGGAATCTCTAGGAGACTATCTACAGGGACATCGCTAAGCACCTGCTATGCCGTCGCCGTTTCTGAACCCATCAGAAACAGCGATTGTAATAGCAGATGCTTTTCACCGGGGGCAGTGTGCCCTGGTGACTCTTTAAATACAAATATCGTCAGGATATTGACCGTATATTTGTCAATGTTGACGACAAGAAGGACAAGAGGGTGTAGGGTAGAGGGTGTATGGTGTACTGTAGGGTGTAGGGTGCAGTGTAGTGTGTACTGTAGGGTATAGGGTATACGCTAAGATGCAGAGTATAGGGTGTAGTGTGTACTGTAGGGTGTAGGGTATACTGTAGGGTGCAGGGTGTAGGGTATACTGTAGGGTGCAGGGTGTAGGGTATACTGTAAGATGCAGGGTATAGGGTGTAGTGTGTAGAGTGCAGGGTGTAAGGTTGCAGGGTATATTGTAGGGTGCGGGGTATATTGTAGGGTGCAGGGTGTAGGGTATACTGTAGGGTGCAGGGTACAGGGTGCAGGGTGTACTGTAGGGTGTAGGGTATACTGTAGGTTGTAGGGTGCAGGGTGTACTGTAGGGTGTAGTGTGTAGGGTGCAGGGTGCAGGGTACAGGGTGTAGGGTGTAGGGTACAGGGTGTGGAGTGTAGGGTGCAGGGTGGAGTGTAGGGTGCAGGGTGTAGGGTACAGGGTGTAGGGTACAGGGTGTAGGGTGTACTGTAGGGTGTAGGGTGCATGGTGCAGGGTGTAGGGTGTACTGTAGGGTGTAGGGTGCATGGTGCAGGGTGTAGGGTGTAGGGTGTACTGTAGGGTGTAGGGTGTACTGTAGGGTGTAGGGTGAATGGTGCAGGCGGTGGCAGTGAGGGGGGGGGGGGGGGGGGGGGTTGGGGCGGCGGTGGCGGTAGGCCTTACCTCCACGATGGCATTGAGGGCCGTGTCCGCCCCGATACTCAGATCGGTGCCGGGCACGTTGTTACTAATGGTGGCGGGCAGCATACACATGGGGATGCAAAAGTCCTCATGCGTGGCCCGAGCCTCGTACAGCTGCAGCAGACACTCAAAGGCCTGTGACGGTGGCGGCGGCAGCAGAGCTCAGAGTTAGAGGGACCAGCACGGCGACACACAGAGAGAGAGAGAGAGAGCCCTGTCGCTCAGGCTCCTCCCGGGGTGATAGGGCCAGCCACCTCCCTTTGGCAAGACGACGGGGGGTGAGTGCGAAGAAGAGGGGGAGGCGAGGGGGGGACGGGGGGAGCGCGAGCCGACCCTCGTGGAGAGAGAGAGAGAGAGAGAGGGGGTGGGGGGGAGCGTGAGAGTAAGAGAATGATGGAAATGTTTAAAGAAAAAAAAAAGAGAGTCAGAGGCAAGGGGGGCGATGATGGGAGCCCGGCTTCACAGGAAGTGGGGGAGAGCTCCACAGAGGAACCAAAGGAAGCCAGACAGGGGGGGAGATAAAGACTGCACTGGGTGAGGAAGGAAGGGGATGGAGAAAGGACTGAAAGTAGCGGGGAAGAGATGGGTGACAGCTGTTTAGGCCGGAGGCTACGGGTGCAAGTGTGTGAGTGTGTCTGTGTGTGTGTGTGTGTGTGTGTGTGTGTGTGTGTGTGTGTGTGGAGGTCAATGCAGTGACACCCCCCCTATAGGGCGATTGAGAGGGGGGGAGGGGACACTGTCCACTGAACCATGCAGGGGCCAGACCCTCCCGCGGGGGGAGGGGGGGGGGGGGGGAGGGCGGGACACGTCCGGACGCACAGAGGAGGGGGGGGAGGAGGGGGTCGAGGGGGCATTCCGGCATGTCAAGATGGCGGCCAAGAACAACAGCTCAGAGATGTGTGCATCTTCTTCAGGCTCGTGCGACTTTATCCACAGAGGCACATTTTAACACTTAAATACTTTTTTTGTAGTTTGTAGTCTTAGTTTAGTATATCAGTGGACACGTTTGTCCACTTAGGCTGAAGCGACATTAATGAGCATTAAACTGACCGCTGGGGCCTCTTTCTCCAACGCTGAGACAACATCTAGATCCCCCTGAACACCAGCTTTGACCACGCATCTGGACATCGGACGGGTTGGATTGGTCACACACACACACACTCACATGCACAAAGGCACACACACATGCACTCACATGCACACAGAAACACACACACACACACACACACGCACGCACACCCTCTGAAAACATGGCGGGGACAACACGTCACAGCATGCCTCCATGTTGTCTCACTTACCTGGCGATGGAGAACAGCGTTACCCGACACCTCTAACTGACTGCCTGACTGTGTCAACACCTGTGTGTGTGTGCGTGTGCGTGTGTGCGTGCGTGTGTACTTTGGCCGAAATAACAAGCTACCGATAATCGGACCATGTCCTGACCTGCAGGTATAAACAAGCAGGTCCATTTTCAAGCTAGCCTCTTGTTAGCCCGCTAAATACCACCAGGAGTCATCGGCCGGCCCGTCTTTAGCCTGACGGCGCCTGACTCTCTGCGTGTGCGTGTGTGTGCGCGCGTGCGTGTGTGTCTCTATGTGTGTGTGTGTGTGTGTGCGCGCGTGCGCGCGTGCGCGTGTGTGTCTCTATGTGTGTGTGTGTGTGTGTGCTTGTGTGTTCTCCTCGGCTGCCATCCTTACAGTGGTGATGGCGTTCAGCGCCGTGTCGGCGCCCACACTGAGGTCTGAGCCGGGCACATTGTTGGACACAGTGGCCGGCACCATGATCATGGGCACGCAGAACTCCTCGTGAGTCCCACGGGCCTCCAGCAGCTCCAGCAGCGACAGGTAGGCCTGCGGGGGAGGGGGAGGGGGGTAGGGGGCAGGGGGCGGAGCCAACGGGCCCACGTTATTCGCTAGGCCCGGCGGCCGGCGGGTTTCCTTCTGGTTTTGCGCTTTGGGTGGTGGTGATTGGTTAGTGGGTGGGTGGGTGGGTGGGTTGAGCGGCTCTACCAGCCAATGAGGTGCAGGCGGTGGTGGGTGGTGCGTGGGTGGGTGGTGGGTGGGGGGGGGGGGGGGGGAGTAGGAGTTAGCGGAGGAAACGGAGCAGGGGGTCACCAAGGAGGAGAGCTGGCTCTATCACAACGGATGACAGGAGCGTGAACAGACCAGGTACCACTCTACACACTCCTCACGGCAACACGGGGACACCCATCATCTATACACGTTCTACGTCCCGCTCTCCACACAAGAGCAGGGGCAGGAAGCTGGTGAGCGTCTGTACAGGAAGGCGTGAAATGGAAACTACAGTACACAAAGCGGCAGGTTTCCCCATCACACACATTATTAACAGCTTCATGTTTAGTCTTATTTATCATCTCAATGCTTTAATTGCCTTAACCCAAACACAGAGTGAAGTTAAACCCAGCTAAGCAGGCATTTAAAGCAGTGGAATTCAAAAGGGAAGCTCGATGTGTAATCGCCAGCCGCTAATTGAGTTGTTTGTTTGTAGTTGCAGAATTTGGGGGGGGGGGGGTTTATGCCAGGGAAAAAAACACTTAAAAGCCTAATTACGGGTACAAGAGTACACATGAAAGCATGTAAATGAATGCAACGTAACATGGAATGGAATACAATTAGCATAATCAATGTTCCCCTGAATCAACATCATCTGACGAGGAGAGCGATATCTCGCCGAATCAAAGCGTCTTCCCTGATAACGGCGCTCCGCAGCCATTTGTGGCTGCGGAGCGCCCTTGTACACTCATAGCACGGCGGCGGCGTGCGGTTTCTGCTGAGGGCTGGTAAACATATGGAGATCATTATAACGGCAGCATCATTAGCACGGCCCTAGCCCTGTTAGCGGGAAGAAGGATGCTAACGTACCTCGAACCCTCCGATAACCAGCAGCGCGTTGATGTTATGCAGGCGCATCTGCTCGGCAATTTTGTCGACGTGCTTGGCGGGGAGCGTGCTGGAGACGGGGGAGACGCACGCGGGGGGAAAAGCAAGAGCGGGAGAACTGGTCAGCATGTGCGCAGCCTCGCTCTCTCCACTGTCGACTGCTGAGGTATTACTGCATTTGGACAGAAGTGAATGGATGGTTTTTGGTTGGCCCACGCGGGGGTAACGGCCTACCGCTTGGTCCCCAGCAGAGAGCCCCCTTGGCCGGTCCATCCTCCTACGTCAGCCCACTTGATCTCCTTGATCTGTGAGGAAGAGCGCGCACGCACACAGAGACACACACACACGATGAAGAACTCCATCACACCTCCATGGCAACAACGTCATCACTCATCCTCCACACAAAACACTTCTCCTCCAGACAGTCCTGGAACCAGCGGAGACGAATAATCAGCCCGAGAAACACGCCGCCCGTCCGTCCGTCCATCCATCCAGACAGACCCGGACGCCGTCCCGGTTAATGGACGCAAGGAGGCGGCTGATACCATTTACACCTCCGCGTGATTTATCTCCAACGAGGCTCATTAACCTACAAGCCTTGGGAGGCGGTGGGCTGAGGAGTACCTGGAGGAAACCCACGCTTTCACTCGAAGTGATTCACGGCGGCGGCGGCGGCGGACATATTTATGCGGAGACGCTGGACCACATCCAGAAGAGAACTAGTGGAGACGGGTCCACATTAGTGGAGACGGGTCCACATTACAACCAGCTCCTGTGTCTGCGCGGGTGGACCTCCGCAAAAAAAAGGGTCTGCATCCCCTCTTGTGAGGTTCAGGGGATCATACGCCTCGATCTTCAGCCAGGAGGACGTCCCCGTGCTGTGGGGGGGCACTGCCGGGCAGCCCCGCCCTGAGCCCCCGCAGCCCCGCTCTGAGCCCCACAGCCCCGCCCTGAGCCCCGCAGCGTGAGCGCGGTGTTAAAAAAGGCCAAGGGCAGCGGAGTGCAGAAAAATCCATTACTTCCCCCGGGCGTAATCTTCTTAGGGTCAGTTGGCGACAGCCCGATAGCGTGCTAGCTCGCCACAGCCTGGTGGCTAGCATCCGGAGCTAGCGACTGATGGGATTCTTTATTTTTTATTTTTGAAGTGGCCGCTTATAGAATTCCGGAAGCGTCGTTTCACATGCTGCACATATAATCCCCCTGCAATACTCCTGCGTGTGTTTAAAGACACCTGATCCTGGGAGTCTCAGAATCTGAGGGGAACACGGCTGAAGAGTGAAAGGAGAGGAATGGTAAAAAACACTTTTGAAAAGACAGTATTTGGAAATAGTCCAGAAAAATCTAAATATAGACGGGGAAAAAAAAAACTGGTTGAAAAGGTTTCTTGCCTTTTGCTTGCATTTGAATTCCCACAGCCTCAGACAGTGTAGGAGGACAGAATCATATTATTCTTTCCTGCCTGCAAAAATAATCCCCACCGATCCTGTTCTTTTATTCAGCAGGTGAGTCATTTCGCAGGCAACGGTGCCCCCTGCTGGCATCCACGGGCACTTCCGTGTGGGCTGGAGGAGGAAGGGGTCAGAGGAAGACGTCGGTCGGCTGACACTAATCTGGGCAGATTATCCCTCGGCCTTTCAGACTCCTCCTTAGTCACAGAGATAAGAGAGGCTAAACGCTGTCGCTCAGGCAAGCTAATTTCACCGCGGCGTGCCAACTGATTTGGTCAAATAAAACGTCTTCACTCGTTTTACTAGAAAGGAAATACTACCACCAGCGCACTCCATTGAGTCTGAAAGGAAAGGCGACACAGAAAATAGAGGTGGTTGAGGACAGGGAGCTGCTGACAGCAGTTATTGTCCCAAAGCCCCGCTCTGACGACGGCCTGCATGGCCAGAATGTCATGTTGGCACCACAACAAAGATCCTGAAGATCACCCTCTCGGAGCAACAGGAGCTCAGCGCTGACCGCTGCAAGCCTTCATCGCCACCTGCCTCTTTGGTGAAGGAAAACAACATCCGTCCATCGTCTCTTGTTTCTCATTTGTAGCGCGTTTAGAAACAGTGGCTTTGCTAATTCTGTGTACTTGATTGGGTGCACGTTTTGGGGTACATCTTAGACTGGCAATGGAAATGCTTGAAGCTTGTTCTGGTGACTTTTTTTTACTGTATTAGCAGCAATGCAATGTTTCACCTTCACATGATAAATGTACTCTTTGTCGCTTTGGATAAAAGCGTCTGCTAGATGTCCTGAATGTAAATGTACATCTTCATTGGTGAACGCACTCACTGTAAAATCACTTTAAACAAACGCGTCTGCTAAAACAAATCACGTGATGTGACGTCGTCTCCCGGCACCGGCGCCGTGACCTTGTGCCTAAGGGTTCCCAAGTGCGCCGAAGGTCATGAGGTCGAGAGGTCATGAGGTCATGAGGTCGTCACCTGTCCCTTGTAGAGCCCCTCGAAGCCGTCGTTCACGGCGAACATCTTGTGGCCCTCGGAGATGCCCACCCGCACGGCCGAGCGCACCGCCGCGTTCATGCCGGCCGCCGGCGCCCCCACGTTCAGCACGGCCACGTTGAAGTTGCTCTGAGGAGGGGAACACGCACACACACGCACAGACACACACACACGCACACACACGCACGCACGCACGCAGACACACACACACACACACACACACACACACACACACACACACACACAGGCAGACACAGACGCAGACACACGCACACACACACACGCACACACACGCACGCACGCACGCAGACACACACACACGCACACACAGGCAGACACAGACGCAGACACACGCACACACACGCACGCAGACACACAAGGACACACACGCAGACACGCACACGCACGCAGACACACACACACACACAGACAGACACAGACACACGCACACACACGCACGGAGACACATGCACGCAGGCAGACACACACACGTCCGTGCACACGCACACAGACACACGCACGCAGACACACTTTTAGAGAGAGAGCACAGCATCTGTATTCACCCAAACAGCGGCGCATTCATCATAAAGTCATTACTTTAAACTCTGTTTTGGACCGTGCCACCAACTAACAAAAGGAACAAACATAAGAGCGTTGGGTCGGACGACGTCTGCACGCTAAAGAGCACGGCTGGCCACACGCACTCAAGCCAATCACAAGAGCCAGAGCCCCGCCGTCTACGCTGTGAGCCAGCGACGGCGGCCTCCTTCTGGCTTGACTCTGTGTTTGATGGCTTGAGGGTGGTGTGTGTGTGTGTGTGTGTGTGCGTGTGTCAGCGCGGTGCTGGATGAGAGAGACCGCCGGCTCCATCCCACTGCCGCTGGAGCCGGCCCCGCAGAGACATGATCAATAGAGAGGCTTTCTACTGCTGAGTGTCCAGCAGGGAACAGGCTGGGAACAGCTGGGGGCCGCGGGGGGGGGGGGGGGGGGGGGGTGGGAGAGGGGGGAGAGAGGGGGAAGAGAGAGGGGGAGAGGGGGGGTTGGGGGGGGGGGGAGAGCGGTCATCCCTCGGCGAGGGAGCAGGTGTTGTCGCTCTGGGTGGCCAGACCAGAGACCCGACCCCACTCCTCCCGCCCTCACCCGGAATCCAGTGCTTACATCACACCCCTGACCGGCGACAACGGCACAGAGCTGCTGGACAACAGGGCGAGCGAGCTGTCGGGGGCTCACAGAGCAGCAGCCGGGGGTCAGCTGGGCTCTCATCATCTCCTGTGTGTCTGTGTCTGTGTGTCTGTGTGTGTGTGTGTGTGTGTGTGTGTGTGTGTGTGTGTGTGTGTGTGTGTGTGTGTGTCTGTGTGTGTGTCTGTGTGTGTGTCTCTGTGTGTGTGTGTGTGTGTGTGTGTGTCTGTGTCTGTGTCCGTGTCTGTGTGTGTGTGTGTGTGTGTGTGTGTGTGTGTGTGTGTGTGTATGTGTGTGTGTGTGTGTGTGTGTGTGTGTGTCTCTGTGTGTGTGTGTGTGTGTGTGTGTGTGTGTGTGTGTGTGTGTGTGTGTGTGTGTGTGTGTGTCTGTGTCTGTGTGTCTGTGTGTGTCTATGTGGCGGCAGCAAAGGCACCAGCAGGCTGTGATTGACGGCTGCGGTTCTATAGCGTGTTTTTCCCCGTCTTAACCAAGCCAGCCCCGAGGAGAAAAGGGAGTCCATT
>JAXIVH010000009.1:1554452-1574452 GCA_036785325.1 Urophycis tenuis
AGCGCGCTGCTGGACGTCCATGATTGTTTACTTTAACCGGCGCTTTCCCCCCCTTTTTTCCCTTACCGCTTTACCCCGACCCCAGAGCTTTTTGTCCAATGATTGAACGATCTTTGCACACATGTGGGTTTGTTGACAAATTCTGGTCCACTTGCAAAAAGTGCAATGTGAACAGGAACCGCACCAAACCAAAAAAGAAACATTGTATTTTGGTCCGGACTAAATAAGCGGACCAAAGGACTTTCCTGGTGTGAATACGCCTAAAGTTGTGCGTCTACTAGCTGTTTACATTGCAGTGCGTGAACCAAACCCTGTGAGCACACATGCATCACCCAAAAAATTGAGTCAAACGTGTCTGCAAACACTTGACATGGAACATAGCAACAAAGCAAATATTTCAACAATCTCTACTACCATACTCTACTACCATATACTTGAATATATATATATATATATATATATATATATATATATATATATATATATATATATATATATATATTATATTTCCAACAATCTCTACTACCATACTCTACTACCATATACTTGAATATATATATATATTTATATTTCCTCAAGCAGTGCCCCTTTAAATGTCTAGACTAGTCAAATCTGTGTAGCTGGAACGACAACATGAACAAATAACAAATAACGTGTGACACAGAGAAAGCAGAACACAACGAGCCATTCATACAAACACAGACACACACACACACTGACGAGACAAAGACACACACACACACACAAACTGACGAGACAAAGACACAGACACACACACACACTGACGAGACAAAGACACAGACACAGGGAGGACAGACCGGGGGATAGAGTGGGAGACAGACTGACAGAATGGAGGACAGACTGGGGGACAGAATGGGAGGACAGACTGGGGGACAGACTGGGGGACAGAGTGGGAGGACAGACTGGAGGACAGACTGGGAGACAGACTGGGGGACAGACTGGGAGACAGACTGGGAGGACAGACTGGGAGACAGACTGGGGGACAGACTGGGGGACAGAGTGGGAGGACAGACTGGGGGACAGACTGACAGACTGGGAGACAGACTGGGAGGACAGACTGGGGGACAGACTGACAGACTGGGAGACAGACTGGGAGGACAGACTGGGGGACAGACTGGGAGGACAGACTGGGGGACAGACTGACAGACTGGGAGACAGACTGGGAGGACAGACTGGGGGACAGACTGGGGGACAGACTGGGAGGACAGACTGGGAGACAGACTGGGGGACAGACTGGGAGGACAGACTGGGAGACAGACTGGGAGGACAGACTGGGAGACAGACTGACAGACTGGGAGACAGACTGGGAGGACAGACTGGGGGACAGACTGGGGGACAGACTGGGAGACAGGGCAGCGAGCAAGCAATCCAGTCGTGTTTTTCAGTCATGTTAGTGGGAACAGAAGGACCACACAGGAGAACCAAAGGCAGGTAGGAAATGTGCTGGAATAAAACGAGATACAAAGATATCAAAGATATCAAAGATATCAAAGATATCAGAGCCACTAGAGAAGTGCAGTCATTACAGACTTCCACACCGTGGGAAAGGTCAAATAGAATTAAACACTTACTGCACTTTGCGTTACAAATGCTGAATATAGATAGTCACAAAGCAATGTGAGTTATATGGGTTATGAGTTGGGAATTTTCAAAAAAACTCATGCCAAATAACTCAAATCAAAGCACAAACATCTGACATGTAAAGGGAAAGTCAGGCCGTCGGGGGGTGAAGAAGTGAACTGACATGTGCTCCAGGAAGGAAATGTGACTCTTTAGTCAGCTAAGAAAGCGTGGGTGGAGGCCGTCTTACCAAACTAGAAAGTGTGAGCATTCCAGAAGGCACACAAGAGACAAGAGTCACAGCACACCAGGGCAGAGCTACAGGTAGGCAGTAGAGGGGCGGGACGCATTCAGGGATGGCAAGGTGCTACTGGAGTTTCTGAAGGGCTGGTTTATCCACCGCGGGGAAGTGGGGTGCTCTTCACACACACACACACACCGTACTTACATCCTTTACATAGTCAGTGGTTATGGGCTTGTTGTTGCGACCGATTGCCCCCTCTGCTACAATTATGATATTCAGCCTTTTCATGCCTGCTCGATTCTACAGGGGGGTATGTGGGGGGGGGGGTGGGGGGGAAAAACAACATGACAGAAAAATTCAGACGATCGCTTTGGCTGCGGGCTGTGGGGCAGAAGCACGGGGGGGGCGGCGCCGGGAGGGAAGAGAAGCCCACTGAGGACACCCAATCGGATGATTCGGTTTTTGGGGGCCGGCGGTGATGTCACGGACGGACGGCGAAGGCGCCGTGTTATCGGCGATGATGCCCTCACACCGCTCCGTCAGGGCTCGCGGGAGCTGGCGTAGCCGGTGATGACTCAGCTGAGACGGCGTCCTTATCTGAGACAAGCATAGCTGGTTTGTGTCCCCTCGTGATCATTCTCGTGTGAAGGCGGGGCTGATAGGGGGTGGTGGGGGGGGGGGTGGGGCTCAGCCAGGCTGACCTCAGACCGCGGCGGGCCGCCGTGCTTCTGCCCTCGCCCTTCCCGGGCGCTGGGGGTACTCACGTCCTTCACAATGCTAGAGGTAATAGGCTTCCCGTGCCTGTCAATGGCTCCCTCGGCCACTATGATAATGTTCAGCCTTGTGCCCCTGGAACGGGTCTGGACCAATAGAAGGACAGCATGTTTGACTGATGGGGGTCTGGACCAATAGAACGACAGCATGTTTGAATGATGGGGGTCTGGACCAATAGAACGACAGCATGTTTGAATGATGGGGGTCTGGACCAATAGAACGACAGCATGTTTGACTGATGTGTGTCTGGACCAATAGAACGACAGCGTGCTTGTGACTGATGTGTGTCTGGACCAATAGAACGACAGCGTGTTTGTGACTGATGTGTGTCTGGACCAATAGAACGACGGCGTGTGTGACTGATGCGTGTCTGCACCAATAGAACGACTGCTTGTTTGTAACGGATGCGTGTCTGGACCAATAGAACGACAGCGTGTTTGTGACTGATGCATGTCTGGACCAATAGAACGACAGCGTGTTTGTGACTGATGTGTGTCTGGACCAATAGAACGACGGCGTGTTTGTGACTGATGTGTGTCTGGACCAATAGAACGACAGCTCGTCTCCGTGGGCGGAACGTACCACAGTGAGGACATGGCGCATGCGGCAGCTCAGACGTTTACCGCCATCTTTTAATCTCTTGAACGGAACTCATCGCTTTGGCCATATCGCAAATGAAATCGACACTAACAGGATAGGCGAATGTTTGTGGAGTCTGCTGAACGCTTGGCGTGAGAGGAGGTGCACTGGGCTCCTCTGTGCGTGGCGAGACTGGGAGGGGAGAGGGATCACGTTACCGCAGACAGCTTCTGGCACATCTTGTCCTCCCAGCCGTCCTCTGGGGGCATCTCAGGGATCAGCACCCAGTCCGCTCCGCAGGCCAGCGCACTGACCAGGGCCAGGTACCTGGAAGCAGGGAGACCCCCCAGACAGACAGACAGACAGACAGACAGACAGACAGACGCACAAACAGACATACACGCACAGACGGACACAGACACAGACAGACAGACAGACAGACACACAAACAGACATACACGCACAGACGGACACAGACACAGACAGACAAACAGACACACACAGACATATACAGACACAGACAGACACACACACACAGACAGACAGAAAGAGAGACAGACACGCACAGACAGACACACACACACACACACACACACACACACACACAGACACACACGCAGACAGACACACACACACACACACACACACACACACACACACGCAGACAGACACACACATGTGAGGTACGTGAGGTAGGATCATTGTTAAAGTTATTGTGAATGAAAACAAATACATTGAACAGTAAAAAAAGGTTGACCTAGATATATACATGGACACACACACACACACACACACACCAAAAAGCCCAACAGTTCTGTGTACCGAAACAGATGGACTCTGAATACCATGTCCATAATCATGCTGGTACCACGCCATGCCGGTATCTGCTTATGACGGTGCGACGGTGTTTGTGAAATCCAGCTTATCAGGCGCAGTCTTACCCACAGTGTCGTCCCATGACCTCCAGCACAAATGTCCTCTGGTGACTGAAGAGGAAAGCGAATACACAACAACACAGATTGGAACGCAGAATGATGTGGATAGATACATAGACAGATGGAAAAAAAACTTAGGTAAAAAAAAGTTAGACAAAACTTTATTGATCCCATGGGGGAAATTCACGTGTACATCTCGGGAACAAGAATAGCTTTGTTATTGCGTGACAAAACTGCTCCCCTCATCGCGAACATCCTCACATGAGTGACTTGAAAAAGCTAACAGAGCCAACCTACGGTCCTAAATTCATTCCCTGAAGTATTTTACAGTTTGCCGCGAGGGCATCTGCACGCAGCTTCCTCCATCAGCATCACACCGTCCCGTGGCTCCACCCACCACCCTCCACCCCCTCACCTCTGGGCGGTGGTCATGATGGCGTCCACCACCTCGATGATGCGGTGCAGGGCGGAGTCCGTGCCGATGGTCATGTCCGTGCCGCAGAAGTCGTTGTCGATGGAGCCCACCATGCCCACGATGTGCAGCGCAGAGTGCTTCTGGGACGCCTCGCCGCTGATCAGGCCTGGCCGGGGGAGAGACGGGGGGGGGGGGGGAGACGGGGGGGAGACGGGGGGAGTCAAACCACTTCCAGGGCCTTTTGAAATTCTGCACTCCATCAAGGAGAAGTTGCTTACAGGAGATAACGCCCTGGTTCACTTTGGATTAATTGGCTGGCGATGACAAGCTGACATTTGGGATTTCATTACATTTTAGACTGTATATTTAATATCTAGATCAACATATTAGCTTTTCAGTTAACTAAATTACCCTTAATTAGTCTTCATAATAACCTGAATAAATATCCAGAGAATCAATCTCTTCCTCCATACATGGTATGGCTTCGATGCATCATAAAACGAGGGTTTATGAACACGCGAGTTGACCGGTTATTTGCCAGGGTGGTTATCTGTCTCAGCTGTCCAATCCCTTTGTTTACTCTGTGAGTAACAAGCTTCCCCCTGCAGCCAGGAACCTCACAACAGCCGCCATCTGGGTGTCTAGAATTAACTACAGACGCCTTCCACCATGCCAACAAGTAGTGGCAGTAACCCTATATCCTATATTTAATATGCTATGAAACCTCTCTTTGCTAATTACAATATTTATCCATAAAACCAACAGCGTCAGTCATTCTGCTCCACATGGAGGCAGCCAGAACACCACTGAGAGGATGGGGCGAGAGATATGATTATGAAAAACACTTTTCTCTGCTCTGTCAGAAACACCCAACACAGCCCACCACGGCGGTTGTGGAGCTTTTGATTCACGGTACAATCTTGCAGAGAACAGCAGACCAGATCACATGTGTTATCTTTTGCAGACACATTTATTTCTCCTCTAAAAGAACACACACACGCTCTACTCCTCCAGACACGCATCACGGGGTCTGATTATCTCGGTGGATCTTTTAGCCGCAGTGGGTTTTATTTAGCGACCTTCCCCTGAGACTGTAGGTGGTAGCCTCTGAATAGACTCATCCATTATTGATGTAGATGACAGAAAATACTCTGTTTGAACTGCCTCGCCCCTGTAAAGCAAGCCTGTCTCCGACTGAGAGATACTTCTCCACTGAACACGGCGGGTTCTTCTGTTTTCAATTCAGCGGTTTTAACCAATCTACTCTCGGGCACCGCCTCTTCCCCCCCCCCCCCCCCTCGTGGAGTCTGCGTCACTTCCTGTGACCTTGCGTCACTTCCTGTGCGCTCGCATCAACTTCATGTGACCTTGCATCACTTCCTGTGATCTCGCATCACTTCCTGCTGTGAGCTTGTCACGCCGACAAACCCGGACATCCCTCCCCCCCTGGCCTCCACCCGTCCTCACCACCAACAAAAAGCAAAAAAAAAAAAGGCAGACACAACAACAACAGACCGAGCAGCACCCAGACGGACACCTCCACCCACCCTGCTCCACCAGCTCGGCCAGCAGACCGCTCCACTCCTCCCGGAAGAGGTTGGCCCCCGTCAGGCTGCCGTCGCCGCCGATCACGCACAGGTTGGTGATGCCCTTCTCCACCAGGTGGTGGGCCGCGCGCAGCCGCCCCTCCCGCGTCCGGAACTCCTTGCAGCGGGCGCTGCCGATGACGGTGCCCCCCTGTGGCGGGAGCGCGGCGTTACAACGGCCGAGGAGAGACACGGGTTCGACAGCGGGTTCCGCAGCGGGGTTCCGCAGCGGGGTTCCGCAGCGGGGTTCCACAGCGAACGTTACAAACGACGTCCGACTAAGGTCATGTTTAAACCTATGCGGCTCCTCTGGTTCCGTTCTCTGATCTTACGAAATAGATTATGTACAAGGATGGATATGTGGAGGGATTGGCTGTTGGAAAGCTGCTTCCTCTTCCTCTTCCTCGGGGGGCTGGTCCTCATGTGAGCATCTGTACTCACCACTTGTAGCATGCTGGAGACACTTTCCCACGTGGCCTCCTTGATGTTGTCTTCTCCTCCATCCACCATCCCCTGGTAGCCCTGAAGAGGAGAACAGCAGATTCAAGGAGAGCACAGAACTTACTGGGGAAGAGTTTGAGTGGGGACGCTTTTACAAATATGTTTTTACAAAGTTCAAATACTAAAATATACAATAAATAAAATGACAGATACATTAACAAATACATGTGTGTCTGTTTGCGACTTCTTAATTAGGAAGCTTTACAAGTAGTGACATTTGCTGAAGCTACAGCGAGGCAGGTGAATTACATAATCTACAGTAACAACGTTTACTGAGATGTCAGATATTTTTGGGAATAATAACGCCATCGAAATCATGCAATAATATTGTTCCTGAACAAGGGGCTATTACAAAACAATGATTAAATCCTTGAAATTAGTGAAGGCTGTGAGTAAAACAAAAGCTCTCTAATGCTCAATGGCAGTTGAAAAGAAACAAAAATAGATGCTATAAAATTAAGTTGTCATTCATTAAGTGAAGTCGTTAAATTGTATGATTTGATTTTATCCACCCCCCAGCACACAAACACACACACACACACACACACGCACGCACACGCACACGCACACGCACACGCACACACACACACACACACACACACACACACACAGCATGTGTGTGGGAGGGAAGCTGGCATTCTAGACATGCGCTCACTGCCTATAACATCAGTTATGTAACCCAGCCAGGGAGCAGAGGAGGACGCATGTGGGTAGGACGCATGCTGCACACGCACACACACACACACACACGCACACACACACACACACACACAAAAACACAGGCACACACACACGCACACACACACGCACACACACAGCCTAGAAAAGCTCCAAAACAGCACAGTCATCCTTGCCGGCTGGTCGAACTGTTGCAGGGCAGGCAGCCTAGAAGCTGTCTTGGTGGCGCCACTTAAACTATATACAAGCTCTCTCTCTCTCTCTCTCTGAAGGCAGTATTTTAGGAAAAGGGCTAAATGGACTCACAGTCAAGTCACATTTTGCGTACCGTGCGGTATAAATAACAGTGGCACCGTGACCACAAACGCTGCCGTGAGTGAGTAAGCAGTGGGCAGGCCGTGGTTCGCCTCCCCCCCCCCCCCCCGTAGTGTTGTTCTGTACGGTGGGGGGGTGTGTTCACACACACGTGATGATGCACAGAAAAAGGCCGGTCCTTGAACTCACCTCGCGGATGAAGTAAACCTTCGCCCCGACGTATATCCCCATTCGGACCACGGCCCGCACCGCGGCGTTCATACCTAGAGACCAGGAGAGCCAGGAGGAAACACAAGGAGGACAAGTCAGGGCCCGTCATCACCGGACCGCTTTGCAATCATAGCAACGGTTGGCAGACATCGCAAAAGAACAAAAGGGTGGATTTTCATGGGAACATAAATATTTTAGCTGTGATCACAAGGTGCTCGAGATGAAGAACCGTCTTTAGTCTGCTGTCAACCGTGTAGTGCAGATAGGGCCCGTCTAGTATTTTCTTGGGGTGAGGCCAACTTTTATCTCTTCCAGTGCAGCCATCCATGTATGGTCAGAACAGGCTCCTGGCCGGCCCTCCAAGTCAACTCCCCTGCTGCCCTGTTCTGACCGCATTGAATGTCAACGTTAACGCTAAAGAACGCTAACAGGGAACAGCGCATAACAGCGACAGGTAACCTTGGCGTATGTACTGCCTTGCGGGACAGGCTTTCGGGAATGTGGCCGCAACAGAGCCGAACTGAACAATGGGGCCGGGATCTGATTTCCTGCCGGGGAAACGGGCAGAGAAACAGAACCCACAAGTGGTCAGAGAGCGCGAACGCTGCGCCGTCACCCAGGCAACGCGGCGAGAGAGAGAGAGCCGCTAGCGAGTCTACTAAGTGACGTAAAACACACACGCGCGCACGCGCAATTAATTTTGTTGAAGGTCTATATATTTAATAGAACGCCACTTAGGGAAGGAACCGCGAGGCAATAAAAAAAAAAAGCCAAATGTTGACCCCCCGATGGCCAGCGTTCATCACCATCACACAGCGTCTGACATCCCATTAAGCCATTATCTGGGTTACATAAGCATGTTCAAATGGGAGGCTTGCTGGCCTCGTTGACATTCACGGCACCGGGAGATTAGGACAGAAAGTGAAGTTGAATAAATAGGAGGAGGGTGGCAACTTGGCGAAGGGCTTGGGGATTTCAGCGCGGTCATTGACATTCACAGCACAACGCGGGCACTTTATGTGGGGAGATAAAGGGGGGAGAGGAGAAGTAAAGTTGGGCTAATAATATGAGTATAATAATAGCAGTAATAGCAATATCGACCTGTAAATCAACCCAGGCATTCACATCATATGTGATACGTGTTAATTACATTCTGTACTGATATCATATATCATATTCATCCCATACTGATATTATATGTCAGACCACTACTCTATTGCATTTTGCAGTTCCGCTGCATTTTTGTATTCATATTATTTTTGGTATTTTATTTAATTTTTATTTTTTGCATTGTATTCATATGTACCCTGACTGCTATGGCGACCCCATTTCCCTTCGGAGATTAATAAAGTCTCATCTATCTCTTATCTTTCTATCTATCTAAACAGGAGAGTGGAACAGCGACGAACAGTTTGGGATAGTCGGGGGTTAACTGCTAAGCATCGCTCCAATGCACAAGAACTGACTGGCTGAGAGACCAAGGGTCTGCAGCACCCCTCGGACATTCCATTCTTGCCCTGCAGGCCTCCTATATAGTTTGTTTTGGGAACGGACTGACCGCTCGCATGTGTGTGCGTGCGTGCGTGTGCGCGCTGCAGGGGCCCCTCCACCCACCAAATGACATTGAACGCCAAGAAGCAATGGACAAAACAATTGATCCATGTCTCTTGGCCTGAATGGAGGCCTGTGGGACACACACACACTGCAGATTATAGAAAAAAACCCAAAAAAAGGCTACAGGACATTTAGATGGAAGCTGTTGTGTTTGTTGGGGCTGAAATCATTCCTAAGAACAACCCGGCTGCCTGCTCATGTTCCACGTGCTTCACGATGTAAATATTAATAAATATATAAAGATGTCCATTACATAACACAGCGATGAAGTACAGCCATGAAGCTGCGTGTGGTGGACAGATGGACCCGTTTAATACTCTACTCTTTGATACTACTCTTTAATACTACAGTACTAATAATTAAGTGCGTGAGACTCTGGAGCGTCGCGCAGCACGTGACCACTGCCCAGGAGGAGTTCTGCGGTGATGACTGAGTGCAGTTCATCACGTAGGCACCGCAGCCCACAGATTCCACTTCCACTTCCACTTCCACAGTGACACGAAACGTGCGTTCTGCTGTTTGGAATAAGGCGCACTAGTGGTGTCACATCTGGCCCAGGCTGACAAGACAGTTACAGAGCCGGCTCCCATTAACGTCCTGCCTGTTAAAGGAGGAGTAAGACAGACCCGCACGGTGGAGACCCGCATGCCCCGCAGTAGACAGAGCCTGGACGGACACACAGACACACACACACACACACACACGCACACGCAATGTGTTTACATGTTGATCAGGTTAAACCCTACTCCAGGTCAATGTCATGCCGACACTCCAGAAATAACATGTGAGCCGAGCTGAGGTCCTCAACAGTTCACCTTGGATGTAAACACCCGGGCTCCCCGCTGTGGTGCTGCTCACGACCACACACACACAAACACCAGCACAGACCAGGCACCACCCGGAGACCCCCCACGCACGTCCCCAGAACCGGGCCAGTCCTAACCCCCAAAACCGGCCCCGGTCTGCCCCCCCCTGTACCTTGAGCATCCCCGCCGCTCGTCAGGACCGCGATGGCTTTCCCGGCGCCCGTCAGGTTCTCGAAGAACACCTTCTTACTGTCCGGCTGAGCCATGTTTACAGCCTCTCGCTGCTCTCGCCCACTCGACAGAGTGAGGATGAACCCGGAGGAGGATGGATCTGGAGAGAGAGAGAGAGAATGGAGTCCGGCCCGTTTAACCGCTGCTGTCGTCCTTCTCGCGGTTCCGCGTCTTCTTCTTTGCGATTTGCATTGGATGATGACGACTGGAATGATTGACAGTGGCCCGGGCCAACCAGCGCTCTCGCTCTACGTCAACGTCATTATGTAGTTTCACGTGAGGGCGGGCGGATGGACGCAAAATGCGCAATAGCTTGGAGCCTTCAATACAGACCCTTATAATTGTAGTTCTTTTAGCAATGTAACTACATACATTCTTCATACCTAGATTTAAGTAGGGATAATGAGTGAAATGTGTTGAGTAGTTATTATTCGTGTCTTTGTACAGCGTAAATGTGCAAAAGTAAACGACCTTGGGGAGGATATGATGCTTTTAACAGATTGAAATCGGTCCGCTGTCTCCCCCTAGCGGACCAAAGTCTGCATTACACGCGTAGAGGTTTCCTTGTATCCTTGTAGTTGACTGGTTTATTGCCAAAGTAGCTTACATAATCTCTTCATCATGAATGAACATGTTTGCTTTATGTAATAATATATTATCAACCCTCGTATAAATATTACTAGTATAATATATTCTTCTTAGTATTTGTCTCTATCACAATATCATCCCCACCAGAAGACCCTACATTAACTATGGCCTCAGGTGAAACCATTCCAAGCCGTTACCAATCCTCTTGACTGATGGTATGATTAAACAGACCCGTTTTATAAACACTAAATGACATCATTATTTCTGTGTGTCCCTGGGGGGTCTTCTCTCTGGCCGTTTGATGTGGATCCTGAGTGTGTGGATGGTGGCTATTTGACAGCTTGTTTAAGTCATTGAGTAATCTAATCCCATTTATGTGTATTTTATCACGTATTGGATATAAATTGACAGAGCCCCCCAGGTAACATTCTTTTCATACACTTAACAGGAGCAGTAATGGGATGAGAAATAATAATCAATTTAGTTTATGACACATGTTCACGTGAACCATTTAAGGTACAATAGCATCACATTGGTTTCACTTTGGTTTGATTTAGTCCCCCAAGCGAGGACAGGACTTTGCTTGGTGGCTTGTTGACTCTTTATTCATAAGCCGAAAGGAAATCTAGCAGCGCTTTGGTGTCTGGATCCACTGATTGTGAGCAAAGTTGAACCACCACACACTCCCCTATCTCTCCCGAGTGAGCTCAAAGCCCAGGGCTCCAAGGGCATGCCCTCACTGTGGCCCTTCCTGTTATTTACATCTACCACTTGAGTAGCGACCTGCCATATTGTCATGTGGTGAGCCCTCAATTTACCTTGCGTGCTCAGTATCAAGAGCTGTGGGGCAGGACGTTCGACTGAAATTGGACACGCGTGACAGCCACCTCACCTCTAATCTTGTGGTGGGTGTCAACAGTAAATATGGCGCGTGAGGTCAGTGGGCATACAGTCTCTATATGGTGGGTGGAACACATGCCGCGTTAGGAGCATTGATACTAGGGCTTTCGCAGTTGCATCATTTTCCTGTCAACACACGCAGACACACACACACACACACACACACACACACACACACACACATGCTATGGATGACATCATCTCTGACACGTTCCTTCAATTATATAAACATGCTCCCATCATATTATGATAATTGCGCTGCACTAGGACCCTGAGGTGGAGCACGCTATTAACACCGGGTTATTGGTTCAATCCCCAGTGGGGGCCAACCATAGGGCCAACCCCCATAGGCCAACTCCCACCGACAGCAAGAAAAGCATGCGCTCCTAGTCCGAGATGTCCTGGATGTAGATGTCCACCAGGTGGCATATAACGTGCGTTGTCTTCCCCTTATGACGGAGGAGAACGGAGTTTATTGTTGGCCTGTATTTTCTCCAGTATGTGTTGAGTATTTACAATGTCACGTAAACTACCTACAGCACACAATGCCCAGTAGATTGAGGAATTAGTTTAACATTGTCAAAGAGGGGGTTATTGATTGATTCTGATGAAAATGAAAATGCAGTTTTAATGCAGTTTTACAATTAAATGTCCCTTGCCCTTTTTGCACAACAGTTTTTTTTATTTCGGACCACTGTTTGATTTGTTGTAGTTATTTCCCGTTGCTACAGCCTTCCGTGTGTGGTGGAGTAGAATCTCTCCTGCAGGCTGGACGAAGAGCCGGCAGTCTCCACAGGGCATGTCCCCTGCCACTAGAGATCACTCTGTTGTGTGGTTGTATCTCCATGCTCCTTGTCCCCTGAGGAAAGGACCCCACTGTATGCCAATTGGCGTTTCCTGCTTGTAACTTTAGACCGTATACCTCACAGTCACTGCAGTGGCCGCATTGTCAAATGCAAAGCAAGGGTCCCCAGGGAAATCATGTCCCAATTTGCGCGGACATAGCAGATGAGGCCGGACATGGATTGCTTGTGTATCGGGTGGAAGGTTTTCCAGCAGCTGACCGGTGCCTTTACCCGGAAAATAGGTTTGTGGTGGGCTTTGGAAAACAGATAGGAGTCAATCTTCAGCACCTGAATCACGGCTCATAGCTCTGGGCTATACAGCCTGCATCAGGGTGTTACATATCAAACAGTAATGCATAACATAACTGCACTAAAATGGGGGGGGGGGGGGGGGGGGGTATAGAGATCAATTACTCTATTTAAATAGTATGCACTATATCAATCAAATATAAATTAAGAAATACTTGTTTTCTTGTCAGGTGGTCACATGATTTATGTGTATATTGTTATTTAGCAATACAGTCGATGCTCAGTTGATGGTGGATCACAGGCCCACTTTTAGCTCTCATGTAACACAGACATCACACACATTTCAGACCGAACCCTTCTCGCCTCCATACTGAGAGAGCCTCTTCAGTACTGCTGAGATGTCATGGGATGATAAGTCACTGGAATGTGAACTGCAAACAAGTCTCGTCGCATTCATACAAGAACATTGTTTACCAATTAACCAAACTTGTAGGGTCAATGTGTTCTATCTTTATGGTGCACACAAATCAAGTACTAAATTATAACTTTCTTACGTTTCTCTAAACTACATTTCAATTCATGATCACTTAGGAGTTCCATCCTTCCTGACTGTGTGAGTTCAAGCTATTTTTATTTTTGTTTAGTTTTTTTTTAAACAAATGCGTCCCTGCTGAGAACTGTAATAAGATGGTTTGAAAAACAAAACAAAAGGACAATCTAGTGTCACCGAGACTGAACAGTGGCAGAGGGCCTACAAAAGCATATTGTGCATGAAGAGATCATTATTGTGGAAGCCATCCATGTCTGGGGGAGAATAATGCATCATTCTAGTTGATGCATGGAAGTCATTAGAACATTTCACTTCACCATGAATCATTTGGAATACACTCAATTGCGACAAAAGATTATTATTATTTCTCGACACAGTGATTATTATTTAGCGAGGGAAAAAAAGCCATTATCATACAATTGTTAATTTGGTTTTGAACAGGTAAATTAAAATGACTTTTTTTTCCTCCTCTGACATGCTGTGAGAAAAGTGGCTCATGGGCTGACATGTTAATTGAGTTCACGTTTGCGGCACGCAGTTGAGCTACATTTTACGGGCTAAACAGAGAGGAGGAGATAAGGCAACAATACAACAGAAAATAAGCACCAAGTTCAGGATTCCAGGTGATGCTGTAAAGGTCGCGCACCGATTCGTTCCACCGGCTGAATTCCACGTGGGAAACAAAACGGGGGAGCCGCCAATCAGCTCAGCTGCCTGGGCGGCACGGGGTTGATGATTAAATGAAACGCAGGGAGGACAAAAAGCCGGCGCTGAGAATGTGGCACAGTCTACCCACAATCCTTCACTCTGTCTTTTTTTTTTCTTCTCTCTCTCTCTCTCTCTGCCGGACGGGGGCTAATCAGCCCATTGTCCCTGGACCCGGTCCACGTCGGCCGCGGCTCCCCGACGGCGCGGGGCTGAAGGGAAGGAGGAGCGGAATGAGCAGGAGAAATTACGCGGAAAACTGCATTTTTGTTATGTTTTTTTTCTCTCTCTCTCTCTCTTACTCTCTCTCTCTCTGTCTCTCTCACTCTCTCTCTCTCCTCCCGTTCGCCCCTCTCTCCCATGCCGCAAACACGGGACCATTACCTCCAGCTCCTCCATAACGCCTCTACGGTCATCCGTCTAGCTCACTTTAATGGCAGCCTCATAATTATTTAGATGATTATGTGTTGCAAGCCATTTAGCATGCCCAATGACACATGTTTAATTTATTTGCTTCTGCTGTTGCTCAAATCAGGAGGCAGCGAGAGAAGGGTTTTTTTCTTCTTCTTCCTTTCCGGTAGTGTCTGTGGGGGCCGCGGCTTGCCGTTGGAGCTAGTGGAGCGAATCACAGCCAAACATGGTGTGATGTATAGCATCTGCTACAATGCTAATGCCTTGTGCTACATCACGCTGCTAATGTCATACAAATAAGGTATGTGCTTTTAGTGTAGCATGGCAAAGTGGCGTTGGTTTGGGTTAATGGCGTGTCCCGGTTGACCGGTGAACCCAGGAAACACGCCGCGCCATTGAGCAAGCTATTACGGGGCCACGGCGATGGAGGGGGATGGCCTAATGGGCTGAACCAGTCCCGGGATGGGCCCGTTCTTCTGGAGTGAAAAGGTCTTTTAGTTAGGGGAATACACATTTTATACTCTAACCAGCTCAATCGGATGTAAGAGAATAGGATTATATGGGCTAATCATTTTTATGTTTATTTTTGTTATAATACCATGAACCAAACTGATTCTGCCTATTGCGGTGAGACGTGTGAGTGCGTGGGCTGTAATTCACTGAGCTCACCACTAGAGGGCAGTACAACATCGACGACTGGACCCCGAAATCTTGGCCTCGTATTTAAAGGTCAAATAAAAAGATAACAATTCATACAATTTCACAGCCCTCTGTTAATATTATTATATATAATGTCTGTCGCGTTAGTGTACACCGTTGTACTGCGGTGTGTGAAGAGACATGAAAGGCAGCCAATAAGAAGCGAGAAGCCTTTGAATCGCCAGACTTTGACAGGAGAGGGTGAATATTAGTTCACAATGGTCAGAAAGACCAATAAGGTGCAAATACACATTTCAAGGTCTTGGTGCAGACCTTCTAGTGGTGAGGCCTCTGAAGATAACCAGCCCACAAGAAGTGACCGTGGTGGAGTCACGGTCCGGGGGACGAAGGCAAGGCCGCTCCGCACCAAGGTCTTCTCTGATGGCGGCGTTCTCTCAAACGTGTCGACGCCTGGTCTTGAGAAGCTTCCTGAGTGAGTTCCTCTCCTCTCCACTCCTCGCGTCCCCCCCCCCCCACACACACACACACACATGCTGTCACATCACGCACGCACGCAGAGCCGTATCTCCAGGGTCCTACCACCACGGCTCAGACAATCGTCTGACGTCTGACGTCGGCTGACAACGGGCGACGTTGTCTCCATCACCGCTGTGTGTTTGCTTAATATTAATCCATAGGCCGCCCGACTGTCAGTCGCAGTATGAAAGCAATTTTTTCGAAGACGGGCCCGATATTTCCTTGTTATTTTTTGATTACCGTAGATGTAATCAGGCCTTTGAGCGGAGTCATGGCTCATCCTTGTCATTAAACTCAGTCATAACGGAAAGATGATGTGCTATTAATTAATGATTAAATGATAATTAAAACTTCCCTCACCTGACTGCTTATAAGGACGTATTTAGTTTGCTGATTGAAGTCACTTAATCAGCAGCACTGTCTGTAATTAAGGGCTGATGGGCCTAATAACAAGGCAAACAGAGGCGGCCTGACCTTTTCCCTGCCCTAGTTGTTGACGTGTCGACGAACTCGGGAGTCTGGGAGCGGGCGGTACCGCCCGGTACGGGCCACGCCAAACCCAGCGCCAACGGTCGGGGAGGAGGGGGTCGGGGGGGTGGGGGGGGTCAATCTGGGCTGAATGGGGCCTGATTGTGGTGTAGTCTTGAGGGGGGTCTCGAGACACGCAATTCCAACGCCTCCTTGTAGAGTCGGGGAGGGCGGAAAAAAGAAGAATGGTAACCGGTGTGATATTATCGGTTTGATTCTATTCCCCGGGGGGGGGGGGGGTGTTGAGAGCGAGGTCGCCGCTCCCGCTGGAGACAGCCAATGAGAGTCGAGATCAAGAGCGGCCAATGGGGTTTGAGGTCAGGCGCGGCCGGCGGAAGGTGAGGCCAAGAGGAGGAACAAAGGGAGTGAACTGAGAAGCGCGATCGCCGCTCACCACCGCTCACTACCGCGACAGTAGTGAACGTGAGGAACCATGTCCAGAGCGGGCGCTCCCCACGTCCTCTGGACCCCGGGTCATGGAGCGGCGGCTGGTCCGACTCTGGCAGGAGCACCAGTGTCTGCTCAACACGTTGTGCAAGAAGTACCACAACCGCTCGGCCTAAGGAGGAGAGCTGGAATGCCATCGCCAGGGCGTTGGGACAACAAGGTGAGAAAACCCCAGTCCATCCTGAAGTGCTTGCGCAAGAGCGTAATCGCGGTGTGACCCTGCTGCTGTCTTCCGGTGTTTGCTCCGCCGTGACGCGTTGAGCTACCAAACCTCCTGGAACGCAGCTGGCTAACTCCTGTGCCTGCGGTGAGACAAGGAGAACGGGAGGATAACTCAATGACTTGAGCTCTTCAGTTCCTTCTGACTCAGAGAGCGCCGGTTAGAAGTGGTGGAAGTGCCCCAACTCCTCACTCCGGATTGTACCAAAGTTATGTCCTCCGCGTGTGCATTTCTGGTTTCAGTTAATGAGGTGAAGACGAGGGCCACTTCACTGAGAACGCAATTTACGAGGCTGTTAAAACAAAGGGGTGTGGGAGTGGGGACCCGGCCGTGACACAGAAGCAGGGCTGGCTCCTCAGGAACATGTACTTCCTCAGAGAACACGTGACATCCCGCTCCACTGAGACCACCTTGAGTGCGTATTTGTCCAAGCGTGTACACCCTTAACCTGTCAAAAAGCTCCAGGCTGTTGCCACAGGGACCCATACATTGTATACATTGTCAATGCCATTGATGCAGCCGGTACTGTCACTGCTAGCTGGAGCTTGTTGCCGTGTAGACCTTACTGGGCTCCTCTTTTGTTAACCCTGCTCTCGTGCAGATGGACCCGGCACTGAGGGCGCAGCCGGAGGAGGGAGGCTGTGAGGCTGAGGGCGGAGGTGAGGTGCAAGACGCACCGACGTCCGCCCGTGCACCACGTCCTGTGGACGGCTCCTCCACAAGCCCACGCCGGCTCAGGTTGGTCACCGCACCACCACACCCCCACCGCCCCCCTCTACCAGGCTCAAGATGGAGGGTCCTGGGGACCTCCACCGGGAGCGGCCTCTGGCTGCGCTGGGAGCGGTGGACGCAGAAGAGGCATTTGGCCAGATGATTGCAGCAGAGCTATACGGAAGTTCACCGACGCCGCCGCGCGGTACAGCACCAAAGCGCGGCTGATGCTGGTCCTGTTTCGAGGCCGCAGAGGGGCAGTCGTGCGTGGTGTTGGGCCCTCCCCGCCAGGCATCACCGTATGACCGGTGGGGACACACCCAAGCTCCTTCCAGGGGCCGGCCTCCAACACCCAGCCAGCACCATCGGCCCACGTACTCACTCTCCCCGTGGCTTCACATGTCTCAGCATGGCCCGTCACCGCAGGCAAACCGAGACCAGCCCGGCAGCGCGGAAGAGGCTTTCTCCACAAATGACATCTCAAAATGACATACTTAGGTTGCTAAAATAACATTTCTGCACGGACCCCTTGAATGTCATTTGAAAGCCCCAATTCTTTTATACTGCGTGGCATTTGACCCTGTTGCACACCAGCCGAATGGCCTTCTGGGCTTCCGTGACACAGACACAGATGGATGAGGAAACCAGTTAATAGTGGAGTTGGAAAGTTTTGCGGGCACGTCAGGTGTTCCTCATGTCAGGACCTTCCTGAGTGTGCGCTGATGGCTGGATTAACCTTTGTGCCCCGAACATTCGCGGCACCACAGGTGTGCAGCCTCACCCAGCCTCGGAGTCTCGTCAGCCTGACTCTGAGGCTGCTCTGACCAGCCTCGGAGTCTCGTCAGCCTGACTCTGAGGCTGCTCCGACCAGCCTCGGAGTCTCGTCAGCCTGACTCTGAGGCTGCTCCGACCAGACTCGGAGTCTCGTCAGCCTGACTCTGAGGCTGCTCCGACCAGACTCGGAGTCTCGTCAGCCTGACTCTGAGGCTGCTCCGACCAGCCTCGGAGTCTCGTCAGCCTGACTCTGAGGCTGCTCCGACCAGCCTCGGAGTCTCGTCAGCCTGACTCTGAGGCTGCTTCGACCAGCCTCGGAGTCTCGACAACCAGACTCTGAGGCTGCTCCAACCAGCCTCGGAGTCTCATTAGCCTGACTCTAAGGCTGCTCCAACCAGCCATTAGCCACTCCGCAGCACACAAATTCCTATGGTGGCCTTCTAACTCCAACATTCTGGCACTTGCTTTATTATTGTTAAGCTTCTTGCTTACCTTTTTGAGAGTTACATTGTTGCTTTCTGAATAAACACAAACTTGAAATGAGAATTTTCAATTTATGGTCTACTCTGAGTAACGACCCCAAAGCATTTTTCAACCAGGCTGCGTGTCTGGGTGAGAAGGAAGGTAGCCGAAAGTTCTGTGGTCACGGTGTGTCGGCCTGAATGAGTTGGGCTTCATGAGGTCAGTGTGGAGAGGATACTCATCATCTCCTGGAAACACACAAAGACCCACGGCCGGTGAAAGACTCCATGGTCCAGTGGTCTTTTCAAGTCAGACTCCGCCAAAGAGACCAGCCCTCCGAGAGCACTCACACTGAGGTACAAGAACTTATGGCTGGCCTCCACGTGTTCTGTGTGTGCTTATATATATATATATATTTATTTATATACAGTATATACACACACTGTATATATACATCATGTATATACGGCGCCAAGAAAACATTGCTTGCGCTTGAAGAGTGGTACATAAATGTGCATGGCTAGCAAAAGCACCTCAACACTCCCCCATTCTCTCTCTCAATCTCTTCGTCTCTCTCTCTCTCTCTCAAATGCATACGCACATACACACACACAGACACACGCACACACACACACAGACACACACACGCACACATACACACACACAGACACACACACGCACACACACACACACAGGCACATGTTCTCAACTACTTTCATGTCTGAATGAATGCGTTCACGCTGTTGCGGTGCTCTGTTGCTCAGCAAGTCAACTATTTCAGGATGGGTGTGGGAGGTGATGTGTGTAGACCATTTTTTGTGATATTTTTAACCTTCCAAACCATCACCGCGCACAGCTGCCCACTTAACTGTCTTCGTCATCACCTCATCATCATCATCATCATCACATTAACTGGCACTCATCAAACTTTTACGAGGAGCACTCAGCAGTGCACAAGCAAATCA
>JAXIVH010000009.1:1579452-1581269 GCA_036785325.1 Urophycis tenuis
AAGACAGGGAAGCTTCTGTTGAATACGCCAGACATTGACATCACATCACATTACAACACCTCTCACACGCACGGTGCACATCAGTGGTCAGCTGGACTGCACTCGTTAGGCGTGCGCGCAAACAGCCTTCCTCTGTTCAACTTGATCGAGGATTGTCCTCTCTAATAACATGCTGGTGCTAATGGGCTGCTAACACGCTGCTAACATGCTGGTAATATGTTCCTAACATACTGCTAAGATGCTGATAAAGTGCTGCTAACATGCAGCTAACATGTTGTTAACATGCTGTTAACATGTGGCTAACATGCTGCTAAGGGGCTGCTAACATGCTACTAACATGCTGCTAACAAGCTGCTACATGCCGCTCACATGCCATTAACATGCCACTCATATGCCGTTAACATGCCGATAACATCCTGATAACATGCCGATAACATGCTGTTAACATGCTGATAACATGCTGATGACATGCCGATAACATGCTGTTAACATCCTGATAACATGCCGATAACATGCTGTTAACATGCTGATAACATGCTGATGACATGCTGTTGCCAAGCAGTGCAGCCAGTGCAGTGGTTCTGGACCCGGGGGGGGGGGGGGGGGGGCCCGGCGTCCTCGCCCCGGTCCGGCGTGGACCGCGGCGCTGGGCGTGGTAATCCGCGGCGGGGATGCGAGGTGGCGCCGTGGAGGTCAGCGAATGTAAACGCCTGCTAGTGTTAATCCCCGGGGCACGGACGGCGAGCACGCATCAATCACGGCCCGTGTGTGTCCAGGGGTGAGCCAACAGGCATTAACCTTGAACCAGAAGTCACCTACCGGGTATCCCCACATACACACACAGACACACACACACACACACACACACACAGACACACACATACCATACCACATACACACACATACCATACCACATACACACACACACACTCACACCATACCACATACACACACACACACACACACGCACTCACACCATACCACACACACATACATACACATACACACACACAGACACACACACACACACACACACACACACACATACCATACCACATACACACACACACACACACACACACACACATACCATACCACATACACACACACACACACACACACACACACACGCACTCACACCATACCACACACACATACATACACACACACACACACACACACACACACACAGACACACACACTCACTCACACACACGCACTCACACCATACCACACACACATACATACACACACACACACACACACACATGCACACACACACACACACATATATAAAGTAAGACGCATACATGAGACCACCACCACCCCTGCCTTCAACACACACACACACACACACACACACACGCACACACACAGACACAGACACACAACACACACACACAGACACACACACACACACACACACACACAGACACACACACACACACACACACACACACACACACACACACACACACACACACACACACACATGCTACTCCCAGGAGACACACTGGGTCCGATAGGCCAGTTCACGGGGTGCTGGGGTTCATTCAGACAAAACAAAAAGAAAGTTTTAGGGGGTGTTGGGGGTGTGTGGGGGTGTTTCAGGGGTACATTCCAGTGTTCTTATCTTCACCCCTGTTTCGGTTCACAGATGTTTTCTGAATAAATATGAAAGTGTATTATCCATTCTGTTATGTTTTGTTGTTACTTCAACAAGGCTATTTTTAAGTCTTTACTTTTCTACTTGGATTTGAGGGTTGCTTAAATAAGCCCTGGGGGGGGGGGTTTCTTGTTCCTTCAGCTGCGCAGCA
>JAXIVH010000009.1:1581469-1618969 GCA_036785325.1 Urophycis tenuis
CACTGCATCATCACAGCCATGCTGGGGAGCCATGTCAAACTCTGTTTGTTTCAACAATCACAGCAGCTGGTGTTGTGACTCACAGTTTGCCTCTCGCCTGTGGGTTCATGAAACCTGGAGTAAAACGCCGTCCGCGGTAACTCAATATCTCTGAAACAATTACGGAGTGTATTTATGCAGCGTGCATGCGACACTCGCGTGCTCGGGGTTCCTGCGGGAGATGTGTGTTCCTGTGGGTGTGTATGTGCTCCTGTGTGTGTGTGTGTGTGTGCATGCTCCTGTGTGTGTGTGTGTGTGTGTGCGTGCTCCTGTGTGTGTGTGTGCATGCTCCTATGTGTGCGTGTGTGCATGCTCCTGTGTACATGTGTGTGTGTGTGCGTGCGTGCTCCTGTGTGTGTGTGTGTGTGTGTGTGTGTGTGTGTGTGTGTGTGTGTGTGTGTGTGTGCGTGCGCGTGTGTGTGTGTGCGTGCGTGCTCCTGTGTGTGTGTGTGTGTGTGTGTGTGTGTGTGTGTGTGTGTGTGCGTGCGCGTGTGTGTGTGTGTGTGCGTGCTCCTGTGTGTGTGTGTGTGTGTTCCAGAGGGCTGGTGAGCTTCCCTCTCGTGAGACACGCTGACTCCCCACACAGAGTGACGTTGAATCAGCTCATCAACATATCACTTTGGCGGAGGGTGATCGAGGGAAAACACAGCTTGTCACCATGAAACCCCCCCCCCCCCACATACACACACACACACACTGTGGGCCCCATATGGCTCCTGGCTCAGCATGGCTTCCAGCCGGTGAGGTTTGGCTGTGAGGGCCCCTCGTCTGAAGGCAGGCTGGTCTCTGGGAGCCTAAAAAAAAAACCCCACAAAACGGGAAAACGAGCTCCCGGCGTCACCACTTCTCCCCCAGTGTGAGTCAGGTGTGCACCGCACTTCAAAGTGAATGGCACACACACCACACACACACACACACACACACAAACACACACGCCCGCCCGCCCGCGCACACACACACACCACACAAACACACACGCCCGCCCACGCACACACACCACACACACACACACACACACACAAACACACACGCCTGCCCGCGCACACACACACACACCACACAAACACACACGCCCGCCCGCGCACACACACACACACGCACGTGTACTCTTCCGCTGCACCCATTCAAGCTTGTATGCTCGCTAATGACCTCGCGGCGCCGAGCAGCCATTCACGCCGCCATCCGCCCCGGCGGCAGCGTGCGGAGGAAGAACACATGCGCGCGCGGCGGCGGAATGAGCGGAGCGCCGCTGCCTCTGAGGGCTGAGGTGTGAAAGGGCCGCCACATGAAGAGCACGGCGCCGAAGGAGGGGCGTGTGCCGCTGCCGCCGCGCCACTGAATAGGCTGTAATTTTTAGCGACAGCCGAGATGAGCTTAAGATGACTTTAAATATATCGACCAATGAAATGGCACCTCTTTTTTATTTATTTATTTTTTTCTCTTCCACGCCGGTCTCGTCTCCATCCACGCGGAGACAGGGAGGCTGCGTCGTCAGGCAACGATGGTAGCAACAGCGGCGGCCGCCGTGGGGAGGAGGGTTCACGCTGTTGTTGTTAGGAGGGAGCGTTTGGTGGATTGCAAACACAGGGGCAGTGGGGAAGGCAGTCTCTTGGCCCCCCCATGTGCACATTTAATTACACCGCCGGCCCTTTAAGATGGAACACACACACACACACACACACACACTCGCACATGACGGGAGTCAGTGTCGAGGGGGCCCCGCGCGAAAGGGGGGCTTATTACTGCCGATGTTTCCGTTTAGCCCGAGTCAGAGCCGAGGGGAAGCCGGCGTGTCAGAGGTGTGTGTACCTACCTGCGCAGGTGACGTCGGGGCAGCTGGTTCAGCGTGCGGTGGCTGATGCCCAGCAGACTGAGGGCATCGGAGGGAGGGGGGGAGGGAGGAGGGGGGGTGGGGGTGGGAGAGAGGGGAGACAAAGGGAGGGGGAGGAGGTAAGGCGAACCAGGATGTGGCCGCAGAGGGAGTGCAACACAGCGACAGGGGGGAAGGTATGGCTTTTCCGCGCTGTAGTGAGTCGCGGGAACAGCTGCATAAACATGGCGGGTGGGAAACAGAGTGGACACCTCGGTGGCCCGCGATGAAATAAATACAGCGGAAAGCTTTTACCTTCTCTCTTCTGAGCAACGCTTCCCACAAATGTATTATTCAAACTATTTCCTCGGGAAAAAAAATAAAGAGGTGACAACGTGAAAACTCAATATGTCTCTCTCTGGCTGGCGGTTGGCTTTTTTATTGCCTTCTGTGTGTGTGTGTGTGTGTGTGTGTGTGTGTGTGTGTGTGTGTGTGTTTGTGTGTGTGTGTGTGTGTGTGTTTGTATGTGTGTGTGTCTGTATAGGTGTGTGTGTGTGTGTGGGTGTGTGTGGGGGTGTATGTGGGTGTGGGTGTGTTTGTATGTGTGTGTGTCTGTATAGGTGTGTGTGTGTATGTGTGTGTGTGGGTGTGTATGTGTGTGTGGGTGTGTGTGTACATTTCATGTGGAGACTGAAAGGCTCAGTATTAGCTGGGCCTGGCTTGGTTTGTGCTGGCTTTTGTACACACTGGTTGTTTAGTGGTTTGGGTTAGTGGGTGTATAGTGAAGATGAAGACAGCTTCCATACCTGTGTGTCTGTGTATGTGTGTGTGTGTGTGTGTGTGTGTGTTTTATGGCTATTACTTTCAGGTTCTCAATCTGTGCGTGTGTGTGTGTGCGATTACTTTCAGCTTTCTCTGACAGGAATTAGCAGAAAATGTGAAAATATTTGGAAGTAGCTTAGAACTGGATTGGAGGTAATGCATTAAGCCAGGTGCGGGCTCCACTACTTTCCATTTCAGTTATTTAAAAAGGTTGTATTTTTAAGGCCTGAGAGCTTGCTTCAGAACCCTTGGTGGGCCAATATTTCCAAAGAGCCACATTTCTCTCCTCCACGACATTAGCGCCATTCTAAAAGGAGCCCGCGAAAGTGCTTTCCCTCGAAAGAAAACGGGAGTTTTCCTCTGTACTTCTGTCACACGTTCAGTGGACCTGTGTTCTGTGGGAGTGGAAATCCATTTCCATCTAACTCAGACCTGATTCAGATTGCCGTCTCCAAACACCTCTTCGTGGGCTGTGTATTTATCCTAACCATATATTCACCTTAGAGAATCACAAAATGATTCATGAAGCACTTTTCTACTGAGTAACGTCCACCCTGTGCATCTCTTCACGCAAATATAAGCAGTCTGAAGAGCCACACTATCTGTGTAAGAGGAAAATGACTGACCTCCGGGGGACACAACGTATGGAACCGTGGAAGATCAGGCGTTAAGAGACGGACTGCTGGCTAATTCCCAAGTCTGGATGCATCAACATCAAACAGTTCCTTAATTGACTCCGAATTACACTTAAATGCAGAGCATGAGATTGGAGTCGGGATATTATGGGCTGTCAGATTGCATTCATCACATTTGTTTTGTTGTTGCTTGGATTGTATGGAAACAGAGAAGGGGGAACGGCAAGGCAATAAAGGAGAGGCATGTGTGTGTGTGTGTGTGTGTGTGTGTGTGCTCTCAAATCCACTCATGTCAATATGCCACACTGTAGAATGTATTATTCAATTCTTCATACAATATTATAAAAATGTACTATATATTATTATCCCAATGTTATTCCTGATGTGAAGTGTGTGTGTGTGTGTGTGTGTGTGTGTGTGTGTGTGTGTGTGTGTGTGGTGTGCGTGCGTGCGTGCGTGCGTGCGTGCGTGCGTGCGTGCGTGCGTGCGTGTGTGTGCGTGCGTGCGTGCGTGCGTGCGTGTGTGTGTGTGTGTGTGTGCCTGTGTGAGAGTCTCGGAGGTTGAAATATATATCACAGTATAATATCTCCCGATCTCCCCCACAGGGGGGGAATTTTCAGGTGGCTTCAGTAAGAAAAAAGACTCAGTCTTCTATCCACCGCCACATAGAGCCTCCTCCCCTCCTCCTCCCCCCTCCTCCTCCCCATCCTCCCCCTCCCCCTCCTCCTCCTCCCCCTCCTCCCCCCCTCCTTCCTCCCCCCCTCTGCCTCCCTCCTCCTCCCCCCCTTCCTCCTCCCCCTCCTCCTCCTCCCCCTCCCTCCTCCTCCTCCTCCCTCCCCCTCCCTCCCCCCACTCCCTCCCCCTCCCCCTCCTCCCCCGTCCTCCTCCCATCCCAACAGTCAGATGCTCGGGGGTTCTGCCGGCGTCCCCCCCCCCCCCCCTCCCCTGGGGGGCTCCGGTCCAGGCGAGGGCCCGGGAAACCGGGCCTGGCGCCGGCGCTCACGACTGGCCGCGTTCTCTCAGAAATATCCGTGGCGCCGGCAGAGCATGGCACGATGACAGATCGCCCCGTCAATACGTAGTGACAAACAAATTAGTGCAGAGATGCTCCTCGCCGCATACCAGATGTGTCTGTGCTGCCGCACGGAACGGCCAGCGGAGGGGAAAAAAACGAGGGAGGGGGGGGGGGGGGGGGGTAAGGGACGCCCGTCCCCATCTGTGCGGCGCCAGCCTCGGGATCATCGCCGCGGCGATGGTTTTGGCGCCGAAGGAATGTAGCGCGGAAAGCAGCCGTCCGATTTATGTCCCCGCACACATTTCTTCTTCTGCGGGGGGGGGCGGTGGTGGGCGCCGCGGCTCTGTTGGCATCGCTGAACACGAAACAGACGCAGGGTTTTGCAGCGGCGCGGGGTAAACTCTGGTTCAGACACGCCGTGGGGCGTGACGGGAGTGTTCACGTGGAGAGGCCCCCCAACATAAGGCCCCACGCACATGGTCGACGAGACAAAGGGAGAGTTGCAACGTCAACAGATTTGACTTTTCTCGTCCGGCCTCGATTGGGCAGCCGGGGCCCAGCTTCTGGACGCGATGCCGGGCGGAGCCGACCTCGCGCCCGGCCTCCCTGCACACATCTGCACACAGCTGCCCGGCGCCGCGTGGCTCCCTCTGGGGTAAGGGGAGCGGTAGATACGCACTCCCGCTGGAACCCGGAATGTTTTTTTTCCAGGTATTTCTTTTTCCTTTATACCCTGCTTGTTTTCCCCGAATGGCGAGGTGAGCAGACCTCGCGAGCGTGGCGCCCGCCGCGACAAAACCAGACCGACGCCAGAAGGCTGACATTGGTCCTTTATGGCCGGGCGGTGACAAGGGGCCTCCACAGGGGGCCGAAGGCTGTGGATGTGTGTGTGTGTGTGTGTGTGTGCCTACGTGTGTGTTGATTGGTGGGGGGTGAGAGAGGGGTGTTCACCATGCAGAGGCAACGAGAGAGAGAGAGAGAGAGAGAGCGACATGAGCAGCAAAGCAGGGGAAGGCGTAGACACGGCTGACCTGCTTAGCGCCATTACCCAGCAGCCCTCGCTCCGGGGCCGTGGCGAGCTCCATCTCTGGATAGCTCTGGTAGCAAGCGAAACGCGGCCGCGTCCCACAGCCGCCTCTGTCCCCTCGCTGCCCTCCCCTGGCTGATGTTCTGCTCTGCGAGGGAGGGGGCCGGGCTGCCCGGGGAGGGTCCGGGCGGGGCGGCGGGCATGATAGTGATCAGAACAGCCCACGGCTATAGTTGTGAGACATTTTTTATTGTATTTGTATTTTTTTTTTCTTTCCAGCCGTTATAGGCAGCATTTCATGCTTTCTGCACGTGATGGAGGTTCGCTTCTTGTTTCTGGGTTGAGGTTAAGGTCCAGGTTGATGCAGACCCTCTTATATATAAATATATTTTCTCCAGGTGCTCTTGCTCGGCGGAGCCATTTTAGCTCTAAAAGCTTTTGCATTAACTCGATTTTCTACTTTGCAAATGTGACACATTTCTTCCATTCTGAGTTTCAAAAACCCACTCGAAAAGCTTCAATGAAATATGAATATTGTTCTATTACGACACAGGTAATCTCTCCCCAAATAAAACACAGAAAGGCTTTTATCATATTTGGGCGTGTTTATCCGCTGCAGTGCATTGGGTGTTCGCGGGCGTGAGTGCGGGCCATCCGAGGTGTGGGAGAAGAGAACGTAGAACCTCTTGGCTCTTCTCGCTCTGCTGGGCCCTTCACTGAGGTCCCGGGCTGGCCCACCTTAGCTCTTTCTGGTGACACTGCTCCGTGTCTAGTGCTGTCTGCAGAGACGCTCGGAGTACCTCCATCAATAAGGTCAGCCGGCGAGAGACACAGTGTGTGTGTGTTGCGTGTGTGCGTTGTGCACTCGCTTCGACAGTGTGATTAAGCTTTTAAAAGATTATCAGCCTTCCCCTCTCTCTCGCTCTGTAATCCACAATAAAATATAAATGGTTTAGACTGTGGCGGTGACTGCTCCGGCTCCACTCTGAACTATTTGTCCGACGCTGGCACGGATCCATTTAGAGAGAAAAACCTCGAGCCGCTAAATCTTTTTTTTTTCCCCCCCTTCTTCTACAGTGAATGGATCCTACAAGTGCTGTTTTCGAGTATAAAAAAACAACTCCACTTCAATTCCGCAAAATGTTGAGAGTGAAATCCGCGTTTTATATAGGGTGGACAATTTTTTCCGAACCCCAAAGAGGGACCCTGAAGGGTTGTGTACGGGCTGACTGGTGGACGCTGACTGTGTGCAGGGGGTTTGAGGTCACTCGGAGCCTCCCCGCTCCCTTGGCACGCAGATGTACTGATTAGAGTCAATGAAATCCTGCCCCACGCGGCTGATTGAAACCCCAAGGTAATCACGCCAAACCAGCCAGTCAGACACGCTGTGCGGCGAAACGTGTCCAGATTGGGGAAATAAAAGATCTGTTTTTATATATCTAGCATTGTGTCTGGCGTTAGCATCGCGGTCAGTGGTCAGCGCACGTTGTTTACATTGTCCTGCCTGAAAGTGATTCTGGATTCTGAAATCTGGAGGGTTTTGTATTGTGCTCTGGGACTCGTGCTGTGGGTGCTCAAGTATAATCAGCGGGATCATCACAATGCAGCGGGAATTGAATCATTACCAGAATAACTTTGCATTACAAGGCATTTAGCCATTCGTGTTTAGCATAGTTTCGTATCATCTAAGACGTCACGGAAAAGGACGCAATAGTTTAGGCTCCACCAATAGGACGAGCCGTGTACCCCGGTATCCACCAATGAGGCGGTAGACCCGACCCGAGAAGGGGCGGGACTAGTGACTCACGGAGACCCCCCCCCCCAGGAGGGGGAAGTGGAGGTCAGGTGGAGGGGGTCCAGCCTTCAAGGACTCCATTCTCATTAATAAGCAAACAGGGCGGCTCGGTAAGATCTGTTTCTACAAATGTGTTCTGTATGATGTAGTCGGTATATTGCCACTGCTCCTGATACTCTCACACCATATGTAAGTCGCCATGATTGTAAGTCAACGTAATTGTAAGTCGCGTTTGACTGGTATGATATGTTATTAACTTTAGATATATGGGCAGCACGCCCACAGCCTTGACGTTAGTGAAAGATAAAACACAATGCTGTCTCATTGTCGGGTGCTCCACAGACCAGCTCCTTTACTGTCATTTGTTGAGTCTTCAGTACGCCTAACTTCATTCAATTATCTTCTCATTTGTTCTCATTGAGTCGAGAGTCTATTTCCTTACAGAAAAAAACAAGTCGTATTATGATATTATGATGAGAACAGCGTGTGTTGACGATTTAAGGACATTTGGCCCATCTGAAGATATTTCCTAGTAGAATCTTGTCGAGTCTTACTCTGACACCAGACTTAAGACCGTGTGCATGCATGTCGTGCTAATGGGCTAGTTGAGCTACCACGCTAGCTACCAATGCTACGGCTCACCAGAACAACACGTTGAGTGGTGCCTACGCTGTTGACAAACTGGCGGTGTGTGTGTTTGGGTATAAAGCAGGCTCTCTGTCCTCGCTCGTGTATTGCCAGATGAACACATGTAAAACAGATGGCCTGGCTTCTCTGTTCTCGACAGAGCTAATCAGGTGTTAAATATCCATTAGTGTGGACTGCGGTGACCTCTAGCCAATGCTCTTTTATCCTCCCGGCAAACCGGTCTGCTAGTTAGCCGAGCTGATCTCACTCCTGGTCAACAGGTTGGCTCGCTGGGTCCTGATGCTGAAGCTCGTCTCTTCAGAGACGCTGTGGTTAGCATGCCGTGCGGTGATTGGACTCTCTTCTGTGAAATCCTTCTGAAATCCACACGCACGCACATTCGCTCACACACACACACACACACACACACACACACACACACACGTGCGCACACACATGCACTCCCACACACGCACACACACACGCACCCACATTCGCTCACACACACACACACCTGCGCACGCACACACACACACACACACGCACGCACATTCGCTTACACACACACGCACACACACACACACACACACACACACACACACACACACACACACACACACACACACACGCACACAGGTATCCTGTCATCGCAGCACCTGGTGAAGGCTCGCCCGTTGAAACTAAATGTCTTACACGTGGAGGGCAGGAGAGCACAGTGTGATAGCGTTCTTGTTGTGACACTTGTTTCTGCCAGGTTTAGAACGAGCACAACAACACACAGATAAGGGCGTCAGCAACACGGAGCGGTGTGGCGTACGTCACCACTCATCCCGAGTCATGAGTCACGGTGATAGCATCCTGTGCACTTTTATATCACCTCCGAAGAGTGCAACTACACACCGATAACTCCGGCTGAAAGGATATTTACGGATGCTCAGCCGCTCAAGGAACGCTCGGATGGAGATCATTATTTTAATTGCCAGGGACAGCAAAGAAACTGTTTCTAATGTCTTTAAGGGGAACGGCAGCATTGTGTGTGAATCGTGCAAGATGAACGTGTGGCGTGTGGCGACGACAGACAACGTCAGCGATAACGGCGAACACTGCTCGTTCTGACAACAAAAAGTTGTTTCAAATGGTTATGAGCAATAAACACAAGTTCCCCTCGCAAAGTCGTGGCTCGTTACTGAGCTACAGCACTGTGATGTTTTAAGATGCTAACGCTGCTAATGCTGGACGCTTCACGTTTGCCAGCGTCGGTTCACCAGTCCCGCCGGGCTAGCCAAAACGAGTCGTAGTGGGTGACCGCCCGGGTTGCCAGATTATTTTGCAATCCCCTCCTTACACTGGCTCCATTCAAACAGCCCACCTTCTTGCAGAAAAGACCCCAACCTGGCAACCCTACAAACCCCTAACCCCCCTAAAGCCCCTCCCCCCCCCCCCCCCCGAAGTGACCCGATTGTGTGGTCGCAAATATGGGTCGGCACAATTCACAGCGAGAGAAGGAGGGAGACAGGGAGGGAGAGAGGGGGAGAGAGGGAGAGAAGCCGGCCCTTTTGTCCGCCTAGTGTTGACACTATCAGCAGTGACAATAGCTTCTGCCAAGAGCTCTCCATTTCCTACCCAACTCGGTCGCCTCCTCGCTCTCTTTGTGTTCTGGTGACACAGAGAGCGCTGTGTTCTGAATCCAAGCGAGGGTGCCGTATGCAAGCTGGGTCCCGGCGAAGACCCAGATTATTGGGGAACCAGGGCCGGCGACAAACATGCCGCGCATTCGTCACAACGAGCTGCTGTTTCCTAAGTCTTCTGTTTGAAGGAGCGTACCGCGCAGTGTTGATTTTTTTGATGGCTCTGATTGCGTTTATGGTTTTGCACTGAAGCAATCTGCGATACTATGGTGTGGCTTTCAAACCTCCAAGTGGGAAGCTTTTGTAAAACCCAAGCTAAATATAAAATATGTATTACACAACACTGTCTGTAGCTGACAATTATCATTACGAAAAATGTCTTCCACTGCCCAAGCTTCAGGAACTAGACAATACAGAGGAACTAGGCTCGACTGAAAGTACCTTTTGAACAGCTGAAAGCATCATTAAGTCTCCCACGCAAAATCGACTCCTCGTGGCGACAATAAATGGCTGTGAGTATTTGTGAGTGCGGCTTTGAAAAGACATAGAAGAGCTCTTTATACAGGATATACCCACCGCTCCGAGTGCGAGAACTCCGAAATCTCCCCTGAATAACGCGCACCGTCCCAAATGAAAGGACCCCCATTCATCTTGTTCAACACCTTTCTCTCCCTTTTTAAAACGGGCCGTACAGGAAGGGGCGCAGTCGCGTGTTTCTGGACTCGTGTTAGATGACTGAAACGGGAGGTTCCTGCTTGTGGTCTTGCATGTCAAGCGTTTCTCCTGTCAACGGCGATTGAGGAAACACTAATTGTAGTTGATTTGGCGAGTGGAGGTGTGCAGGAAATCACAGCCTTCAGCCTTCATCGTTTAAGAGCAAAGTTATTAGAAATAGGACTAGTTAGTGGTCTCTATGGAGATTTATGGAGTGTTTCTTACTCCGTTAACCACCAAACAGATCAAGGGCAGAAAGACTTTCCTAAACGATATTAGCAAGAACATTCAGTGGCATTAATATTAAAAACATCAACATTGAAACCATAAACACCCTGGCTGTTCCCGTTGCGGACCCAAGCAAGGATGATATTTATATTTTATATGATGTTGCTGTTCTCTTTTTAGTGACTTCGCTTCTACCATGGCAATTAAAGTGCAATTCAGCCCTCGCGTCCAAGAAAGGTTTGCTGGAGGCTTTGGGGACCAAACCCAGAGACGTGCAGCTGAGAGTCAAACACCGTGTCTCACATGAGACCAGCAGGTTGCCCTAGCGCCCCTAAAAACATAACCACCAGTCACGCAGGGTGCCTGTAGTGATTGGTATTATTGTAAACCAAGCTCCTTCATTGCTTTTTCTCCACGTTTCTCAAGTGCGTGACATACATTACTCTATAATTTTTTTTATTCTAGGTTGGCAAAGTTTGGTGTCTCATTTCCCTGTGGGCCAACTTACTTGGCAGGAGCAGTGGGTGTTTAAGACCAGAGGCATCACGGGATAATCAAACATACATTACAGGCCACTCCTGCTTCCCCAGTATAGACACAGTGGCTCCCGGGGGGTTCATTGTAAAACCCACGGGGAACGCCAGGGAATATTTCAGCTGAAAAACCTACCTGGGTTTGTAGCTCAGTTTAAAACCCGGTGCGCTCCTCAGGTCTCGAGGGTTATTATTATTACTTTGCATGTCTTTCATGTGAGTGCCGAAGACAATCATGCCCGGGAATGCCCTTTAGAGCCCGGCTAACAATAACGACTGATTTGAAAGCCATCCGGATAATGACCCTCTGGCCCGGGGACTCGTTTAGGCGCAAATTGCTGCTTGTGTTGCTGTTTGGTCCGTAATTAGGTCAGGATGCAAATGTGTGTATTGTGATGCTGAGCCACGGGCGCCCTCCCAGACCCCCCCTGCTCCAGGGTCTCCTCCTCCGCCTTTCATCCCCTCCTCTCTCCCGGGGTCGTCGAGCGTGCGTCCGCGTGCGGTGGGGTGAGGTGAGTCACGGACCGCTCTGGAGCGCCGGCGCCGCTCCGGGAGACGGGCCGCGTTCACAGCCTCGCACTCTCAGCCAGACGTGTGGCGGCGGCGGCGGCTGGCGGGTTTCCTCCGGCGCCACGGCTCACTGTGATTGTCGCCGTGGTGGCGGCGGCCTGGGCTAAACGCTGTTTGGCGAGGCTGACGCGGGCGGTGGGGAGGACGGGCTGAGGCGGCGGCGGCGGCGTCTCTGACCTCGGCCTCACCTTCCTGTCTCCCGGATGTCTCCCATCTCCTGTCACGCCGCGGCCCAGATTGGCTTTTCCTTCCGCTTTGTTTTTTGTTTTTTTTCCCCATTCTTGCAATCTTTTTTTTCCTTCTCCCTCATTTACCCCTCTGTTCCACTGCAAATCCCCCACTCACAAACACGCACACACACACACTCACACTCACACATACAAACACACACACACACACACACACACACACACACATGCACACCCACACACCCACACACACACACACTCACACACAAACACACGCACACACACATGCACACACACGCACACTCACACACGCACACACACATTCACACACACACACACGCACACACACACACATGCACACACTCACACACAAAAACAGACCCATTCACACACACACACACACACACACACACACACACACACACAAACAGACCCATTCACATACACACACGCACACGAACACAGACACACACACACACACACACCCACACACACACACCTCTCTCTAACTATTGATCATTAGCCAGCGTTGGAAAGAGAGGTGTAATTAGGGTGCCAGACTGGTCTGTCAATTCTGCTCAGCACGGCGCGACGAGCACCCAGCAGCACCCAGGGCTAATAGGCCCTCACACTGTAAACAGGCACCCCTGGACAGCAGCGTAGGGGGGGGGCGCCCTGGCTCCAAGGTTTAGCACGTTAGCGCTGGAGGAAAAGACTTCCACTGAAGCTGTAGCTGGATGTTTGTCTGTTTGCCGGTTGATTCATTTGTGTTCATCTCACTGTGTGTGTATGTGTTTGTGCGTGTGTGTGTGTGTCTTTGATAATCTGTGTACCTGTGGGTGTGTCCTGTGTTTTGCGTGTGCGTGTGTTTGCGTATGTGTTTGCGTGTGTGCAGGTGCGGGCCGTCTTCGATGCCAAACAAACCTGTGGCGTGTGCGGCTCCCTGGGACACACATGCGCGTGTGTTTGAGGCCGAGCTGTGGCGCCCGGATCGATGCTCGCCGCGAGGCTTCCTCTCCCCCCCCCCCCCCACGTCCCCCTGTGCGTGTGTGTTGACTCTGTGTTGTTGTCTCTGTTGTCTTCCCTCAGAGAAAGTCAGCATGCTCTCCGCATTGATCGCCCCCTTCAAGTACATGAGCCCGGGGACCAGCGGCACAGAGGACGAGGACAGTCTGAGTAAGCTGTCTGTTTCCTGTTCCTGTCTCTCTGTTCACACGACGCCCGCTCTGTAAATATTGTATGACAGCGATCTTTGTCACTCACCACGCGCGCAATAATTTGTTCATCACGGACACCTTTTTTTTTTTTTGTCCTGTTTGATTATTCAGCGACGCGCTTTGTTTCATATCAAGCGCCTTCCCGGTGACATTATCGGGAGCGGGGTGTCAGCCGAGAGCCGTGGCTCTCTGTTATGAATAAGTGCTTGTTTGGTTAACATGCTAATAGGCTGTCACAGCTGCGGAGCGCTGTGGCACCGCCGCCCATACGCGTAGCCCCGCCGCACGTAGCCCCTGGCTCCACAGCATGTAGCCCCACGGCGTGTAGCCCCACAGCACGTAGCCCCACAGCGTGTAGTCCCATTGCAAGTAGCCCCACAGTGTGTAGCTCCACTGCACATAGCCCCACAGCATGTAGCCTCATAGTGCTTAGCCCCACAGCGTGTAGTCCCACGGCATGTAGCCCCACAGCGTGTAGCCCCACAGTGTGTAGCCCCACAGCATGTAGCCCGTAGCCCCACAGCATGTAGTCCCATTGCAAGTAGCCCCACAGTGTGTAGCCCCACTGCGCATAGCCCCACAGCATGTAGCCTCATAGTGCTTAGCCCCACAGCTTGTAGTCCCAGAGCGCGTAGCCCCACAGCATGTAGCCCCACAGCGCTTAGCCCCACAGTGCGTAGACTGTAGCCCCACAGCATGTAGTCCCACAGCGTGTAGCCCCACAGCGTGTAGCCAATAGCCCCACAGCGTGTAGCCAATAGCCCCACAGCATGTAGTCCCACAGCGTGTAGCCCCACAGCGTGTAGCCAATAGCCCCACAGCATGTAGTCCCACAGCGTGTAGCCAATAGTCCCACAGCGTGTAGTCCCAGAGCGCGTAGCCACACAGCGCGTAGCCCGTAGCCCCACAGCATGTAGTCCCACAGCGTGTAGCCCCACAGCGTGTAGTCCCACAGCGTGTAGCCCCACAGCGTGTAGTCCCACAGCGTGTAGCCAATAGCCCCACAGCGTGTAGTCCCACAGCGCGTAGCCCATAGCCCCACAGCCTGTAGTCCCACAGTGTGTAGCCCCACAGCGTGTAGTCCCAGAGCGCGTAGCCAGACAGCGCGCAGCCCCATAGCATGTAGCCTCATAGCGTGTAGCCCCACAGCATGTAGTCCCACAGCGTGTAACCCCACAGCGTGTAGTCCCACAGCGTGTAGCCAATAGCCCCACAGCGTGTAGTCCCACAGCGCGTAGCCCATAGCCCCACAGCCTGTAGTCCCACAGTGTGTAGCCCCACAGCGTGTAGTCCCAGAGCGCGTAGCCACACAGCGCGCAGCCCCATAGCATGTAGCCTCATAGCGCGTAGCCCCACAGCATGTAGTCCCACAGCGTGTAACCCCACAGCGTGTAGCCCCACAGCGTGTAGCCTGTAGCCCCACCGTGCTGTAGCCCCTCCTAGCCCCACCGCTGGCCGCTCCTACCCAACGCCAGCAGAGTGTCCCCTTTGTGTCCCACTTCTCCACATTCTCGTGACAGGATCTGAACGCCCTATTTCCACTCATTTCCCATCAGAAACGCGATGCTCCGGCGCTGTCCTATAACTAGTTCTGAGGAGCAGCGTCTCACCCCGTCTGGTCTTCAGACCCAGGTCCCCGCCGAGCACGCCCAACACAGGCGCCTCAGACCCGTCCTTTCACCCCGCGGTCCTCCAGAATGTGGAGCACTTCGTTCCCGGGACGGGCCCCACGGCCGCGGGGGTCTCCGTGTTTTGTCAGAGCCGCGTTTGTGTTTGACAAACAGAAGAGTCGGGGGAGGGGGGGCACGGCGTGGCTACCAGTCAGGGAATATGATTGCAGATCTGCTCTTTACCATTGTGTTGTGTGTTAAGTGGGCTCAACTCCCCCCCCCGACCCCCGAGACCCCTGGGATGAATACCGTGGTTACCGCTCAGAGCGGCTCGTGCTTGTGTCGCCGCGCTTCTGCGAGTGTTTTAAAAAAATCTGCTCTCCTTCGTCTTCCTCTCCCTCTCGTTGTGACGGCCGTCCACGCTAGGCACCAGCAGCGCGGAGGTGAAGGAGAACCGCGACGTGGGGAACCAGGAGGACCGCCCGTTCGGGCCCGGCGAGCGCCAGGCCCACCACCGCGCCGAGCCGGCGAGGGGCTCGGGCCCGTCGGGCGTGAAGAGGAAGAGGCCCCTGGAGGAAGACAACGGGGGGCCGGTGTGTCAGCTGCGCCTCGTCTACAAGAAGCTGTCCTGGTCGGACTCGCCGAAGAACGCCCTGGTGCAGCTCAACGAGCTGCGGCCGGGCCTGCAGTACCGCGTGGTCTCCCAGACGGGCCCGGTCCACGCCCCCGTCTTCTGCATGGCCGTGGACGTCAACGGCCTGGCCTTCGAGGGCTCCGGCCCCACCAAGAAGAAGGCCAAGATGCGCGCGGCCGAGCTGGCGCTCAAGTCCTTCGTGCAGTTCCCCAACGCGCCGCAGGCGCAGCTGGCCATGGGGGGCCTCTCGGACCCCGCGGCCGACTTCACCTCTGACCGGGCGGCCGACTTCCCCGACACGCTCTTCAAGGAGTTCGACCCGTCGCCGCGCGGCGCCGGCCTCTCGCGGTGCTCCGCCTCCCGCGGCGAGCTGCTGTCCGGCGAGCTGCTGCGGCGCGGCCGGCTGCTGCAGCACACCCTGGACCTGATGGTGCAGGCGCAGCAGCGGCTGGTCGCCGTGGCGCCCGAGCCCGAGGCCCCCAAGAGCCCCGTGGCGCTGCTGAACGAGCTGCGGCCGGCGCTGCGCTACGCCTGCCTGGCGGAGCGCGCCGAGGGCCGGCGGCCGCGGAGCTTTGTGATGGTGGTGCGGGTGGACGGACGCATGTTCGAGGGATGCGGGCGCAGCAAGAAGCAGGCCAAGAACCAGGCGGCGCTGGGCGCCCTGCGGGGCCTCTTCAACATACAGGCGGCTCCCGCCGGCAGGACCGGCCTCAAAGCCAGCAGGAAGACCTGTCCTCGTTTACCCCAGGTGAGTAACGGGCGGCACCGGCCCGCCAGGGTCGGCCGGTATCTCTGGCAGCCACTCGGCTTCCCACAGGCGCCGGTAATGATCCGATCGGCGGGGAAGCCAAACACCTTTCAGCACATAATTAAGGAGAAAGGAAGATATGGGCCTGGAAAAATGGCAAAGAGATGAAAGGCAGTTACAGTCGAACGCCGAGTGTAAGCAGGCTGGCGTTTACTTATGGTCACGATAGACTAATGGATACAGTGTCGGGGTGTGTGTCTGTGTGTGTGTGTGTCTGTGTGTGTGCCGCTGTCAGTGTGTGTCTGCGTGTGCTGCGTCTGTGTTCGCGTGTGTGCACGCACCAACGCCTAAGCTCCTGGTAAACAGAAGCTGCTCATTGATCTATTCAAACAGAAAGGCATGTAAATGAAGCTAATTATTGTCCTGGTGCCGGTGACTTAGGAGGAATAGTCTGACTCCCCAAGAATGACTTCTGCATATCCCCGTTGTGTGTTTGTCGAGCTATAATTGGGGGAGTTTTGTAATTTTGCACAATCTCTTGTTTCCTCATGTGTGGTATCTCAGTGTCTACAAATGTTAATTCAATCTGTTGCCCAGAGGAGATAGAAAACCAAAAGAGCAGATCGACAAACAAACCACTGAGCCCAATCCCAGCTTCATTTGCCCAAATATGTAAACAGCAATCAGAGCGAGGAGAACTCGTTTTGAGGAACTTTGGGGTGAAATTGGTGAACCCAGAGCCGTGGCGTAGAGCCGGATTCCTTGGCCCTTGTTGGCTGCCGTTTAAAACTCCATTTCAGCTGCAAAGAATGAATCAAAGGCTGAACTGCTCTGTGCAGATTGTCTGTAATTGTCAGTGACATTCGCTGTTTATTTACAGTCCACGCCTGGTTCGTATCGCACAACGCTGACACGAAACTCCAGCCAGTAAACCACCGGGGTGATTGGTGAGCACCGACCTGGATGACGGAGAGTTAGACTGTAATTCCGCTGTCATAGTTTTGTTAAATATTACAGATAGGGACCAGCAATACTGTATGAATTGACACGTTATGATCAACGATCACGCACGGTACATGTCGCCCCGCGGACTCCTGTCGGCCCACAGCGTTTCACCAACGTGACAGGACTCTCGCTCAACACACGGGCCGCGTTCCCATGCAGGCTTCATGTCCTCGGGAACACGCTTCCTCTCCATGTCCTCGGGAACTACAAAGTGTCCTTCCCTCAGTACACGACGACCACAACAACAGCAACTCAAAAAACCTGCACGTTTCCCCGCGAGTCATTCTTTTTTTTTTTTTCCTTCCCCTTGCCTCCACGGTTCCTAAAAGGATTTTAAGAGGATTTGCTGCACCCGTTTAGTTACAGAAAGCTCTTCTTGAAAGTCAGCCCCGCTGTCTGTCTGCAAGCCTCCAGAGGCTTTTATTTTGGCACAGGACGATAGCAACACACCAGTGTTGTATGCATTCGCAAGTGTATACATACAGTCTCTCCCAGCAGGCGTCTCTGTGTGTGTGTGTGTGTGTGTCTGTGTCTGTGTGTGTGTGTTGCAAGTATTGCACATCGGGTATTATCCCTCAAATAAGTAAACAATGCTTGTTATACATGCATAAGTAGGTGAGTGAATGGCGTGAGTGAGCTAGTGACTGAGTGACTGAGTGACTGAGTGAGTGTCTGACTTACTGACTGACTTCCCAGCCAATGAGCATGCGTTGCCTAGCGTTGCTGCTTTGCCAGTTCACGGGGCTGACGCTGAGCAAACGGCGCGCTCGGTTGAAAAAAAAGAGCTCCTTTTATCCGACGTGCACAGCAGTGTCAGTGAGAGCGGCCTGCTGTAATACCTTCCACTCATCATCTCCATATAAAAGGAGGGCTTTTGGAAGCAGTGCACAAGCGATTAAACAGGCGCACTGAAGTTCATGCTTATGAATGACGCCTCGCACACACGCGAGGCCAGTCGGTAGACGATATTCGCACGCGTGTCTTGTGCTCATCACGTTCACCCGTACCCACCTGTCAGAAACAACTGAGATTCACCACCGCACACTCGGAGTCAAACGTCCCTTTTTTTCCAGATGCCATTGAATGGGCTGTGTTGTCAATGGAACAAACAAAAAAAAACAGCTGAGAAAAGACCCACGGCAGCACAGGCAAGAGGCTCTGTGTATCAATGGCAGGCCCGCTGAACTGGAAAGGCGAGTGCAGCAGAGTACTCCTGTCTGGGAGTGGTTGTCTCCTCCACAGTACTCAGACACTTCCCCTCTCTGCCCGGGCATCATAGTCGTCACTGAGTGGGAAAGTACGAAAAACGCAACTGGCCATGGATATTTGATGAGGGAGTTAAGAAATACATACAACATATCAAACGTAAAGCGAATAGCGGTCCTGCTTTATGTGATTAGATTACACAAATCCAATATGATGAATCAGAAGGACTCGCTATAACAAGCAGGGCCTCCAACTTGGCTGGTCTGGAGCTGACAGGCTGCTTGGTGTGTAATCCGTCTCTCCAATGAAATATTGAGAGTCACGTCCACACGGCGCGGCGCTCCACATGGTGTGTACCGGCTACACGGCTAGAATATTCTGCTCCCGTTGTTCAGTCCTGAAGGAGCAGGTCCAAGTCCAGAACAACACCTTGCTCATCAAAACAACTCATTGTATTAAGTTTCCTAATGTGCTTCTTTCCTTGTGGTACCTGAAGTGTACGCCGTCTGGTCCGATAAATACAAATCAATCAAAGGAAACTCGCTCTGTAATTCTCATCTAAGGCCTAAGTGAATTACGATTCCTCTGATTGAGCTTCGTTTCAGATTCAGGACCCAACGTTTTTCCCTGAAACTGCTCTTCGTCACGTAGCGGAAGCGGCACCGTCGTCTTCGTCAGCGAAGCGAGAGCGCGTGACCTCAGGAGGACGTCGCCACCGCGGGGGTAAAGCAGCTTTGTCTCCTCATTTGGAGCCCGATTGGCCACTTTAATCTCTCACGGCCTTCTGGCGAGGAAGCCCGCGCCGTGCGTCGCCAGGTCGACCGCAGGGGACCTCCTGAGTGCGGAGGTGCGAGGGTGAGGGTGGGAGAGCAGGGAGGTGAAGGAGTGAGGGTAGGGAGGGAGAGCAGGGAGGGGAGGGAGGGAGAGCAGGGAGGTGAAGGAGTGAGGGTAGGGAGGGAGAGCAGGGAGGGGAGGGAGGGAGAGCAGGGAGGTGAAGGAGTGAGGGTAGGGAGGGAGAGCAGGGAGGGGAGGGAGGGAGAGCAGGGAGGGTGAGGGAGGGAGGGTAGGGAGGGAGAGCAGGGAGGGGAGGGAGGGAGAGCAGGGAGGGTGAGGGAGGGAGAGCAGGGCGGGGAGGAGGGGATCGGCGTGTCTTGGATGAAGGATGGAGGTGAGGTCATGGATCAGGTCAGGGTGAAGACACAGCAGCAACTCCTCCAGGGACTGAGGGCTGGGCTTTAAAGATGGAGGTGCCCCCTGCTGGGAGCTACTGCCCTTAACATCAGGATGGTGACTGAAGGTCGCGGGGAACACGAGGAGAACATATGACGGAAATAATGGATGCATTATACATATGAGCAAAAGTAGTTGTTTTTTTAGTTGATGGAGAAAAAACTAAATTAGCTTGTTCTGCTTGTTACACAACATCTATGCCACGTCAGCTCTGGAATTAATATAGTTAAAAGAACATGTGTTTGCTGTGGAATCAGCTGAATGATGGCGTGCTGAGCATCACTTGAGGAGCCTTTCCCTCGGTTCCTCTCGCACACGCGTGTACGTCAGGTTCCCTCACAACGTGTCTTTGCTGCTCTCTCCTCTCTCCCTTCATAACGGATTGGTTATGATTTGATTTAGCTGTTTCTAAACGCTAACCTGATTAGACGGGGGGGTGGTGGGTGGTTGGGTCTGGACGCAGACTCATCGAGCGAAGTAATTTTCCCGCTCGCAGCCGCGTCAAATTGAATATGATTTAAAAAAAAATTATTTCAGACACGTGAAGGTGACCCCCAGTCAGCTGCTCGGCCTTTTTTCACTCCTTTATTTATCTATCTGCTTATTAAAATGAAATCTGGCTACAGATTGTTTTCCTTTGTCTAATCGCTCCTCCCCCGGTTTGACCGGCCGTCTCCGCAGCTGTGACAGCCCGTCGTTAATTAATATTGCCACAACAAATTAGCCACAGTGTCGCCGCCGCCGCCGCCATCGCCACCGCCTCCGCCGGCGCCGCGGGGAGGCGGGGACAAACCTCCGCACCCCCCCGCGGGGGTGCAGACAACGCGCTATCACAGGAGTTGATTAACCGAGTGTCTGAGGAGTCCTCGCCGTTTGGACGGACGCGGGCGCCATCGGGGGGGTCAGAGGTCGAGCGGCGGCACGCGACGTGTCAGAGCAGATGAGATTCTCATGAGCGTTGATTAGCCCCGGCGGCGGTGCGCTGTGTGCGAACAGCGGTGGCGGCGCCGGCAACGGCGGCCTCAGGGGCGGCGGGACGCATGCGGACACCAGGAAGTGGAAATGGCGCCCGGCGTCTGGGTCGCACCGCTTATCACCGCCGCGGGTAGGGGTGCGAAGAGGTGTGCGTGTTCACACGTACGACACCTGGCGAGCCGACACCTGGCGAGACAATGTGTAGCGCTGGCGTTTCTGCTGAGCAGTGAACACGTCTCTCTATCTCTCTCTTTCTCAGCCTTGACGTGTCGGGGGGAGAAACGACACGCTAAGCACACGGCAGCTCCCTGAGCAGCTGGGCTGCAGCAGGAGACGCCGTTTCATCGCGCGCCATTTTGCGGCAACCGCTCGGCTCGCCGACGCTGACATTTGAAGCCTCCGCCGAGAAGGAACAGATTTGCGCGCGAGAAATTAAGGAACCGGTACCGCTTTGCTGTTCTAAGCCCCGGCCTCTGAACGGTTCCTTTAAAAGGTTAGAGTCCTCCTGAGCCGGGTGTTCATGCAAAGCGTGACCTATGGGGGGGGGAGAGGAGGGGGTCGAAGGTGGCAAGGGGAGGAGACCCCCTGGGGTGAGACCAGGCTGTGACGGTCGGGGCGGTGGTGGTGTTCAGGGGGGTGGTGGTGTTCAGGGGGGTGGGGGTGCCTCGGGGGGCAAACACTGCACTCCTCCTGCTGCTCTTCCTCACCCTCTTTTTCACCACCTCATCCTCCTTTTTCGGTCTCTCTTGACAGCCTTTTATTCAGACGCTTTTTTTTTCATTCCTCTTCCTGTTTCAACCTTTCTGCTGCCTTCTACCGAACCCGTCTTGAGTGTTTTATCCTCCTCAGCCTGCTTTCTCTCGAGATCACCTCTCCTCCTGCTCCTGTTCTCCTCCTGCTCCTCTCTCTCTCTCTTTTCTCCTCCCTCCTCTTTTCTCTCCGTTTGGATTTTACTCCATGTTTCTTCAGTCTCTCTCCTCCCTTCTCTCTCCTCTCCTCTCCCATCTCGTCTCTGGTTTGTTCATTCACCCTCACCTGACAGCACCTCAATCAGGAGTCCTACAGGTGGTGTCAGGACTCAGGTGGACAGGTAGGCGCCGGCGCCTTGTGGGCGGGGCCAGCCACTGTCTTACAGTAGGACCTTCCCTTCAAGGGGACGACTCGGGTCGGCTTCCATTTTGATTCCAACCTCCATCCATCCTCTTCCTCCTCTTCTCATACCCCCCCGGTCCCTCTCTCCCCCAGCCCTGCTGGTTCAGACCTGCCCTTCCCCCCCTGTAGGTCCCTCCCCCCCCCAGGCTCCATTAAAAACATCATCAGCTTCGTTACGTTTCATAGTCGGGCAGGTGGCGAGCGTCGCCCCGATAAATCAGCCACGTGTTGGTCCTGGAGGGGCCGCGGACGCCGGGGGGGTTATCTCGCCCTCTCAGGCGGACGGAGGGCGGGTGGTGTGTTGGGTGGAGGGTGGAGGAGAGAGAGGGGCGGTCTGAATGTCTGGCCGTTAGATGACCTTTCAGCAAGCCAGGATAGAAGGGAAGGCTCTGACGGTCATACGTGTTGACACGCACACATGCACACGCACACACACTGCCCTCATCAGAGCTCACACACACACATACATGTGCGCACACACACACACAACCACACGCACACACACATGCACACACACACACACACACACACACACATGCACACACACACACACACACACACAAACACACACACATGCAAAATAACAAACGCATACATGAGCATGAAAGACAGATACTACCATGTGACTGGGACTGGCACATGCATGCACACACACATACACACCTGAAGGCACACAAGCCCCCCATGGCAGTGGCTGTCCCCCTCTCATCTGCCTGCGTGCCTGGGTGATTATTTCGATCTCGCAGGCCCTCATCCACCAGTGGGGGGGGGGGGGGGGGGGGGGGGTCCCTGAGCACAGAGAGGGCCTTCTGGGGGCCAGGCCCCTTGTCCCTGTGTCGCTCCAGGTCAGGGGCCCTGCTGAAGTCCACGTCGTGGGAGAGAAAGTGCTGAGCAGCCGTAGCTGCTTCTGTGTTGTGTTGTGTTGTGTTGTGACAGCTGTGGTGGTTTGGTGATTCCAAATAAGTTCACCTGAAATGAAAAAGTAAAGTGACGAGAGGCAAGGAAAGACAGGTGATGGGTTTACACCACTTAATGTGTGTCAATGATGTCACTGCTGAGGCAGATCTCTGCAAAGATCCTAATGAGTGTAGGTGTATATGTATGTGCATATAAACATGCATATTATATGTGTGTGTGTGTGTGTGTATATAAATGTGTATGTGGAGCAGGGACAGGCTACGTATGGCTCACTGCATTTCAACCTGCAGTCATGAGAGAGTGGGTGGAGTAGGTGTGTGACGGGTGGAGGGCAGGGTTAATGGAGGGGTGGGTGTGTGGGATGGATGATGACGTGCAGCAGGCAGGACGGGGGAGGGCGGGTGGGTGGGGGGGTGCAGCAGGGTCCACAGCAGAACAAAAGACCTTCAGGATTAATTAGGCGTCAGATTGGTTGCAGGGCACAGCGGGGGAGAGAGTGAGAGGTGTGTGTGTGTGTGAGTGTGTTGGGGGGGGGGGGAGAGAGGGAGATGGGGTGTGGGGGGCTGGGGGGAGAGTTTAGCATTCCGGGAAGCCCTCCCGTCGTCGGCCTCCCCTCATATTTCAGCCTGGCCGACGAGCGTACAGCAGCCAGCTAGTTAGAGCAGAGCAGAGCCTCTAACCACTGGCCGGCTGGGTTATGGATGGAGCGGGGCTGCCCGGCTGCGTGTTCCTGCCGCGTCCCGCTGGGCCGTGAGAGGTCATACATGTAATGCATAATGTTTACATGATGGGGACCTCCAGCTCCCTACACGCCCTCACACCGCTGGGTGGGACACAATAGTGTGTGTGTAGGGGGAGGGGAGTGTGTTGTGTGTGTGTTGGAGGAGTGTGTGGGGTTTTGTGTGTTGGGAATGTATTGTGTGTTTGTGTGTGAGTTTGGTGATATGTGGGTGCGTGTGTGTGTGTGTGTGTGTGTATGTGTGTGTGTGTGTGTGTGTGTTTATGTGTGTGTGTGTGCATGTGTCTGTTGGTGTGTGTGTGTGTGTGTTTGTGTGTATAGGTTTGTTGGGGTGTGTGTGTCTGTTGGTGTGTGTGTGTGTGTGTGTGTGTGCGTGTGTGTGTGTGTGTGCGTGTGTCCGTTGGTCTGTGCGTGTGTGTGTGTGTGTGTGAGTGTGTGTCTGTTGGTGTGTGTGTGTGTGTGTGTGTGTGTGTGTGTGTGTGTGTTGGTGTGTGTGTATGGGGAGCATGGGTTTTCTGCGGTGGAGTACAGCGCCAGAATGTATCCCAGCTCCTTCTTTATGCAGGAGGCTGCTCACCGTGACACAGCTTTGCCAAATTAGTGGAATACCAATAGAGCTGAACTCACTCTGAACTCAGCTCTATTCTTACTTTCCTTCTCCCCCCCCCCCCGATGAGCAGTTTGCAGGGAGTTCACTCCTGCGTTTGTTTGTGTGTTTGTTGATTGAGCCGGACTGAGTCTGTCTGTGAATGACGATGATGTCGTTATGTAGCGTTCTAAAGTGGAAGGGACAGCGCTCTCCCCTCGTCTCCGCGGCTAGCCGCCGCTAACCCTCCGCGGCGCTTGTTAGCGGCCCCGACCCGGTTAGCGGCGACCCGGTTAGCGTTGGGTTGGGTTTCCCGGCGCCGCCACGGCCCGCTTCCGCCCTGACCTTTTCCCGCTGCACATCCGCGCCCCCCCCCCCCCCCCCCCCGCCCTCACGCACCAGACCGTCCGGGGTGAAAGCAGGCCAGCGTGACTCACCTCAGCACCGGAGGATCATCACGTTGTGAAACGAGCTCCTCGGGTCGGGGCCCGACCGCCCAAGACACCGCGGGCCGCTAATTCCCGGCACCCCGCGGACGGCCGGGAACATGCATTAGGAAGCCTCCGTGGGCCGAGCCCAGGGCCCGGTGGGCCGCGCCGCGTCTGGGCTGATTGGCCGAAGGATTGGCCACGTAGGGGGGGAGGGGTGAGCCGGCCTAGCTGCGTTGTGTTAGATGTTATATGTTAATGTTATATTGAGTGAGGCCCAGATCTCGCACCATGAATAGTGATCTTGTGCTTTAGTCCCCGACCGCCAGAGAGAGAGGGGAGGAAAGTTTCAGCGGCGAGTTCCACACTTTTGGAACAGCGTGTCTGCTGCCCCGACGCTGAGGCTGAGCTTAAAGTGATGGAAATCGAAGGGAAGCCCGGAATCACAGTCCGAAATAAAAAAGTGGGAGAATAACAAATCGCCCTTTGAAACGGCGCCTCGCTGTGGCACAGAACGTGTCACTTTGACCCGAAAATCCTGGACTTCAAATGGAAGATCTCCCTCTCTCCCGGCTTTTTATGGCATCATGTCTCCCCCTCCCCAACCCCCTCCCCCCGCTCACCTCCGTGCCACAGGTGTTGAGCTGCACGTCGTGACCTCGTCTCTCGTCTCTTCCCTCTCTCTCTCTCTCTCTCTCTCGCTGTGGCTAGCCCGGCCTCCGACTCCCGGAGCACTAATGATGATGACCTAACGACATGTCATGGCAACCGTCTAAGCGGCTGTCAAATCATCTCGGCCGAAAAACTGTATTTCCTTCAATCAATGGAGATTGCGACACGCCGGCGACCCCCGGCGACCCCCAGATGATTTCCCCGAGCCGCTCCCTGGCGTGCCGGCGGCCGCTGGCGTGCACACATCGCATGCTTTATGCCCCGGGTCAGGGCTTTCTCATTTCACCGCGCGCCTGTTCACCTGCATCCCAAGTGGCCCATCACCGCCAGGCGCAGGTATCCATGCGTGCGTGTGTTACGGAAACGCTTTGTCCTTTAATGCATGGACACCGCCACCTCCACCACCCCCACCCCCCCCCCCCCCCCTCCCCCCCAACCCATCCCGCACGCACCTCCACCTACACCACCCGATGCACAGCCAGCACACACACACGGGGCCCCCAGTGCCGCATGGCCTGCACACGGTATGGAGGCGTTGACACGCACAAATACAGCTGCAGTCATCCGGGGTTGATTCCTGTCCTCCACTGTGTATGCTCCTCTCTCTTCTCTGCAGGGCTGAGAAAGCCCAGATATAACAGAGCTAATGGCCCTGCATACCAAGCCCCCCACGTCAAACCTCTAGCGTCGACCAAGGCTGACTGTCGCCTCGCCTCGCTTGTGTCTTGGCGCCAGAAAGTTTCATTTGAACTCCACTGCGGAGGCTACAGCCAACACCTGACGGACACACCGAACACCGAAGGAACTCCCTCACCTCTTGAGTGTCGTCACTCGCCCGGCTTCAGCCCATCACGCTGCTTTGTCTGTCTCTCTTCCGGCTTGTTTTTTTTCTCCCTGTCGCTTTCTCTTGTTTGATCTCAATTCAATATCTCTCTCTCTCTCTGCCCCTCTCTCTGTCTCTCTGTCTCTATATCTGTCTGTGTGTTGCGCTCTATCTCTCTGTGTCTCTCTCTGTTTCTCTGTGTCTCTCTCTGTTTCTCTGTGTATTGCTATCTGCATCTCTCTGTCTCTGTCTCTCTCTCTCTCTGTGTCCCTTTGACTTGCTTTCCTCTGTCTCTCTCCCCTTTGCTCTCTCCCTTGCTCACCTGGCTTCCGCTCGCCACGCCAAAACAATAGCGCACAGTAGGAGCAGGAAGGGGGCCATCCACCAACAAAAGAAAACAAAACACACACGCGGGCACACAAACACACACACACATGCACACAACAATAACAGCCCCGGTGAAATGACTGGTTACGTCTCTCTCACGCTGCGCTGTGTTAGTGGGCTGACTAGAGCTGTCATTAGGGGAGCAGCCCTGACACGTGAGGCCGTTGCTGTGTAATTTCGGGTAATACGGAACATAACCCAGCAGGATGCAGACATGCGCCCGCGAGTGGTCGCGTGGCGGGCAGCAGGCATGCCGGGAGGAGACGCCCGCATGCCTGCAGACAGACGACGCGCACGCAGGGACGCTGCACCCCCGCGTTCTTTGTCTTTTCCATCACTTGAGCGTGTATTGACTGTGGCTCCCTGTCAATTCTCAGCTGTGTGTGTGTGTGTGTGTGTGTGTGCGTGTGTGCGTGTGTGTGTGTGTGCGTGCGTGCTTGCTGGCGTGCACGCTCGTGCACGTGCCCAAAGGGCTTGAGGAAGCCAACGGCAGGGTGACAAAGGGGAGGTCTGTGCATTTGTTACAGTGCATCTGGCATTCTGCTTACCTTGCACACAGCAAACGATAGATCTCTCTCCCTCCCTGTCTCTCTCTCTCTCTCTCTCTCTCTCTCTCTCTCTCTCTCTCTCTCTCCCTCTTTCTCTCTCCCCCTCTCTATTGCTCTCTGGTTCGCTCTCTCTCTCACCCTCTCTCTCTCTCTCTTGTGCTCTCGCTCCCTCTCTCTCTCGCATGCTCTCTTGTTCGCTCTCTCTCCCTCTCTCTCTCTCCCCCTCTCCCACTCTATCTCCCTCACTCTCCCTGTCTCCCCCCTCCTTATTTTGAGTGCAAATGCTAAAGGAGCAAGAGGCCACGGGGCTATTTCCTCTCTCAGGGCTCCAAAAGACTTTCTCCTTATTTGCATTCATTCCATTGGCGGTGCTGAGAAGTGCATCTTATGTCCCCCCGCGCTGATACAGTGGCACGTGAGCAGGGGAGGCAGAGCTGCCAAGGTGAGGGATGCTGCATGTTTAAGCCTCTTCTGTCAGGGAACACACAGAGACACGTTGTTGTGGATCGTGGGCTCGGGTGAAGCCCGCGCGCTGAAGGCATGCGTGTTAAACAAATTAAGCTTCTGTACCTCGTGGCAAATCTCGACACATTCACACAAGTAGTGCGTGCATGCGCGCACATAGTGCACACGGTACAAACACACACGCGTGAGCACACGTCTCTGTCTGTTACAAACACACACGCACGCACGCACACCTGCACTCGCTCACACACCTGTATCTGTCTCTCACACACACACACGCACGCACGCAGCGGCATACACACTCAATCACCCAACATGTAATTAGCACGAGATACAAAATAAAGTTTACTGTGCTTGCTGTGTCAACACTACTTGTTTCTTCTGGATTTTTTCCCCTTTACCAATTTCACTACTGTCACTCACACGCTGCACACTAACACTGTGTTGACATTTCTCACTAATCTCCTGTTGACGTTTGCTTTCTTTATTTTATATTTTTTCCTTTTTTTCCGTTTTTTTTTTTTTAAAGAGCACCCAGAGCTATGAATCAAATGTCAAGGTGCGGCACCGCAGAGCCTCGTCGATATCTGATGATGTATGGCTGGCCGCAGGGGGCTGGTGCTGATGGGGTCCAGGTGGTGCAGGTGGTGGTGGTGTGGTGGAGGTGGTGGTGCTGGGGTGGAGTTGGTGGTGGTGGATGTGGTGGGGGTGGAGGTGGTGGTGGTAGTGGAGGTGGTGGGGGTGGTGGTGGTAGTGGAGCTGGTGGGGATGAACGTGCTGGTGGAGGTTGTGTGGTGGAGGTGGTGGTGGTGGTAGTGAAGGTGGTGGAGGTGGTGGGGTGGAGGTGTTGGTGGAGGTGGAGGTGGTGGTAGTGGAGGTGGTGGGGGTGGTGGTGGTAGTGGAGGTGGTGGGGGTGGAGGTGCTGGTGGAGGTGGTGGTGGTGGTGGGGTGGAGGTGGTGAAGGTGGTGGATGGATGCGCGACAGTTCCCCCCGTAGACATGACACACGGCGTGGCTGGCACTCCATCACCTGAGCGGGGAGATAAATGCTCCCGCGGATCGGAGTCTTATCAGACGCACTCCTCTTGTGTTGGCTAAACGGCTGTTGTGAGAGCCCTCGCTCGGGGATGGAGATGGAGCCGTCCCCCTAATGGGCCTCTCCACTCTGATGTGGCTTTGATGCTGTGGAGACATCATGCGGCCGCGTGGATCGTGGGGGAAATTTTCAAATAGTCTCCTGCTGGTTCTTCTGTTTGTTGTTGTTTTGCTGAAATTATCTTTGCCTTTACCGGTCCTTGTTTTTCTGCGTTGCTTTAAGCAAATCCCGCTGCTCAGCACAGTTACGAGACCGGCAACATTTTCAGGCGATTATGATGATTCTACAGTATGTGAATTCAGCTCAATTGATGAAGGCTGCTGCAGATCCCCCGTTTCAGATGTTGTTGTTCATGCCGTGGTTGACATGTGAGATGGCGTGGCGTGGCCCTCAGCACGTTGCTGTGGACGAGGACAGCAGTAGTGACCATCAGCGCCAGCAGCATCATCGCTGCACTCGGCAGCAAGCAGAATGATCAAAATGACCCGTGGTACCAGAACGCAGCAGGCTCCATTTAGACTGGGCGCATTGGGACGTTTGGTTTTGAGGCAGTTGGACAAGCCTGGGGGCAGTGTGGAATATATATCGATGACTCCGTCACTTGAATACAATGCCATGCAATGCCATCACCAGTCTTAATGATTCCGTTAGGCTGTTGCCCCTATCTAGTCTGGTTTTGTGAAACCAGAGGTTGCCCGACAGGTGGACAGAAAACGAGACTCATGGTTCCTTGAAACAACTACCCCATACACAGACCTCAGAGCTCAGGCCTGGTACCACCCCCACCACTGCCCGGAGAAGCAGGTAGTATCCATGGAAACCGAACTGGACCCCCAAAGGAATTCTCCCGCACAACCCATTGGATACCATGGGAACCAAACCATGTGCTATGTGACATGAAACAAAACAAGCGACCGCCTGACGGTGTGTCTCGGTGTGGACTCCAACCGCTTGACTCAGGCTCTGCTTCTTCTACTCCATGCCATCGTCGCTTCCCCAGAACGGACGCTTTGAAGGTGTTTCCTCCCTCTTGTCTCTCGCCGTCAAGCGAAGAACAGCTGGAGCTCTCTGCGCAAGGGGACGTGACGCATGGGACCTCTGGGAGGGCTTGCTTGTGCTTCTCCACGAGTTTCACTGACCAATGGGAGGGCTCCTTTCGAGTCAGGAGAGATTCCCGTGGTTCTCATCGTGTAGCGCTGATGTGTTCCGGGGCAGGTGTGCGGCCACGCGGTCGGGGGTACCATGTAGAACCTACGTACAGGGGGCCTGGGGGGGGGGGGGGGGGGGCAGGTTACTCAGAGTGCTGTTCAACCCTTCTTTCTGAATGACAGAGTGAAGAACGACAAACTCTCTCTCTCTCTCTACCATGTTCGCCCATCCTCACTCGCCCTCTCTCATTCTCTCTCTGTCTATCCCAGTCTCTCTCTCTTGTTCTCTCTCTCTCTCTTTCTTCCTCTTCGCTGAATCAGGGGGAGATTAATGGGACGTGTGAAACAAGCCTCAGGGGCGTCTGAGAAGCAAAACCCTTCTACTAGCCTCCCCCCCTCCCTACACACACACACACACACACACACACACACACACCCACACACACACACACACACACACTCACAAACACACACACTGCCTCCCCCTCCCCCTTACTTCACTCAATGAGATGATAGACTCCTGTTAAATCCCTGACCCTCTCAACCATCCCTCACCCTCTCCTCCCATAAGACATCCTTCACCCATTCCTCCTTTCCTTGTTTCTCTCTCTCTCTCTCTCTCTCTCTCTGTCTCTCTGTCTCTCTCTCTAGCTCTCTCTCAGTCTCTCAGGGTCTGTGGGTCAGGCTCTGTTTTCACAGAGTCGCAGAGCAGGCCTCTGGTGTGTAATGTATGCAGCCACTGGTGTGTGTGTGTGAGTGCGTGAGTGCGCGCCGCGTGCGTGTGTGTGTGTTTTACAGCGTGCCTGACATTATGAAGCCATCCCAGCCGTATCTCCACGGTGATCTCCAGCAGGGTGCTGAATCCCAGGGGAATGGTACCAGAACGACTTGGACGCGCTCAAAACCTGAACCTGTTATCCTGGTTCTTTCTCCCCCCCCCCCCCCCCCCCTCCTCCTCCTCCCCCTCGATCAGATATGTGAGATTTGGGATGTTTTCTCTTTTATCTCTGGTCTCCTCATTTATCAGCGAGACCCTGGGAGAAGGTGCAATGAAGCTCAGGGATTCTTCAGCAAAGGAAATTAAGTGTGTTAAGTGTTGCTGAGGCTGATTCCCCATTGAGTCATTGTGGAGTTCTTTTCCCTCCCACCTGAAAGAAAGCAAAGGCGGAGGTTAAATATTATAAATGTTGTGTTGAGTTGAATGTGGCTTTTTGGTTCTCCCCTCCATTCCAGGTCGTGTAAACGTAAAATAAAGTGCATGCCGACTCTCGCCCAGGACCCAGTGAAGGTCGGGCAAAAGGCAATCAGTACTTTTGTTGAATTACTCCCTGAAACAGTTTCATAAAACAAAACTAGGACACCGTTTCATGCGGTAACAGACTCTCTGATTCAAAGTGATTTCAACCCTTTTTAACATTCTCAACTCTCTCTCTCTCTCTCTCTCTCTCCAGCTCCTGGAGTAGGCAGTATAATAGAGGACTTTCTGAACCTCCACTTCAGATCCACACCCTCCTAAGTTTAGAATCGTCTGCGCCGTTGAGATGACCCCCTGAAGATTAAGCCCACATTTTGATTGAAACCAAAATGCCCGTCAAGGCTGACTCCCCCAGAGCTCTGCCTCTGGATGCTGAGTCGCTACCCCGCGGGCTTACGGCCGGCAGAACTCAAACACCGGCCCACAGATGTGGCCCCCGCGATAGGGCCTCTGTTGTCCCAGCCCCGCGCCCGCTGTTTGATCAGAGGCGCAGAATTTAGCCCGATAATGAGTTTGGGATTGACTGTGGCTTAGCATCTGCGATGGCGGTCGCAGCTCGCTGGTTTGTGGTTCGGTTTTGGCTTGGGCTGTCCACGCTTTGACTCGACCATATTACTGTTTGGTTTTCGGCTAAGAGTGTTATTGGCTTTTGGGGCGGATGTGACAAAGTCCTAGGGTTTTCGGTTGTGGTGAGTGTATGCACGCGGACTTGTGGTGTTTGAGTGTGCTGCTACCTTCATCGGGCCGGCCGTAATGCAGAACTTTTCCGTGTCTCGTTTCGAGGAAACAAGGTCGTTCTGTGGGGTTTTATTTTCCGAACGCTCGTAACTCACCTCTCGGCGTCGGGGCTTGTATTCATCCACAATGACACACTTAGGCGTGTAGGAATGCTGCCACCTCATCGCGGCTAACTGGCCTCCGAAGCCCAACCGGACACGCTGTTCCCCGCGGTGAATGTTCCTCTGATCCGCTGAGCAACATCTTCATCGCTCGCGGAGGCCGCCGGGACGGCCTGTGTTGTCGTGGCACCGCGCCAGATCTACAACGGAGTCGGAGCGCTCGGCTTCGTTTACAGACTTGTGTTTTTTTTCACCGGAACCACGCCAACGTACCCTGTCTGTCTTCTCTCTGTCTGCTGCTAAATAGTTGTGTTCACAGCTGCCACCACTCCGAAAATACATAAAAAGCAATTTCTCTCGTGTCGGAATGTGAGAATCGAAAGGGATTGAAGCGGGGGAAGTCGCTGCAGGGCGATCAGCAGACAATAGACTGTTTACATCAAACTGTATCTGCCGTCTGATGCCGCCAGCAAATACAGCGCATGGATCAAACTACTGGTAATTAGTCATCTGGAGACGCCGACCTGAACAGGCAAACACCTGGTGGAGGACAGCGTGGGGGTAGGGGCCCAAATGGGCCAGGCCTGGGAATATTCGCTGTGTGCTTGTGTCAAGTGGCTCCTTTCACAGAAACCTTCACCGCGGAGCAGGGAACGAACAGAACGGAACAGAGAAAAGGGATAATGATCACACTCTATCTTTAGCATCCCCACCAAAGAGCAAGGGTTTCTGGGTTTTTTTTTTTTTTTTTTTCCTCTCAAGGGTTTTCTTCTTCAATGATTGCTCCACGCTGCTCATTCCGGGGCACCGTGGATCTGACTGTGTGTGGCTGCTCGTGGCTTACCTTCTGACTTGGTCTCAACCTTGTAATGAAGCAGACCATGGCCTTGTTGTGCTCCATCGCCCAGCGGGTGGGCCTGCGGTGGGGCTCACCTCCCTCCACCTTCTCGCCAGACCAAAGGGAGCCACGTGGGGAAAGTTTAGGGAACAGAGACAGAAAATACACATCAATTGCACAACCTATTTTTTCGCCATTTTACCTCTCTGCCTCTCTCTCTCTCTGTCTCTATGTCTGTCTGTTTGTCTCTCTCTCTCTCTCTCTCTCTCTCTCTCTCTCTCGGTAGCATCAAGGTTTGGTAGAAGAGAGAGGGGGGAAAAAAAGGTATCTTGTAACGATGATGGACACACGGCAAACCCTGCTTGGCTGATTTGACCTGCAAAAGCCCTTCTGTGCTGGCAGAAACTTTGACAAGCTCTTACACACACACACACACCGACGCTCACACTCACTCGTGCACACACACTCGCATGCACACATACACACACACACACGCACACATGCACGGATGAATGGACGCGTGCACGCACACACGGACACACACACTCACCCACACACACACACACACTCACACACACAAGGGTACACACTGAGAGAACTGTGTTCCACTGGCTGCAGGACCATCTGGCCTCGATGCTGAAAGGTTGCACATAGTTGGAGGCAAGGTGTTGGAAAGTTGCACTGTGTTCTCTGGGAGGGAAGAAAGAAACGGAAAAAAAAACTCCACGCCATTTCTGTCTAATCAAGGACACGCTCTTTGTGTCACATGAGGCCTGGCACTTTTCTAGAACAGGCAAGACAAGAGACAGAACAAAAGGGAGGGATCAAACAAAGCGTTGGAACGGACCTGGCCTGTTGAAGGCTGGCGGCAGGGGGGGGGGGGGGGGGGGGGGGGGGGGGGGGGGGGGGCGGGGGGGGTTCTATCTGTCTTGTCGTTGTTGTATTGTGATGCAGATCTGAAGGAGAGAATGAGTGTAAAAAAAAAAATAATAAAATACAAATCAGACGCAGGGAGCGAGAGGCTTGTCATGTGACGCGTGTCATGTGATGAACGTGAATGCGCGGGGACCCATCACGCTGCCCTGGAGGCACTCCCCTCCACCCAGTGAACAGACGCCTGCTCTCCTGCCCCCTGCCCCCCCCAAAAAAAACAAAGAACCTTTGTGGTTTGGCTTCCGGCAAGAGCCTGGTGAGAGAGGTGAGAGATTGAGGGGGAGGGGGGGGGGAGATGGCAGGGGAGAGGCTAAGATATAGAGGGGTGAGGCACTATTAAAAAGGGGGGGGCGATGAATTGTTAAATACCTCCATAAAGAAATATAAGACATGGCCCCGTCTTCACACTGCCAGACCCCTCTGCTGGCAGGTGATAAGGTGCACCGTGTGTGTGTGTGTGTGTGTGTGTGTGTGTGTGCACGTGTGTGTGAGCGTGCGTGGGTGTATGTGTGTGTGTGTGCGCGCGCGCGTGCGTGTATGTGTGTGTGTGTGTGTGTGCACGAGCATTCCCACGTCTTTTCTCATGAATGGTATTTGGAGACATCAGTGAACCAAAGACCTCCTCCTCTTCCTCGTCTCCCTCCTCCTCCTCCTCCTCCTCCTTCTCCTCCTGTGTTGGGGCGTACTGGGGGGGGGGGTCCTCTGTCGCTCTGTTGTATCCATCAGCGTAGTCGTGGGAACAGTCAGCCGGGCCGCGTCTCGGCCCCGTCAGTGTTGACACCATGTTCCTTTGGGTGCCATCAAGGCGTGTCGCGGGGGCCCGTGTGGAGATGAATTCATCAGAAAGGGTTTCGCAGTTTTTTTCCCGGTAAAGTGAGTCTGTTTCCGCTCACCGCGGGAACAGTGCGCCAGCCGACAAACACACGCCTCCCTTTCTTACCGCAGTCAATTATTCTGTTTACCGGCGCCTACTTTCTGTATTAGGCATTTTGGCACACTGGCACGCACACACACACACACACACGCACACACAATACACACATGATCTGAAACACACGCACACACATGTGTGAACGGGGAAGACACACACACACACATGCAGTCACAGTCACGCACAGAATTCTACGTCAGGCATCAGCAGAGCAAATTTAACCGTTGACATTTTGTGTTTCCTGGCACAATATTGACTTCAGAGAGAGAGAGAGAGAAAGAGAGAGAGAGAGAGAGAGAGAGAGAGAGGGGGGGGGGGGGGAGAGGGGGAGAGAGTCAGAGAGAGAGAGTGTGCTAGGAGAATTTACGATGACATTCCATATTACCTTGGAGACAGACACATAAACTGTGTGTGTGTATGCGTGTGTTTGTGTGTGTGCGCGTGTTTGTGTCTGTGTATGTGTGTGTGTTTGTGTCTGTGTGTGTGTTTGTGTGTGTGTATATGTGTGTGTGTGAGTGTGTGTGTGCGGGTATGTGTGTGTGTGTGTGTATGTGTGTGCTGGTGTGTGTGTGTGTGTGTGTGTGTGTGTGTGTGCGGGTGTGTGTATATGTGTGGGTATGTGAATGTGTGTGTGTGTGTGTATATGTGTGTGTGTGTGTGTGTTTGTGTGCAGGTGTGTGTATATGTGTGTGCGGGTATGTGTATGTGTGTGTGCGATGCCTGACTGAAGAACAGTCATGGCTGGAGAGGAGGAGGAGGAGAAGCAGAGGACGATGAAGATAAGTGGGTACTGGGGGGAGGCAGAGCCCGGCTGCTCTAGCGGGGGAGATCCTTATCTGTGTTTGCGGTGTCGGTTCTGAAGTACACCCTCGGTTGGTCAAACAACAATCCCATCTCTGTTTTAATCCCGCCTGAATTCCATCTTAGTACCTCGGCTCAGGTTTTACCAATCAGCGTCACAGTGGTTTCCTTCCCTTTTCTACTGAAGTAACGCCAATTCTCGGACTGAAGAGTCATGGGTCTAGCCATGTTTTTATTGTTTGTGAAACAACAAAATATAAAGCCTCATTTCCAGCCCGGAGCCATAGCTCCAGCCCAGACCTATAGCTCCAGCCTGGACCCGTAGCTCCAGCCCAGACCCATAGCTCCAGCCAGGACCCGTAGCTCCAGCCTGGACCACTAGCTCCAGCCCAGACCCGTAGCTCTAGCCAGGACCCGTAGCTCCAGCCAGGACCCATAGCTCCACCATGGACCTGTAGCTCCAGCCCGGACCACTAGCTCCAGCCCAGACCCGTAGCTCTAGCCAGGACCCGTAGCTCCATCCAGGACCCATAGCTCCACCATGGACCTGTAGCTCCAGCCCGGACCACTAGCTCCAGCCCAGACCCATAGCTCTAGCCTGGACCTGTAGCTCCAGCCCGAATCCGTAGCTCCAGCCTTGACCACTAGCTCCAGCCCGGACCCATAGCTCCAGCCAGGACCCGTAGCTCCAGCATGGACCACTAGCTCCAGCCCGGACCCGTAGCTCCAGACAGAACCACTAGCTCCAGCCTGGACTCGTAGCACCACCATGGACCTGTAGCTCCAGCCTGGACCACTAGCTCTAGCCCGGACCTGTAGCTCCAGCCTGGACCACTAGCTCTAGCCAGGACCTGTAGCTCCAGCCTGGACCACTAGCTCTAGCCAGGACCCGTAGCTTCAGCCAGGACCCGTAGCCCCAGCATGGACCTGTAGCTCCAGCCCGGACCCGTTGCCCCAGCATGGACCCGTAGCTCCAGCCTGGACCAGCCTGGACCACTAGCTCCAGCCTGAACCCGTAACTCCAGCCTGGACCCGTAGCTCCGTGAGCCTCATCCCTCAGCGCCGCGCTCTGTCTCTGGAGACAGCGCTCACAGAACCCTCATAGAACCAGTGTTTTCCGTGTTGGGTTCCACGGCCCTGAGCCCGTTCTCCAGTCGAGTGGCTGGCTGTGGTGATGTCATGTCTGCGTTGGAGCGCTTCCTCTTAGCCCCCAGACTGACAGCAGAGATAAGCTCACCTGCTGGCAATCACATTACGCTCCATTCTATTACAGCGTGTTTGGCCCGGGCGGACCCTTTCAATGTGATAATGTCTCAGAGATGATGATAATGAGCTCCTGTTATTAACTTGTAACACCAGCTGCTTTGTGACATTTTGACATAATGTACATTGATCTTCGATACGTTGGCCGCTTTATAGTTTGCATTAGCGTGACTCAAGGCCCTGTGTGTGTTTGTGTGCGTTTGCATATGTGTGCGTGGGTGTGCGTGCATGTGTGTGTGTGTGTGTGTGTCATAACCCCCGCCTCCTCTGTCTGAGCGAATGAGAAAGCTGATTCTGACTCACTATGGGTCGGTGCGTTGCTGGGGGTCCCAAGCCCACCACACAGAACCACACCGCACAGCCGGTCCAACCTCAACACATAGAACCATGGAGCACAGCCGGTCCAACCTCAACACATAGAACCACAGAGCACAGCCGATCCAACCTCAACACACAGAACCACACCATACAGCCGGTCCAACCTCAACACACAGAACCACACCGTACAGCTGGTCCAACCTCAACACACAGAACCATGGATCACAGCTGGTCCAACCTCAACACACAGAACCATGGATCACAGCCGGTCTAACCTCAACACACAGAACCATGGATCACAGCCGGTCCAACCTCAACACACAGAACTACACCGTACAGCTGGTCCAACCTCAACACATAGAACCACAGAGCACAGCCGATCCAACCTCAACACACAGAACCACACCGTACAGCCGGTCCAACCTCAACACACAGAACCACACCGTACAGCTGGTCCAACCTCAACACACAGAACCATGGATCACAGCCGGTCCAACCTCAACACACAGAACCACAGAGCACAGCCGGTCCAACCTCAACACATAGAACCACAGAGCACAGCCGGTCCAACCTCAACACACAGAACCACACCGTACAGCTGGTCCAACCTCAACACACAGAACCATGGATCACAGCTGGTCCAACCTCAACACACAGAACCATGGATCACAGCCGGTCTAACCTCAACACACAGAACCATGGATCACAGCCGGTCCAACCTCAACACACAGAACTACACCGTACAGCTGGTCCAACCTCAACACATAGAACCACAGAGCACAGCCGATCCAACTCAACACACAGAACCACACCGTACAGCCGGTCCAACCTCAACACACAGAACCACACCGTACAGCTGGTCCAACCTCAACACACAGAACCATGGATCACAGCCGGTCCAACCTCAACACACAGAACCACAGAGCACAGCCGGTCCAACCTCAACACATAGAACCACAGAGCACAGCCGGTCCAACCTCAACACACAGAACCACAGAGCACAGCCGGTCCAACCTCAACACACAGAACCATGGAGCACAGCCGGTCCAAACTCAACACATAGAACCATGGATCACAGCCAGTCCAACCTCAACACTTAGAACC
>JAXIVH010000009.1:1621469-1641469 GCA_036785325.1 Urophycis tenuis
CATGAGAATAATAACCATCATTATCATATCAATAGCAATGGTATGACAACATTAACATGTGGAAAGGTCTTAAAATCAGAGTGTTCTCAGTAACCTAAATGTTTCCCCCTGAGCTGTTCCATGTTGCCAGGAAACAGAGACGCAAGACAAAGAACCTCTCTATTTTATGTTCTCTCTATTTGAACTAATGTTGGAATTGAAATACCAATAATTTCAATGAAACACAGTTACAATGTATTCATGGCCTTTCGTTTAATGTCAACCCGACCTGCTCAGTTAAATGTTGCTCGTGGTTACCGTTTAACCAAATTGAAAAGAAAATCACTTAACTCTTCAATCTTCCCGCCCATCTGCAAATTGTCGCCTCGGGCATCACTCACACACGCACACGCACGACACATGCACGCACACACACACACGCACGCACACACACACGCACGCCACAGGCACACACACACACACACACACAACACACACGCACACTCACACAACCTTTGCTGTGTTACCAACTCTGCAAGAAAATGTACACACACTACCACTAACCCTGTGTGGTGACTGGAGGGCTCCATAGAGAGCATATGACCACCACCACCACCAGCATCACCACCACTACCACCTCCACCACCACCACCAGCACCACCTCCACCACCACCACCAGCACCACCTCCACCACCTCCACCACCACCACCAGCCACCATCACCGCCTCCGCCACCAGCACCATAACCTCCACCACCATCACCACCACCACCACCTGCACTACCACCATCACCACCACCACCAGCACCACCAGCACCACCTCCACTACCACCAGCACACCACCACCACCACCTCACCACCTTCTCCACTTTCCACCACCACCACCAGCCACCATCACCGCCTCCGCCACCAGCACCATAACCTCCACCACCATCACCACCACCACCACCTGCACTACCACCATCACCACCACCACCAGCACCACCAGCACCACCTCCACTACCACCGAGCACCACCACCTCCACCACCACCTTCTCCACCAGCACCACCTCCACCACCACCACCAGCACCATCACCTCCACCACCATCACCACCACCACCACCTGCACTACCACCATCACCACCACCACCACCACCAGCACCACCTCCACTACCACCAGCACCACCACCTCCACCACCACCTTCTCCACTTCCACCACCACCAACAGCCACCATCACCGCCTCCGCCACCAGCACCATCACCTCCACCACCATCACAACCACCACCACCTGCACTACCACCATCACCACCACCACCACCACCACCAGCACCACCTCCACTACCACCAGCACCACCACCTCCACCACCACCTTCTCCATCTCCACCACCACCTCCACCGCCATCACCTCCACCACCATCACCACCACCATCACCACCACCAACACCAGCCCACCACCACCACTCCACCTCCACCCACCACCACCACCACCACCACCACCACTACCACCATCACCACCTCCACCACCACCACCAGCACCACCACTACCACCATCACCACCACCACCACCTCCACCTCCACTGATGGAACTGTTGTTGTCTTTCAGGACTTTGCCGACACGATCTTCCACCTGGTGAGGGAGAAGTACCGGTCCCTGGTGGGGGGCTGTAGCCCCGCCCACGCTCGCCACAAGTCCCTGGCCGGCATCGTCATGACCAGAGGTATACATTATACAGACTCATATTCATAATGTATAGATACACACGCCACCGTGAATTATTGAAGCAGTGCAATATAGAATGAATGGCAGAAGGAGAATGAGAGAGAGGGGGGGAGAGAGAGAGAGAGAGAGGAGAGGGGAGGAGGGAGGAATGAGGAAGAGAATGAGAGAAGTAGGAGGTAGGGGAGAGGAATAGTAAACGGAGAGGGAAATGGCAAATCAAGCAGGTGTGGGAGGAGAAAGCAGGAGACAAAGAGACGCCACTCCAACACTACTTCTCCAGCACACACACACACAAACAACACTACTCCCACACGCAGCACACCTTTCCTGATGAATAATCGACCGTGTGTCTGAGGAAGACCGGCCTCTTCGGCAGCGGGGAGGACCTTCTGCTCGGGCGTGGCTGAGCAGGGCGGCCTCTGGAAAGTGACTCCCAGTCGGAGTGGAAGAGGCCGGCCTGCCCCCCCCCCCATCCACCACCCCACCCCCCCCAGAGCCTCGCTGCCGCAGGGCAGCCGTGCCGAGGGGTGACCCCCGGGGGGCCAGATGTCCCCCACACGCCGGGTGGGCCGTCTAGCGGTGGTCGAGCCGTGTGTCCTGACAGGTAGCTGGACCGAAGGGCGCTGACCTGCACTCGGAACTGCACACACCCATCCCCTAAACGCACTCGGTCACGACCGGACACCCGCCACACACCCACCCGACCACACACGCACACTTCTGCCGACACACCACTCGCGACACACACCGACTCGACCCACCCACCCACGCATACGCACACATACACCGTCGCACACACACGCAGACACCCTGCTGGACACGCACACACAGGCATACGCACACACACACACACACGCACACACAGACAAACAACTCACACACACACGCACACACACACCACACACTGTCGCACACGCTGACCTCCACAAGCTGCTGTAAATACAGACGCACACACACACACACCACACACAGTCAGACACACTCACATTCAGCCACATGCGAACACAAACACACACACACACACAGGAGGGAAATAGTGTTATCTCAGTCTCTGGGATGCAGACTTCAGGATGGGGTGGGGGGTGGGGGGGAGGGGGGGAGGGAAGGGTCAGCCAGGAGGAGGTGGTGCTGGTGGGTGGGGGGGGGGGTATCTATCTAGCTGTCTTTGGAGAGCTCCAGCAGCTCATCAATTTCCACTTCAGTGAGACCCCCAGCCTGGCCAGACCTAATCCAATCCGCACCCCCCCCCCCTCCCGCCGCCCGATCCCCCCCAATCCCCCCCCCCTCGATCCCCCCCCCCCCCCCCCCACCGATCCCCCCGCCTGCGAGTAATTGCTTCTGTTTGTTTATTAATAGGCAGCGTTATCTTCAAAGATCCAGACACAGAGGCGGCCCAAGCATTCACCGTGTGGCGGCCAGGCGTCGCTTCCGGCGCCCGCAGACGCAGGGACCCGCCGGAACGCCACACACACACACAGACACACATGCACACACACACACGCACACACAGACACACACAGGCTTTCTACCTCTGCCTCCTCCCTCTGAATATTAATGGGGGTCCGGTGTTTAATGTGAGACGTGGGACCACCACCATCACACACACACTGGGTGTGTGTGTTGTGTGTGTGTGTGTGTGTGTGTGTGTGTGTGTGTGTGTGTGTGCCTGTGCGTGCGCAGGAGCGCGTGTGTGTGTGTGTGTGTGTGCCTGTGCGTGTGCGTGTGCCTGTGCGTGTGCGTGTGTGTGTGTGTGTGCGTTTGCGTGTGTGTGTGTGTGTGTGCGTGTGTGTGTGTGTGTGTGTGCCTGCGTGTGTGTGTGTGTGTGTGTGTGCCTGCATGTGTGTGTGGGTGTGTGTGTGTGTGTGTGTGTGTGTGTGTGTGCCTGTGCGTGTGCGTGTGCCTGTGCGTAGTGCGTGTGTGTGTGTGTGCGTTTGCGTGTGTGTGTGTGTGTGTGCGTGTGTGTGTGTGTGTGCCTGCGTGTGTGTGTGTGTGTGTGTGTGTGCCTGCATGTGTGTGTGGGTGTGTGTGTGTGTGTGTGTGTGCGTGGGTGTGTGTCTGTGTGTGTGGTGCGTGTGCGTGTGTGGTGTGTGTGTGTGTGTGTGTGTGTGTGTCTGTGTCGTGTGTGCCTGCATGTGTGTGTGTGTGTGCGTTGTGCGTGTGCGTGTGTGTGTGTGTGTGTGTCTGTGTGTGTGTGTGTGTGTGTGTGTGCTGTGCAGGGCCTCAATGGCAACCAGCCACTCAGACGTGTGGAAAAATCGCATTGAACAGTCCAATGAGCGCCGGCTGGGCGGGGTGGACACGGTAAACACATGTTCACGTGGGCCTGAGCCCCGAGGAAGGAAGCCGCCCTGGCTCTATACATACATCACACGCACACGCACGCACATGCACGCACACACGCACGCGCGCCGGGCGGGAGTGGTCACGCACACACACACACACACACACACACACACACACACACAGCAGGCCTGTGCCTCTGAAGTTCTCGTGGGGGGGTTTGGTTGAACCCCAGGATGGGAACCCGAGAGGTATTCCTCTGAGGCTCAGAGATGAGAGCGTGGAGTTTCAAACAACTTGATTATGACCCTTTCCTCACTCCAGATCTCCACTTCCAAGGGGAACATTTCTTTTTCCCCTTTTCTAGTCTTTCTTCTCTTTATCTTTCCCCCGCTCCTCGGCGGTGGGAGGGGGCTGCCCGGCTGGAGGCTCTACATTCTCTCTTTTCCTGACAATCACATCAAATGACAAATCTCTGCCTTGTAGAGGAGCTGAGGAGATGTGGAAGAAGGGCTTTGGAGGCTGGAGAAGGTAGATTGCGGGGCTTCAGTGTTGGTTATTCTGGTCGGTTCTTTGACTCAGGCAAGCCTGACTGTTTAAAGCTATCGGGTCGAGCTTAAGACATTATGAAGAAACCGAATCGGGAAAGTTTAGAGATGATGTTATATCAGTTCTTTGGCATGAGGATTGTGTTGGCACATTTTGCTCAGGAATACACAAATAGTTGGTATTAAAATTAGAATGGTATAAACATAAACATGCAGGAAACGTGACCCATTGTATAACACAATGAAGCAGTTACTCAGGATGAGTAACTGCAACGGTAACCTCGCAACCTAGCAATTGAAATGCTTGAAACTTGTTCCGGTGACTTTCTCGCTGTATTAGCAGCAATGAAATGTGTCACCTTCTTATGATAAATGTACTCTTTGTAAGTGGCTTTGGATAAAGGTGTCTGCTAAATGTAAATGTAAATGAGTTAACCAATCAGAACGGTGAGCGGAATAAAGCTTTAGAGGTGAAGTACTGACCGCACCCATGGTTCTGAACACATTGAGCCACATGCTGTCACTTCTTCTGTGATGTCTGAACTATGACCCCAGTTCTCCCCACTAAACACTGAACCTCTTACAGTAGCTGCATAACGATATGAATTGGTCCATCAACTGTCTGTGAGACGGACGCCTGAACACCAGTCAGTAACAAAGCCCCTGCTGAACACACACGCACACTTCCCCTGAAAGGGTTTCTGTGCATAGACGGCATGCGTCTGCAGGCTGATGCAGTGCACCGTGTAATGTAGTGTGAGGTTCGCGTGGCTCTGGGAAGCCATTTGCCAGCATGCAGATGCAGGGCAGCTGTGTGAGATGGAAGGTAACAGCCCATTAGTAAGGTTACATGCTGAGGTTGCATACTGAGGATACATACTGAGGATACATAGTGAGGATACATACTGAGGATACATACTGAGGATACATAGTGAGGATACCTACTGAGGATACATACTGAGGATACATACTGAGGATACATACTGAGGATACATACTGAGGATACATACTGAGGATACATACTGAGGTTACATACTGAGGATACACAATGAGGATGCATACTGAGGATACATACTGAGGATACATACTGAGGATACATACTGAGGATACATACTGAGGATACATATTGAGGATACATGCTGAGGATACATACTGAGGATACATACTGAGGATACATACTGAGGATACACACTGAGGAGACATACTGCGGTTAAACAATTGACAGAGTTATTTTCCTATTAAATATTCTCATAACAGCGACACTGTGAGAAGCAGGCTGTGTGTGTTTACATGTGTGTATACACACCCACACATCACACACTGTGATGTTGCCCCCTCTCCTGGGCGTCACCTTCACCTCTCTGGCGTTGAGGGGGGGGGGGGGGGGTGGGGGGGGGGGGGCGTCACCTCATTCTGCCTCAGTGTCTCCCAGTGCTGGGTGGCATTGTGCTGCGTTGCATGGGGAGCGGTGATGAGGAGCCTTCTGACAGCGGCGTTCTCGAGCGGGCCCGGGGCCACGCGGAGCAGCCAGTAATCAACAGATGTGTTATTGTCTGAACAGCAGCCTTAGGGGAGGAGGGAGGGGAGGGAGGGGGAGGGAGGGGGGGGGGGGGGGCGACACAGGGCTACCTTGTTCCTCACCCACCGTCTCCTTTGGTCTCGCTGTGATGTGGCTGATTATGCCTGGTTTAAAAAACAGCTCGCCCGCAGGCTCCCCACCTCACCCTCCTGTGTATGTACCGTTCTTCTCTCTCTTTAGCGCGGTGTCTCTTTCCCTTTGTACTTCTCTCCCTCTTCTCTCTCTCTCTCTCTCTCTCTACCTCTCTCTCCTCTGTTGGACCCCTCCTCTCTCTCTCATCCTTGCTCCACCCTTCTCCTCTCACTCTCTCCTCGACTCTCTGTCTCTCTTATCTCTGCTCCACCTCTCTCTCTCTCTCTCTCTCTCTCCTCTCTGCCTATTTCATGGCGATGCCACGAGCCGCATGGCAGAAATTATCCACTGCAAAATTGATCTAAACAAACGCAAAGTGGAACAAGTGAGTTTCGAGAAGTGTGTGTGTGTGTTGTGTGTGTCTGTGTGTGCGCGTGTGTGCGTGTGTGTGTGTGTGTGTGTGTGTGTGTGTGCGCATGTGTGCACGTGTGTGTGTGTGTGTGTGTGTGTGTTGGGGGTCTGTTGCCTTTTTGAACACATTTATATCAACCAACAAGGAACCTTTGGTTTTGTCACACACACACACACACACGCACAAACAAGCACACACACCCACACACAAAGCACACACACAAACACACACACACACACAAAACACACACACTCACACACACACACACACACAAAACACACACACACACACAAACACACACACACTACACACAAACACACACACACTCACACACACACACACACACACACCACTGGTGCTTGTGCACACAACACTGTGTACTGTGTACACAGTTTCATTTTGGATTATGAAAACCCGCTTGACTCTCGACCCCCCCCCCCCCCTGAGTGTCCCCACAACCCGACTCCACCCCTCACCCTCACCCCTAAGTTCGTACCTGGCCCCTGACCACGGAGGCACGGCGTGCGTGCCTCCGTGCATCTCTGGCAGGGGGGGGGGGAGAGGTGACAGGAACCGGCGCTGGTGCCTGTCACCCTCCCTCCCCCCCACCGGAGATGCTACCTGTAGCTCGTTAACACGCAGGAGCAGGAGCCCTCACACCGGTGTCGGCGCACCTCCTGCTCGTTAGGCTGCACTTCCTGTGGGTGTCAGGCCTTCCTTTAGCTCTCCACATCTTCTCAGCTTCCACCGCCGAAACCGCCACCCTCAGAGGTGAGAAATATAACTAGCGAGCACGGAGCATTTCACAGCCTTCATCTTCCTCTCCCATGCTTGAACTCCAAACTTTTCCATATAAGTTATAAGTGTGTGTATATATATATATAAATATATACACACACACACATTGCTCTGCTCTTTTCAAAATAAAATATGACTTTTTAACTAGATTCGCTTTCACTTTCGGTTTCCGCACTTGTAAGATTTCATTCAGGCATTGTAGCTTGTCTTCTGGCTCCTAGCGCTTTGTTCACTCTCTCTCTCTCTCTCTTTCTCTTGCTCTTTCTCCCTTCTCTCTCTCCCTCCCCTCCCTTTTCTCACTCTCTCCCCTCTCTCTCTCCCCCTTTCTTCTCTCACTCTCTTCCTCTCTCTCCTTCTCTCCCCCTCTCTCCCCCTTTCTACTCTCTCACTCTCTTCCTCTCTCTCCTTCTCTCCCCCTCTCTCCACTCTTTCTACTCTCCGTTGGTCTCTCTCCACTCTCTCTCTACTCTTTTTACTCTCACTCCCTCACACTATCTCTCTCCTCTCTCTCTCTCTCTACTCTTTTTACTCTCACTCTCTCACACTATCTCTCTCCTCGCTCTCATCGCTTTCTCTCTCTCTCTCTCTCTCTCTCTCTCTCTCTCTCTCCTCTTTCTATCTTTCTACTCTCTGTATGGTCTCTCTCTCCCCCTCTCTGGCTTCGTGTTGCGTGGCATAGTGATGCTGGAGCAGTATCCCAGTTATCCAGCATACTGTTCCAGTGATGCTGGAACAGAATCACAACACCCTGCCAATGTAAACGCCACCACTCTCCATCTCATGAGCACCGTGTACTCCAACGACGACGCTGTCTTAAGCCATCACTTCCTATGAGTTGCTTCAGTGTGCGACAGCGAGTGTGTGTGTGTGTGTGTGTGTGTGTGTGTGTGTGAGTGTGTGTGTGTGCAGAGCTTTGTTTCCCCTCCCTGCAGGCTGAGTGGGCATGCTCAGTTATTTCTTTCTGTCATACGCACGCTAGCTTTCGTGGAGAACCAGAGGCATTGCTGTGAGTTACTCCACTCAGTACTCAAAGCGCTCACTGAACTAGTGAGCCCAAATCATATCGAAGTCAGTGTTTGTGTGGTGACAACACTACTCTGACTCTCTCTCCTTATCTGGCTCTCTCTCCCTCTGACTCTCTCTCTCTCTCTCTGGCTCTCTCTGCCTCTCTGGCTCTCTCTGCCTCTCTGGCTCTCTCTCCCTCTGACTCTCTCCCTCTCTTGACTCTCTCTCCCTCCTCTGGCTCTCTCTCTCCCTCTGACTCTCTCTCCCTCTCTGACTCTCTCTCCCTCTCTATCTCTCGCTCCCTCTCTAACTCTCTCTCCCTCTCTGACTCTCTCTCCCTCTCTGTCTCCCGCTCCCTCTCTAACTCTCTCTCCCTCTCTGACTCTCTCTCCCTCTCTGTCTCTCTCTCCCTCTCTGACTCTCTCTCCCTCTCTGTCTCTCGCTCCCTCTCTAACTCTCTCTCCCTCTCTAACTCTCTCTCCCTCTCTGACTCTCTCCCTCTCTGTCTCTCGCTCCCTCTCTAACTCTCTCTCCCTCTCTGACTCTCTCTCCCTCTCTGTCTCTCGCTCCCTCTCTAACTCTCTCTCCCTCTCTGAACTCTCTCTCTCCCTCTGACTCTCTCTCCCTCTCTGACTCTCTCCCTCTCTTGACTCTCTCTCCCTCTCTGGCTCTCTCTCCCTCTGACTCTCTCCCTCTCTGACTCTCTCCCTCTCTTGACTCTCTCTCCCTCTCTGGCTCTCTCTCCCTCTGACTCTCTCTCCCCCTCTGACTCTCTCTCCTCTCTGACTCTCTCTCCCTCTCTGGCTCTCTCTCCCTCTGACTCTCTCTCCCCCTCTGACTCTCTCTCCCTCTCTGACTCTCTCTCCCTCTCTGGCTCTCTCTCCCTCTGACTCTCTCCTCTCTGACTCTCTCTCCCTCTCTGTCTCTCGCTCCCTCTCTAACTCTCTCTCTCGCTCTCTGACTCTCTCCCCCCTCTCGTTCGTACCCAACCTATCCTCTACTTCCCTCTGAACCCTGTTGTCCTCCCATTTTTCTATTGCTCCCACCCCACCACACACACACACACACACACACACACACACACACACACACACACACACACACACACACACACACACACACACACACACACCACACACACTCCACCCTCCTCCTCATCAGTGGAGGTGTCAGACCTCTCCAGCCTCTGTGCCATCTGGGCAGAGGCTGATAAAGCTTTGCACACGTCTAGCCTCCACACCCCTTTTCTTTGTACCACACACACACACACACACACACACACACACACACACACACACACACACAGTCCAGCAGAGCCTGACTGCCCTCCTCGACCGCTCAGATGTCCAGAGGCGATGGGTGGGGTTTGCGCAACGGTGTGGGCGAAGCAAGAGTTGGAGGAGGAGTTGAGGGGAGGGTGGTGGTGTGGAATGGCGTGTACGACACAAATGCGAGGGTGGAGCTCTGCTGCTGAGGCTGCTGGGCCGGGAAGCCCCCTCGTTTACCGCGGCTCTGACAGTCACACCCACCCAATCCACTCTGAACCCACTCACTCAGATACACAGACCGTCAGACAGTCATCAGACAGAGAGTCAGACGGACAGACGCCGGGTAAGACAGTCACCAGACAGACGGGCAGGCAGTCAGATGGTGGGTCAGACAGTCATCAGACAGACAGGCAGGCAGTCAGATGGTGAGTCAGACAGTCATCAGACAGACAGACAGGCAGTCAGATGGTGGTCAGACAGTCATCAGACAGACAGACAGACAGGCAGTCAGACGGTGGGTCAGACAGTCATCAGACAGACAGACAGACAGGCAGTCAGACGGTGGGTCAGACAGTCATCAGACAGACTGGCAGACAGACAGGCAGTCAGACGGTGGGTCAGTCAGTCATCAGACAGACAGACAGGAAGTCAGACGGTGGGTCAGACATTCACCAGACAGACAGACGTTCTCTCATTTGGCAAGACATTGGCTAACATTTCCAAATATTCCTAGAACTATTTCTCTTGATTTCCCTTGCACATTCATGTTTATGTCTATGTATGTGTAAGATAATGTTAACAAACGTGCGTGTATGTGTGTGTGTTTGTGCGTGTGTGTGTGTGTGTGTGTGTGTGTATTTGTGCGTGTGTGTGTGTGAGGTCACCGCCCGCAGAGCCCTGCTGCGCTTCTTCTACACCCAGCTGGAACTCTTCCTCAGGTGGGGCGGAGTCTTCCTCCTGGGACCACAGCGGGGGGGGGGGTGGGGGGGGGGGGGGGGGTTCACCTGTGCGACGAGGAGGTTCTAACCAGGTTCTATGGTACCGGGTTCCCTCAGCTCTGTGTGTTCCCTTCCGAACACCATCTCCGTTGCGTTCTGATGCGAACCAACGTTCACGCGGGCCGCTCCGTGACCGGGTTCACCTGTGCGTTGAGGAGGTTCCACCGGGTTCTATGGTACCGGGTTCCCTCAGCTCCGTGTGTTCCCTTCTGAACACCTTCGCACGCCTGACGTTGGGTTCCTTCAGCTCTGTGTGTTCCCTTCTGAACACATTCGGCACGTGTGACTGGGTTCACCTGTGCGGCGAGGAGGTTCTACCGGGTTCTATGGTACCTGGTTCCCTTAGCTCCGTGTGTTCCCTTCTGAACACCTTCGGCTCGCCTGACGTTGGGTTCCCTCAGCTCTGTGTGTTCCCTCTGAACACATTCGGCACGTGTGACTGGGTTCACCTGTGCGGCAAGGAGGTTCTACGGGTTCTATGGTACCTGGTTCCCTCAGCTCTGTGCGTTCCCGTCTGACCAGAAGTAAAGGGATTGTTTTTGCTATCAAAGCCTCGTTTCAAACGCCTTGGCGCCCCAGGTGGTACTTCTCTGTTAGGTTTAGTGCAGCGTGATAGTAATGGCTAATCAATTGTTAATGACCCGGTGGTTAAAAAATAGTGTCCATTTAACGCTGGAAATCGTATATCTAATACAATTACAGAAACAATAGAATCTATTACTCTCTGACACCATCGATCCAGCGTAAGCGCAGTCTTTTGGGAGGAGGACAAAGAGCTTCTGTGGTTAGCGATGTTTTCCCTCGCTGAATGTGTTCTGGCTTCCCACGAGCACTGCTTCCTAATGAGTGGATGTGTTCTGCGGGGGCTCCGGTGGCTTTCCTCGGTGTGTTCTGTGTGTGTTTTTTTTGTCGAGGAACATAGGGTAGGGTTGTCCTGTGAAAGACCTTTGAACTCTGCAGACGTACCCTAGGTAAGTAAAGCTTCGAGCTACATGACACGTCAACAGATATGAGTGTTAATTTCCTGGAACATAAATATAAACGTGTTGAGGTGATTTATTTTCGATGGATATTTATTGATATTTGACAGGGTGTTATTTGATCTATATTTACAATAACCTTCACAAGGTATCTTGAACGATGCAGAAAACGTTCCTCACACAGTAAATCTATACAGTGGCTCCACAGGGACTACCTGGGGTAGACTGAGCAGCATGGAAACTGTACTGAACAAACAGAGGTGTGTAAAAAAACACTCCGCACAGGTCCGACAAGCCGAGCCAAACACAAGAGAGAGGTTTCAGGCGAAGCAAATCCCGAGACCAGACAGTGGAACCTTCCACAGAAACAGTACTCCGCATACAGAACAGTAGTGATACAGAACACAATGGTACTGATATAGAACACACTGGTAGTGATGAAAACGTCCATGGATGCAGTTGGTTCAGGACCATGGACAGAGTCTAAACTAGCGTAAACTAATCCCTACAGGAGGGACGTTGTCGTGTGAAACCTAAACAGACCGCCCTGGTAAACTGTGGGATAAAGCTAACTCAGCTGGTACGGTGGATCGGCCAGTTGACTGATTCTCACTCTGAAACATGTTTCATGTCATGAATACCTCGCGAATCAAAATAGAAGGGTTGATGTCCGTAGTGTTTTTCAGAGCAGTCCAACCTCAGATTTTTGACTATTATTCGACTTTATTCGTTTTTACCTTTTGTTATTCGACTTGTTTGGACCAGACCGGACCGAACGTGAAGAAGTCCTCGACTCTCCAGCGAACAGTTGTGATGTTTTTCCACCGCTGCATTCACTGTGTTCTGGAGGTCCACTGGGAGGCGTGTCTGATTCATCAGATTAGTGGCTCAAAGTCTACACCGTTGAATGTCATATTTGCATACACGGCTCAGTTTTGTTCTGTTTGTCTTCGCACAATGGCGGCCGGCGGGCAGCGGGAGACTTTGTGGCTGACCGAAATGGCTTCTGGGAAAGATAAGTTGGATATAAATGACCAAACACAATGCCAGAGCTGCCATTTTTACGGCAAGCGGAAAAGGACAAGAGAGACAGGGAGCGGGTTTCAAAAATAGCGGCGATATGCATTGTACTGATTCATTACAGCGATACACGCAGTGTAGGAAATAACAGGGAAAAGCTATTAACACGGGAACAGCCACGACCAGAATGTGATGCAAAGGAGACCGAGCGAGTGAAGTGTGAAACGCTAACACAGAACCTGTTTCCAGGTGAATCACAGCTCATAAAAAATCCCAATCCTCCTCTGCTCATCCATCAACATTAGCACTGCTGTTTCTATTGTACTACTGTGCGACGAAGGTAAGGTTGAACACAAACATGAAACACTTCAATTATCAATATTCAGACAGTGTGATTGTGATGTTCAACTTTGATGTTCTAAGCACAAACGGCCCAGTTTTTGGAGCCCAGTCGGGCATCAAAGCTCCTCTCCATAGGATGTTAATGGCTTGATGCTGCGCAGACATGTTAGCCTCTGAACACGCTAACCAGCTAAAGAACACTCAAAGTGCCTCATTGTGTGGGTGTGGGTGTGGGTGTGTTGAGAGCAGGTGGGTGTGAGTATGTGTGTGTGTGTGTCGGGCTCTTTGAAGCAATAGCCCAGCTAGCTGTGCACCAAGCAGTCATATACGAGATCAAGAAATGGTGGTCCAGCTCGCTCTCTCTCTCTCTCTCTCTCTCTCTCTCTCTCTCTCCCTCTCTCTCTCTCTCTCTCTCTCTCTCTCTCTCTCTCTCTCTCTCTCTCTCTCTCTCTCTCTCTCTCTTTCTCCCCCCCTCTCTCTGTCACTCACACACTGACAGCAGGGGAATGAGTCTTGGAGAGCGAGCTCATCTCCCTTACATCCCTTCCTCGCTTAGTTTGTGTTGCTTGAGTTTTGTATTATTAACAACAACCCACTGCCTGTCCCACCAATCTGCAGCGTTGCCATGAACAGGGCAGTCTGTCTCATCTCTCTCAAGACGACAGGCCTTCTGGATCGGGAAACGTACATTTGCATTGCCAAAGCACAAAAAGTTCAATGATGTATAAAAACAAAAAGCAAAAGTATGCAGTGGGCTACTAGTTGGGGAAGGAGTGAGTTAATCTCTCCCTCTCTCTCCCCCCCCCCCCCCTCTCTCTCCCCCCCCCCATCTCTCTCTCTCTCTCCCCCCTCCACAGTAAAAAGCCACAGGACTGGGAGGAGTCCATCTTCGTGCCTCACAAGGGGAGTGGCTACCGGCTGCGAGACACCGTGCGCTTCCACATGTACGTCAGCACCTCCCCATGTGGCGACGGCAGACTCAACTCCCCTACGAGATCACAGCCCAGCGTGAGAGACCACCCCCCCCCCCCCCCGGCATGCCGGACCCTTCACCTCACTGTGTTGTCTCACTGTGTTGTCGCGTCTGCCTCTTCATCACCACCGCCGCTTCCCTTTCTCGGCCGACGAGCGAAGGAGCTCGGAATTCCGAGCTTCGGGAAGTTCACGGCGACGGGGGCTTTGCGTAGGACAGCCGGTGTGTGTTGTCGTGGTAACGGTGATGGTGATGGTTCGGGGTGTGAATGGTTGGAATTCTAGGAACCAGGGTTCGTTTTTTTTTTTTTTTTTTTTGCCTGTTTCGGTTTCCTACGGAGAGTGTTTACCGGGAGCCGGCGGCCGTTTCCAGGTCACGTCGTGTCGGCCGGCCGCCGTTCGAACACGTGCTGCTGACCGGGCGGCTTTTTTTAACGCTGAGTCAAAGGAAATACAAATGCACATTCCTTTTGACAGATGAGTGGCATGTCTGCGTGTGGTGTGTGCGTGGGTCCGTGTGTTTGTGTGTGTGTGTGTGTGTCTGTCTGTGTGTGTGTGTGTGTGTCCGTGTGTGTGTGTGTGTGTGTGCGTGTGTGTGTTTGTGTGTGTGTGTGTGTGTGTGTCTGTCTGTGTGTGCGTGTGTGTCTGTATGTGTGTGTGTGTGTGTGTGTGTGTGTGTGTGCGTATGTCCGTGTGTGTTTGTGTGTGTGTGTGCGTGTGTATGCGTGTTGGTGTGTGTGTATGCGTGCGTGTGTGTGTGTGTATGTCCGTCTGTGTTTGTGTCTGTGTGTGTGTGTGTCCATGTGTGTTTGTTCATGTGTGTGTGTGTCCGTGTGTGCGTGTGTCTGTGTGTGTTTGTGTATGTGTGTGTGTGCGTGTGTCCGTGTGTGTGTGCTTGTGTGTGCGTGTGTCCGTGTGTGTATGTGCGTGCGCGTGCCGAAGAGTTCTCACACACCGCAATGGTATTTCAACCGCCAGATATCACTGGAGATTGAACCAAAATAAATTCCCTCTCAACTTTCCTGGGAAACATAAGTTTTGTTTTGTTTTTCCGAGCGATGGCGTGGATCAACGACCCCAGACAGGAGCGTAGTAGTAGGAGCGGCTGTTGTTGTTGTTGTTGTTGTTGCCGTGTGATTGTGTGTCACCACCGTGCTGCTGTGTGTTACCGTGTTGCTGTGTGTTACTGTGTTGCTCTGTGTTATTCTGAGTGTCACCGCTCACATCTGCATCCCTGCAGGCCAGCCACACAGAGAGAGACATGGTGGGGGATTAAATAGAAAGAGTGTGAGAGAGAGAGAGAGAGAGAGAGAGAGAGAGAGAGACAGAGAGAGAGAGGAGAGGGGGGGGGGAGGGGGGGGGGGGAGACAGGAAGAGGGAGATAAACCGAGAGGAAAGAGTGAGAGGGAGGGAAATAGAACCGGGAGTGACAGAGAGGGTGGAGGTAACGAGAGAGGCACTGCCCTGTGAAAGAACACTTCTTTAACAGCGCGCGGGATCTGTCCTCTGGGATATGTTGATGCACCTGCTGCTCCGGTTCAGATGACGGAGCTGTTAGCACCAGTAGCGCCTTTCATTCCCACGGCGCCTTGTTCGGCGTCAGAATACACAGCGGCAACGCCCGCCTTTTCTTCTGGAAAACCCTCGCTTTTTAACCGAGCGAGCTAGCTACTTAGAGAGCTGTCCCCCGTAATGACGATATCTAGCCCATGTCGGTATCTCTCTGTCTCTGGTCTCTCTCTCTCTCTCTTTCTCTCTCTCTCTCTCTCTCTCTCTCTCTCTCCCTCTCTCTTTCTCTCTGTATCTCTCTTGCTCTCTCTCTCTCTCTCTCTCTCTCTCTTCTCTCTCTTTCTCTCTCTCTCTCTCTCTCTCTCTCTCTCTCTCTCTCTCTCTCTCTCTCTCTCTCTCTCTCTCTTTCCTCTCTCTCTCAGTATCTCTCTTGCTCTATCTCTCTCTCTCTCTCGGTATCTTTCCTTATCTCTCGCTCACTCTCTTTCTCTCTCTTCTCTTTCTCTCTATCTCTCTCTTGCGCTCTCTCTCTCTCTATCTTTCTCTCCCTCTCTCTATATCTTTGTCTCCCCCCCCCCCCCCCTCTCTCTCTCTCTCTCTCTCTCTCTCTCTCTCTCTCTCTCTCTCTGTCAGATGAAAGCAGGCAAACAATTCCTGTGGCATATTAAACGCGTCACCTTTCTGCTGGCTTCAGGTGAACGGGGGAGCGACATAATGAGAGGCAGGAGGTTGTGGATTCTTTCTTGAAAGCGTCTCAATGCCATCGCAGCAAATGCTTTGTTACGTGGTTACTGCCCGCAGAATTGGTTTAGTGCTGATATAATATAGCCCGAGTAATTACAGCCAGTAATTACTGCGTTGAAACACAATAACCTATTCTGATATGTAAAGTGAGTGATATTAGCTTTGGATATGATATGCTTTAGTGAATAGCTCTAATAGCTCTAGTCTTTCTGTCTGCCTTTTTGTCTGTCTGTCTGTCTGTCTGTCTCTCTGCCTGTCTGTCTGTCTCTTTGTCTGCCTGTCTGTCTCTCTGTCTGCCTGTCTGTCTCTCTGTCTGACTCTCTGTCTACCTGTCTCTCTGTCTGCCGGTCTGACTCTCTGTCTCTCTGTCTACCTGTCTCTCTGTCTGCCTGTCTGACTCTCTGTCTCTCTGTCTGCCTGTCTCTCTGTCTGCCTGTCTGTCTCTCTGTCTGCCTGTCTCTCTGCCTGCCTGTCTGTCTCTCTCTCTCTCTCTCTCTCTCTCTCTCTCTCTCTCACTCTCCCTCTTTGCCTGCCTGTCTGTCTGTCTGTCTGCCTATCTGTCCGTCTCCCAGTCCATAGCAGCAGGAACCTGGCCGGAAGCAGCACAGCCACCTGCGCACCAAGATCGAGTCCGGGGAGGGCACTGTGCCGGTGCGGTTCGGGGGTCCGGTCCAGACGTGGACGGGGTCCTTCAGGGGGAACAGCTGGTCACCATGTCCTGCACGGACAAGATCTCCAGGTCAGTGTCTCTGGGTCTCCGGGTCTCTGCAGAGCTATGATTGGCCGTCGCTGTTGTGTTCATTCAGTTCATTCATGATAAACGTATTGAAGTGAATTCAATACAAAATAAATTAAGTAATATTTATTGTAGTCATTACAAGAGTGACTAGAGGAGTTTTTTTTATTGTTGCCAAACAATCAATAAAACTTTACTTTCTCATTACTTAACAGTCTGTGACTGTACACACAAACTTAGTTTTTTACCCTCGCGCTGAAACGTGTGGCTCCTCCCTTCTGGAGTTTGAGAGCCTCTCAGTTCCGATGTGACTCTGAGGCAGAGCCTGTCAGTTCCGATGTGACTCTGAACAGAGCCTCTCAGTTCTGATGTGACTCTGAACAGAGCCTCTCAGTTCCGATGTGACTCTGAACAGAGCCTCTCAGTTCCGATGTGACTCTGAACAGAGTCAGAGTCAGCCCTCCACTCGTGTTATTTAACCTCTCACCAAACATCTGCTGGAAGAGATCTGAAACTGTTTTCGGCTGGGTCTGTAGCGTGCTGTAATCCGTAGTCGTCCAGGCGATTATTATTACATTTCTTTTAACACGTCTATATTCAAACCACGCTTCCTTGTCCCTCTGGGCTGAACGTGAGAGTCAACCCAACTGTTCCACCCAACTGTTTGACTCGTCAGCAGGACGTTCACTCATTCAGCTCACTCAGCTCACACGTTCACTCATTCACCAGTGGAAACATGCGGGGATTTACGGCCAAACGTGTCTCCAAAGTGGTATTTTGAAGGAGGCCGAAGGTCACGTTCCTGCAAAGAGTCCGGTCGCGCTCTGTTTCCAGAGCGCGCTCTGATGGGAAGCTCACTTCGCCTTTTGTATCAGAGCGGCTAAAACACTCATCATCCCTTCGCAAATTGCCGCAAGCCTAGGAGAGACCCCCTCCACCTGCTGCCTAACCGCTCTGACGAGCGATGGGCACGTCGGCCGAGGTGGGCAGAATACAGTCTGGAGTCTTTTCTCCACCTGTGCACTCATTAACCAGCCGCTTTCACTCATCAATTCACTCCTTCATTTAGCGGTAACGCTGGGGTTTGCTGCTAATTACCTCGGACTCCAAAAGAGATGTTGTGGCCTTCATGCAGCATTTCAATAGATTTTTTTTTAATGATTTGACAGAAATCGAACATTCCGGACTGTGTTTGTGTGTGTGTGTGTGTGTGTGTGCGTGTGTGTGTGTGTGTGTGTGTGTGTGTGTGTGTGTGTGTGTGTGTGTGTGTGTGTGTGTGTGTGCATGTGTGTGTGTGTGTGTGTGTGTGTGCCTCTGTGTGTGTGTGTGTGTGTGTGTATGTGTGTGTGCTGTGCGCGCATCATTGGTCACGTCAACATTTGCGTTGCTCTTGGCGTTTTGATTTTCCCGTGCGTCAGATAATCCCGCACTAATAAACAGACATATTAAAAGTGCGCGTCACATATAATTGATCAGAATTGATCATGGAGAGAGATGCTCTACTGCCGATAAATGACCTGCACCCTGTGCTGACTAAGAACTTGTTTTCCGTGAGAACAACTGTAAAGAGGCGCGCCCTATGGTGGGTATTTTCATAAACACAAACAATGTGTCACATGTTTCGTTGATCTGATTGGTTGGAGATCTATCCAATTGCATCCAGTGGCATTGTGGTCTGCGCCCTTTAAAAAAACGGCCCATGGGAATTGAAAATTAACTGAGACCATTTGGGAACTGGTCTGGCGACGTCGGGCCGGATGAGAAGGGGAGTCTGGGCGGACACATCGCGTGCACAAGCCCAAGGATTCCACTCCCAGAATTACGACACCTCCTCAGTGTTTGACGTCACCACTGTAGCAGGCGGCATAACGCGAGGCACTCTTCATGGAAAAAGCCCGACATCATCCCTAGCTACCCGGCGTCCTCGTCACATTACAGAAGCTCTCTGCGCTAACCACTCTCCATGGAGCCTAATGGAAAGCGGCGACTGAAACATAAATACCACATTTGTTCTGAGAATCACTCGCAGGCCTGTACATTATCACTTAGCCGATAATATTGGCTTCATTTTAACACGCGGACACCAGACACTGCGCCACTGACGCCTGGGTGCGGGCTCCTAATGAAAGGGCTGGTATAGGATTTGACGCGGGGCGCGCACACGGTAACCCTTACAGACACACAGATTAAGGTGCAGGAGAACACTGCCAGTATTCATGAACACTTGTTTTTTTTTCCCTGACAGCAAAAGCCCCCCCGTGTTCCTGTCACCAGCCCAGCAAGATGGCAGCGCTAAGTGCGGCGTGTTTCTCGGCGCGACCGCAGGCTCAATAGCTAGGCTAAGTTAAAACGCATTTTTCCCCCCGCGTCAGCGTGGCGCGACGCCAATACCCAAATTGAATCTCTGTTTCCTCACTGTACCAGCACGGCAACAGTGTGATGCTAAACGGAGCGTGTTTAGCCCGTTTTTTAAATTTTTTTTAAGGTTTTATATTGTTTGCGTTGGGGTAACGACTTCAGCCATTAGTGTCTGTGCTTTGAGGACGTCTCGCGGCGAACGAGCGCCCTGGGAACGGAGAGCAGGAGATGAACGCCAACGCCGTCTGGTTAAGTGTTGTCTTCTAACGCCGGCCGTTGTTGACCTGCGTTGCCACGCCAACCCCCCCCCCCCAGATCGGGCCGGGCGCACCGCGAATGTTTCACAGATTCCATTCTGTAACGCGTCTCGTATTTAGCCTCACCAACCCCTCGCTCGACAGGAAGTGACTCCCCCCTCCTCCCCCTCCTCCCCCTCCTCCCCTCCCCTCCCCCTCCCCTCCCTCTCTCTCCCCCCCCCCCCCCAGCCCTAATCTAGTGGGTGAGGTAACACACTGTGCCCACTGAGCCGCAGAGGACCACAGCTGAGCCATTATGGCTTGTGGGAACGCACACACACACACACACACACACGCACGCACACGCACACACGCGCACACACGCGCACACACACGCACACACATGCACACACAACGCACTCACACGCACACACACACACACACACTCACACGCACATATATACA
>JAXIVH010000009.1:1651469-1753969 GCA_036785325.1 Urophycis tenuis
GCCCCATCCGCCACCCCCGGGGGGGGGGGGGGGGGAGGGTAAACACGCGGCCGGCCTCGTCCTTCGGCAGTCGTGGGCGGCGCCGGCGGCGTGCGGGCCGTGGGAGGCGGAGTCTCTGTGGCGTGAAGGTGAGGCGCAATAGGGCGGAACGAGGAGCGCGGTGGATTAGCAACCACAGCGCGGGGGCCTGCGCGGAGCCCCCCCGCTGTCTTCACAGCGTAATGGCCCGCACTTCATTTGTGCAGCCAGTTTACCACACTCCAGCTCTCGCTGACGCGGCAGAATTTGCCAGTTACGATTACGCAACAATTTTAGTTCACACAGAAGCCCGTCCCGTACTGGTGTCGCTCCCCCGCCCGACGGAACGGCGAGCGGCTGCGACGTAACGAGCGGGCTGCCACAGACGCGGCGGCGTCTGTTCAGGCTGCGTGGTGCGCCCGCGTCCCTGGACTAGCCTAGCCTAGCTGCGCGGGTCTGCTAGGCTAACGCTATGTTTGGGTCCATCCCGCGTGGTCTCGCTTCGCTCCGGGCTACGCGGCGCCCGGGGAAGATGCTGAGCCAAACTTAAATAATGGGGGGGGGGGGGGGGGGGGGGGGGAGAATCAAATTGTCTTTTTCTCACAGACGCATGATTCAGGTTCCATTGAAGAGATCAAATGAGGCATGCATGGAGTGAGAGAGGGAGGCGGGGGGGGGGGGGGGAGAGGGGGGGATGCAGAGAGGCAGAGAGCAGGTTCCTTTGTTCAAAGAGAGGGAGATGGGTACCGGCAGACTGAAACTATTTGTTATTGCGGCAGGCGGTTCATTTGGCTGGCGTTCCAAGGGAGGGCGGGGGTGAGGCGTGGGTGAGGTAAGGGTGAGGGGTGCGTGGGGTGTGATACCACAGTACGCCACTTGCTGTCCAATAGCACACTGCCGTCTGTAGGGGAGTGGGTGCGGGGTCAGGGGGGGGGCGTTGATCTCTGTTGTCCAGGCGCCTCAGATGATGACGGTTGGGATGTCGATTGAAACCTGAGGTACAATCGCCATGATGCCAAATGAGTTCAGCTTGACCCGGCTGGTTTGGAGCCTATTCCGGGCCTCATTGGAATATGCTTCTCTAAACATGCCCTTGATTTGAAATCGCGGTGCCGTGACCTTTGTGGTCACCCCCACTCCACACCTCCACGGCTGGTCTGTCTGTAGCCCAGAGTCCTCCTGAATGGGGACCAGGAGGCTGAATGGAGACCACCCACTGTCTACAGTAAACATTGAGGAAGGATCTTCCTCGATGTGCTGCAGAGTGTGTGCGTTTGTGTGTGTGTGTGTGTGTGTTAGTGTGTAGGGACAGGCTTGTTGTTGGTGTAGTTTCCGAGTCACCCTCAGACAATTGATCCACTCTCAATCCTTGACAAACCGCAGAAATCCGTCTGTAAATGTCAGCGCTGCTTCTGGCCTTGGAGGACCCGTCGACGAGCACTAAGCTTTCCACTGTGGACAGGCTTAGGCTGGCGAAAGCCTAGCAGGTGCTGTGGACCCTGAGGGCGGAGGGGGTGGTGCAGGCGGTGGTACCATCACAGCCTCACCTTCAGGCGGCGACGCGCGTTCTTGTTGTCTGCTAATTTCTTCTCAGCCCGGCTCCCTCTGAGGCCGTCCTCACATGTCTTCATTATCCGGGGCGAGTTTACAGGCTGTGACTGCCTGCTGCCTGCTGGCCCACAGAGGATGCTGTAGGCTCTAATGACGCCCACAGAGGATGCTGTAGGCTCTAATGACGATAACCTCAGCCTCGCCTACAATCAGTACATTTGTGGGGTTCGACATGTGGAGGTGGGGGGATCAAGGGATCGAACCGCCAACCCTGCGGTTAGTGACGACCCGCTCTGTCCACCCGCTCTACCCACTGAGCTACTGCCGCCCCACTCCTACTACAGGACAAACCCGGCGTGCGCTTGTATGTGTGTCTGTCTGAAAGCCCCACGGCGTGCCCCTCACCCGGGGGGCCCGACCTGAAGCATCACGGCCCACCGACAACTGTGGTGGGGCGGCTCACGCGGGTCACGCCATGTGGGTCCGGGGCGCCCACGCGGCTAAGCTAACGTCTCTCCTCCGTGTGGTTCCCCACACACCACAGGGCTGAGCAGCGCCGAGAGGCCTCCAGCTGGGCAAGGCGCCCTGCGTCAGCGGTCAACTGGACCCTGGGTGACGGGCAGCTGGAGGCCGGTCAAACGCGGCCACGGGCCGGAGGCGGGACCTGGGCACGCCGTCGCGACTCTGCAAGCACGTCCTGTTCGCCCCGCTGGAGCCGGCTGCACTGCAAGGTGAGGGGGCCGCGGGGGTGGGGGGAGGAGGGGGAGCTGGGGTTACCCTACGCTCACACTGCCGTTTTTTAGACAGAGGCTTGGCGACACGCTACCATTCATTTCCAATGACAGCGAGCGACGGGCGGCAAGGCGAAGCGTGTGGGCTGGCAATACGCGAGGGGGGGCGGGGCAAAAAATAGAAACGAATCCTATTTTATGCAAATGTTGAGTGAAAAAACACAGCGATTTTTGGCGAAAGCCAAATCCGAGCGAAGCAGGCGTGGCGGCCGCGCAACTAGAAAATAATCCAACATGGTGGACCACGTCGGCGAGAGATAGGATTATGGATATATCTAAACGAATATGACTTTACCATGGTATGTGCTTCGAAATCTATCGAGAAAATAAATGTTGTTAAACCAGAAAACGTCATGGGTACAGCACAAATACGCTTGGTCGCCCGTCAGTGTGAGCGTAGGGTAAGGGGTGCGTGACTCACAGCCAGGAGGATATGGGGTACGAACCCCACGGTGCCGGCTGAAGCCTGAGCAGGACAACCCTCACTGACTCCCCTAATGACACGTCGGTACGGAGTCACTGCGGGGGATTTGGATTACAAGTATTGTTTTAACAGGTCTGTTGACTGAAAGTGTGGACAAGAGTGTGAGTAATGGAATAGATTATGCTAACGTTGAGTAAAACGTCAAACCGTTCCCCACCATCTTAGGGTACACGAAGACCATCACAATTACTGTGACTGGAATGGCGGAATTCACCGCCCCAGTGCTGCCCAGAACAGCAGCCGTGTGACGCGTGTCTCTGGCTGATGTGTCAGGAAAAGATGACATGTTTCTAATTTGAGTTCATGACAGAGGCAGATTTTCACCACCAGACGACCATCTGTCCAAAAGTCAAAACACATACATCTGGACATAATGTATACTGACACACACACACACACACACACACGCGCGTGCGCACATGCACGCACACACACAAACACACACACGTATACACACATACACACGTACACACACACACATACACGCACACGCATACACACACGCACACACACACATATACACACACACATACACGCACACGTATACACACACACATACACACGTACACACACACATACACATATACACACACACACAGACAACAGACACACACACAGACACGCACACACACACACACGCACATACACACGTACACACACACACAGCGGACACACACACACACACACAGACACACACACAGACACACACACACACACACACACACACACGACTTACATACACACACACACACACAGGCGTGATGGTGATCTTTCTGGTGACAGCAGCTGCTTGCCCGCTCAGCTTATCAAAGCTGGCGGCGTCTGGGTTCATGTTTTTATTTTATTTTTATTTTAGTGGCGGCCCCAGACCCCGGGAGCGTTTGCTTTTCATTATGAAACTTTATGTAACACAATCTGCCCGCGTGCCCAAATGGCGCCCGTTAAAAGCGTAATGACTCGACGGGGTAATTATTTGGAGTCTCGGCTCTGGGGGGAGGAGGGGGAGGAGCCCACCCCCATGGCCCCCACACACCGCGGGGCCACGCTCCAGCACACACACTCATCTGGGGAAGCAAACTTTTGCCTTCCCTCCCTCCCCCCAACCACCCTCCCCTCCCCCCCCCCCCCCCCCCCCCCTGCCTCCTCTTCTCCCTCCCTCATTCCACCCTGCCTCCCCCTCTCCCTCCTCACTCCTCCCCCCCCTGCTTCCCCCATGCCTCTCTCCCTCCCCCTGCCTCCCCCCACTGCCTCCCCCTTTGGTTTTGTTTTGGGTTTTTTTCCTCCCCCCCTTGCGACAATAGCAATTGCACAGAAAAGCGCTGAGAATGTTCAATTGCTTGTGAAATTTAAATGGGGAGATTACACAGCTGTTGAGCCCCCCCCCACCCCCCCACCCTCACCCTTACTCCCCCCCCCCCCTCCTCCCCCGTTGAGTGTCGGCTCATTCCGTTTCTGTTTTGCTTGCTCTTTTTTCAGTTTTCTTGGCTCACTTTTTCTTTTGCTTGTCCTCCCCAACAAAAATATTACCTTTACCCCTCCTCTCTTTGACTTTCTGTCGCCTCTCCTCTTCCTCTCTCTCTCTCTCTCTCTCTCTCTCTCTCTCTCTCTCTCTCTCTCTCTTCCTTCTGGTCCTGCTTAGTTTCCACAATCTTATCTTTATATTTTTGTCACTTATATCTGTCTCTCTCTCTCTCTCTCTCTCTGTCTCCTATGCGTCCCTGCCTCGCCCCGCCCGCCCCCCCTTCCCCGCGAGGCCAGCTGCAGCTCGGCCCGGCGTGGGACGGCGAGGACCGGCGCCTGATGTACAAGCGAGGCCAAGATGGCGGCGCGGCTCTACCAGGCGGTCAAGCGCAGTGGGTCCGGGCGCTGCAGGACACCGGTCTGGGCACCTGGGTGGAGAAACCCCCGGAACAGGAGCACTTCCTGTCCTGAGGACGGGGGGGGCCCACCTCCCCCTGCGCACGTGTGCGTGTGTGTGTGTGCGTGTACGTGTGCGTGTGCGTGTGCGTGCATTGGTGTGTGTCTCAGGGCATAGGTGTATGTGTAAAACCTACCGGACATGTTGAGTTGCTGACATGTTGTTGTGCGCGTGTGTGCGTGAGTGTGCGTGTGTATGTGTGCGTTTGTGTGTGCGTGTGAGCGTGTGTGTGTGTGTGTGTGTGAGCGTGCGCTACACTCCACCATTAGCCCCCTGACCCGAGCCCCCCCCCCCCCCCCCCTGTGACTGACCCGGTATGAAACAGAACAGCAAGCGGGTCAGGAGGGAGCCGAGCCGAGCAGCGCCACAGAGGGGGCGGAGCCGCACACTCCTGCAGGAGGACTTTGCATCAGCCTGACTGCTCTTTGATTGGACGAGGAGACGCCGGGGGGGAGGGGGGGCGGGGGGGCACTCGCACACGCCCACCCCAGATACCACTCCCTTGGCCGACACGTGCAATGGGATCATCATGAACACACATACACACACACACACACGTACACACAGACACAAACACACACACCCAATCAGGTGTGCTTTGGCTGTCGCGGAGGGGGAGGAGGGGGGGAGGTGGGGGGGAGGGGTGGTAACCTTGAACGAAGTGAAAGGCGACGTGCGCTATCTTGTCATCAGCTATTTCCGGCCCCGGGGCCCCAGTGGAGGAGTAGAGCCACGGGGTGGGGGGGGGCAAGAGGAGGAGTGAGGGGCTGCGTCCAATTACTGGTCCTGTCAGGGTGACGGGTGATCGAAGAAGAGAGAGAGACAGACAACAGAGAGAGAGAGAGTCAGAGACAGACAACAGAGAGAGAGAGAGAGAGGGAGAGAGTCTTACCTTGAGTCGAACTTAGAGCATCCTAGCTGCCTTCTTGTTGCCTCCTTCTCTCCATCCTCTCTCACCTCCTTTTCCCCTTTGCTCTCCCTCTCTCTCTTTCTCTCTCTCTTTAATGCTCTTCCTTCCATTTCCATGTGTGTGTGTGCTTGTGTGCGTGCGCTGTGTGTCTGTGTGTCTGTGTGTGTGTGTGTGTGTGTGTACCTGTGTGTGTGTGTTTGGTCCTCTTTTGTCCTGCTGTCGGGCATCTCTTCTCTTCTCCTTCAATCCTCTCGCTTTTCATCGACCCCCCCCCCCCCGTCCATTTCCTCCTCTTGTTGTCTCTTCTCACTCTCACTTTTCTTCCATTCTGACTCTCCAATCTCCCCCCACTCACCCACACCCCATAACCTCATCTCCTGACTCCTAACACCCAGCAAACACGACCACCCGGCCACTAACACCACCCCACACCCCCACAACCACCACCACCCCCAACCACCACCACCCCCCCCACAGGTCCCGTCAGGGAGTGAGAGTGACATCATCAGACCGCTTGAATTCATCTTGTCTCTCTCTCTCTCTCTTCTCTCTCTCTCTCTGTCTCTCTGTCTGCCTGTCCCTCTCTCTCTCTCTCTCTCTCTCTCTCTCTCTCTCTCTCTCTCTCTCTCTCTCTCTCTCTCTCTCTCTGTCTGCCTGTCCCTCTCTCTCTCTCTCTCTCTCTCTCTCCTATATGTCAGAGAACAGGAGGGTGGTGGGGGGGGGGGGGGGAGGAGGCAGAGTAACGGCGGCTATTAAGCGTGAGTCTGGCGTCACCCCCGGAGTGCTAGCGTGCTAATTCTCCACTTTTGTTTCTCTACACTTTTCCCTTCCATTAGAAACGAGCAAATAAGGAGAATAAAGTTGTTGTTTCGTGGTTAACCGACTCTTTCTGTGGAGTTAACAGTTTCTTTATGTCGTTTTTTTTTTTTTTTTTTTTTTGCTTTAGGTTTGCTGCTTTAGCTTAGCGTCACGAGCTAGGCTAGTGGCGCTACGCGGCGCCATGGCTGCAGGGGCAGGCTGGCGCGGTCGTGATCATTAGCGAGGGGAGCTAATGACGCAGGTCAGCTCGCTGCCGGCACCACGTGACCGGTCCATGTTGTCCCGGTCTTTCTCCATTGTTCTGTTCAGTGTGTGTGTGTGTGTGGTCCTGTCCAGCCTGTTGTTGTCCACGGAGGACAGGAGCTTTTTTTAATTGACTGCACTGTCCACCGGCATCGCTGTCACCTGCATTACCTACCTGCACTGGGCATGTGAGTGAGCACACGCACACACACATGCACGTGCACACACACGCCATACACACACACACACACACACAAGTACAATGTTTGGTGAGGCCAGTCTTGGGTTGTGGTGAGCAGGATTTAGACGGTCAAACCATGTACATTTCAACTGCTTACCAAATGAGTTCTCCTGTTTTGTTTTTGTGCATTATGTGACAACAGAAAGGACACGTCGATTTTTTTTAATGTACTTTTATAAACATTTGTGCGAATTACAAATAACGGTCCATTCTGATGTGGTCAGAAGAATCCTCCCAGTACTGAGGTTCCTCAGCTCTGTGGGGTTTCCTTACGTGCAAAGTAAAACATGAGACTGCCATCTGGTGGTCAGTGTTATTTTTGGTCTTTTTTATCGACAACTTGTACTTTCCTCCTTTAAAATTCCCTCTGAGGCAACCGAACCATCCTACCCCTTTAAAATTATTAAATGTGTGCAGAGCCGACTCTTCTTACACGCATGATCAGACAAACTGGAGGGAGGTTTGGGGTTTCGAGTGTCTAACAGCTCGGTGATTTGCAACGTAGGTGATGATGGGAACATCACAGGGAAATGTTCTATGAAGCCGGTCTATGGGCAATCATGCCTGATGCTGTCCAGCGCAGTGTAAATACTTTCCAGTGGTTCCTGCTGTCCTTTTAGGCTACTTAAGGGTTTCATTTCCTTCAGTATTTGTTATCCCGTGTGTCATGTAATTAATGAATCACAGCCCCTCTCTCTCTTTCTCGACCGCCCTGGTGATTCTGCTCATTAGAGGTTAACTCTGCTCCCACATGAGTCTATAGCGCTAAAAATCATGTTTCATATTCAGTCGTGTTCATTGTTTGTGTTTTTTGATGAGGATATGTTGAATCCCCTTCCCCCCCCAAAAAAAAGTGTGTGAAAACATAGTTGACATGAAGGAATGAAGGTGTGAATGACTTGTATCTATTTATGTAAATATGTACAAAGGGAAAAATTCAGAAAAGAGTCAAATGTATAAAAGATCTTACAAAATAGGATTTTGGAGAGACTAAAAGGATAGATGTACATTTAGGTATGTGAATAAATGCTGCTAAGGTCTGTAAATTGCACTTCAGTAAAACCTTAAAAGTGAATGTTTGTATATGTGAATAAAAGGGAAAAACTTGTCAATTTTATCTGTCCTGAAGTTCTTTCTGGGTCTTTGAAAAGTGACCACCGTACGAGCTGTAGAAAAACTAAAAGCTGTTGCCCTTTACCAAATGAATCCCATTAAGGTGTTCGTAATCAATACTCCCAGGGATACAGAGTCCACCCCTAATGACTCCCTGTCTGCTTCCATTTGGGCCGCGCTCCACCCGGCCTCGTTTTTTTCGGGGTGGGGTTTCTTTTTCAGAATCAACTCGAGAAATATTAAAGAGGTACACCTCCCCCCTCCCCCCTCCCCTCTCCTCCCCTCCCCCACGCCTCCCCCTCCCGGGGGAAATAGGGGCATGGTTATCTGGTGCGCTGGGTGGCAGGTGTCACACGGGCCGGCCGACAAATTACACGGGGGGGGGGGGGGGGGGGGGGGGGAGTATTTCAAGGTATGTCACCCCCCCCCCCCTGCCCCAGGCTGGTGCGGTGCTCCCTGCTCTACAATAAACATCATCATTGACAATTTGCTCCCCTGCTCCGCGGCTGTAATCTAATGGATGGGGCCAAGGAGATAAGACTCTGGAGTCCTTTCCTCCTCCTCCTCCTCCTCCTCCTCCTCCTCCTCCTGCTCCTCACTCACTCACTCACTCCGGCTTTCATTCGGTGTGACTCGCTGTCGCTCCCAGGGCTGTGCTGCCCCGGCCTCAGAGGAGACATCACAGGAAGGAATGGAAACGCCAGATGGAAGCGTTGTGCAGTGAGTTCTGGGTCCGTTCAGCTCCAGCGGTCTGGACACTGCGGTCACACAGTACTGCTCCTGGATCTGCGGAGCGGCAGTCTGGGGTTGAGCGTCCTGTCTGGGAGGGCCGTAGGATGCAGGGTTTGACAGGGACTGTTGTTTAAACAACGCATTATGATCTTATATCTATATTTGTGTGCCTTGCACAGGAAATGTGTGTTGCTTCACAAATATTAACAATACACAACTATATACTGTATATATTTGCTATATTTGAAAAGCAAACATAGCGACGCCACCACAGTGTATTACGTTGATCACAGCACAGGTGTGATGCCTACCGGTAGGCCTATAAGTAGGTCTATATTTAGGTGACATGACGGGGCTTAAAGCTCAGATCTGATATTTTGCCCCACCTGTTCAAACAGATGAGAGAGAGGCCTCTGGATCAGATATTGGACCACATATGAAAGTGGCCCGGGAGTCAGACGTGAGACCAACATATTCCATGTGATGTCAGCTGCGTCAGATCTCATGCTGCTCCCAGAAAAAAGTCAACCAGTGTGACATGTAAAAAAAAAAAAAGGGAATAAATACAGATTTGGACCACTTGGGCCTCTGTAGTGTTAGCATGGCCTTGGTGTGTGACATCACACGTGACTGACAGTTCATGCATATCCAGTGTGTGTGTGAGCAGCAGGCAGCGTTTAGCCTCCTGCTGGTAGTTCAGCACCCTGGAGAGCAAACACGGGCTAACGGCGCTAGAGCTGCAAGCCGACAGCTGGGCTACACTCAAGAAACGCGTTCTGTCCAGGCAGACCTCCGCATCGTGAAACTGTCAGCTTTGTAAGAGAGGTTTATCGCCACGCATATCTGTGCAGTCCTGAACAGTTTGGAGTTCTTATGCTGATGAAGTCAATATTTGAAATCAATACGCAATTTTAAATGAATGCAGGGTGATGGTAACGATAATACTTTTTTTTTTCATTAAATAAAGTGTCTGAAAAGAATTAATCACACATTTAACTGCATTTGAACATGTATCAGTCAAGAAAATCCAATAAAAACGAATTCAGACGAGATAAAATAAGGCGAGTTGGTGTTCCTGTTAAGGCTGGTTCTCTCCTCTCTCGGTCCTACACACAGTTATTAAACAGAAATATAAAATCCCTTTTCCTGTGCATACTAAAGATGAGATTGATAAAAGTTGGCATGCTCCCTGAAGGACAAAAAAAAACTATAATAGTTATTATTTTAAAAATGGAATAATCATCGATCAGGTCCCATAGAACAACACTCTCCCAGCCTGCAGCATCCCAGTAGCATGACCACCAGTCCAGCCTGTTCCCAATTCCTTCATACCACCGTAACATACTCACCTTAGTTGTGGGTGGTTGTCTCATTATTGAAAGTTATCTGGGATTAATAAATGACTTAATGTTACCTGGGATTAAAAAAAAAAAAGTACATTTTATTTGAGCTGGGGTTTAAAAATACATTTTACCTTGTGTAAAATATGGTGTTAATAATTAACATTTGATTGGGGTCATTAAAGCACATCGTATCTCTTGTAAAAGATATGGTTTTAATAACTGCATTAATAAAGTACTTTCTTCTGTTATCTGGGATTAATAAAGCACATTAGATCTTTTCGTGGATAAATAAAGCATATCTTTTTTTTATATGAGATGTAAGGTAATCAGTTAATTTACACTTTAAGTGGTTTATTTAGTGTCCATTTGTTTTAATTGGAAGCCGGAAGTAGTGACAGGAAACCGGATGCTGGTCATCTAGACGGAGTAACGCTGTGGCTTTCCCTCAAGGCTGTAGAAGATAAATGTTCGATGGAAAACAATGTCTGTAAGTTAAAGTTGTTATTAACTTGTTCTCATGGCGTTCTGTTGATTTATAACGTATTAGTGAATATTAGCACGTGTTTGCTTTCCCTGGTGAACAGTTCCTACCAGGATCTGTTGAACACAGTGGTATTTCAGCACTCAGCCTTCTGTGGAGTTACTTTATCATTGTTGCATACTTGATTTAGTATATTTCCTTTTCTTACAGTTTTGACGAATATTTATACGAGTCACGTGAGTTTGGATGTATTGGAGCCCTGAAGGAGTCCTAAATTAGTCCTAAAGGAGCCTTAAAGGAGCCCTAGAAGAGTCCTAGAGGAGTCGTAAAGGAGTCCTGAACGAGCCCTACAAGAGCCAGGCGTCTCCAGGGGCTGGGGGTGAGAAACACGCTCTCATTAGACACTTTAGTCCAACTTAGGCTGTGAACAATGACAAAATGTAATTAAAGTCCGATTAGCTACAAAAAAAATAGACGTGGAGCTGCCCAACCAGTGCTCCAGCTACCGGACAGGGTGACCTACAGGGCAATTCAACAGTAAGAAACAACCAGAGTTCTCTGCCGTGCCCCCAACATGAGCCAACAGTCTCCTCGGAGGTGGTTTGACGTTAATTCATCATTAAATCCGTGCTATCAACCTTTTTAAGTGTTTTTTTTTTTTTAAACGAATACGTGTTATCAAATCACGTCATCCCGTTCGTGGTGAAGCACGTGTTGGTGTGAGTTAAAGATGAGAGGACTACTTGTGATTCTAATCAGGATATTTATTAACCAAGGGATCACATGAACTCAACCTAAGCTTTTGGCCTCGGGCCTAGTTCTATGCTTTCTATCTATTTGGTCTAGTTCTGTGTTTTCCTATTCTAGCTAGTTCTATGTTTCCTGTGCGTGTGTGGACGGTCCATAAGAACCGTCGGTTCTGAGCTCTCTAGCGCTGCTTGGTTTGTGTGCTGGGGTTTATTCCAAGTTGAGTCATCAGGATGACCTTAACTAGCTATCTTACAGGCTTGCAGAAGGTCTACATTCCGTGTTGAGGGTTTTGCTGTAAGACACGTAATAGCGACGTGCAGCGTTAGCTGATTTTATCTTGAAAGCTGGGGTTTGTTTTTGGATTGTAAGTCACGTCATTGTGCACATTTTAGTTGCACATTGCAGTCATCACTGCAATGTGGAACAATGCGTGCCACTGGATCCCACCAAGTACTCGATGTACAATCGGGAATCAGGTTCCTCAGCACGAAAGAATGTGAGCTATGCACTACGAGGCCCAACTAACACAGCGGCGTCACCACAAAACACAGACACGCCGCCTTTGTGATTTACAGCATTTAAATACATGAGCAAACAAGTGAGGGTGACCACTGACAGCATTGTTTTTGTGTTCACGGTGGTGGCCAACAGAATCCTGCCCTTTACAGTCAAGCTACAATATAAAAACATCCACTCAGTGACCCCAGTGTGAATTTCACTTCAATTTCCTGCCCGTTTGTTGAAGAATTGGCTACAAGTTGTGTTCCGAGAGTTTCTCTGGTTGTATTGAGTTTGACTGTAAGGCTGTCTGAGGCCAAACCGGACACACACAAGATATGAGCCTCCTGCGGACTCTTGACTGAAGCACAGCAATGAATAAATACCAAGATCACACGTGACTGATATATTTACTATAAGCCCAGTTACATCCACACAGGGGGTCCCACGTTGGCAACAAGATTGGAGGAGGTGGGCTGGTTTCTATGGGATGCCTCCAGTAAACGAGGGCTGAGGTGGGTTACCGTTATTCAGGAGGACTTCAGCTGAGCGCATACAGTACAGGAGGGAGTCAAACATGACCCGTTTACAGCTGGCAAGAGGCCCTTGCGAAGCAATGAGCATAGTAACAAAAAAATAAAAGCGGGTCTTTTTTTTTTTTTTTTCCAATGCCGCCATGTGTGTTCGACGCCCCACCCCCGAAACAAATTAAAATCACACAAAGAAAGGCAACAGCATCACAAGGTTTCAAGTAACGAGGAAGGGGGGGAAGCGTGAGAGACGGGTGAGAGCAGCAGCAGGGGGGGGGGGGGGGTGAGGGAAGGATGTGAAGGCCAGGGCGTCACATCCTGGTTACATGAACAGAGCAGCAGTGCTGTCTGGTAGCTTTAGTCCACATTTTCCCAGCGGGAATACCACGACAGGACAGCAAAATGGAAGGCGAAATAAGAACGGCAATAGGGGTGATCAACTATGCACACAGGTACACCTGGACACACGGTAATATAATGTGCCAGCTCTTAACGCTATTATGTGTCCATTTATATATTCTATATAAATAACAGGCAGCAGGACTGTGTTCATTGTGTTCTTAATGCTAGTCAACGGGATCAATCGTACACGTGCTGGTTGTGTGTGTCCAAAGAACACACACACACACACACACACACACACACACACGTCAAAGTTATACGTTGACAAATTGCTAAAGCATAACACCAGAGTCAGAGTGGTCTTGTGTCCAGCTGCTCACCAAACGGACTCAGTGCAGTTTGGAAGGCAGCAGGAAATGAAACCAATACTTGTTCACATGACAAATAAAATAAGATAATCAACTATCTGCCTGTACTGCCGACGACACGCGCTGAAGGGGGCGCGGTGCCCGCACTTGATTGGCCGACGGTTAGCCTCCTAGCATCCTGTTGTCCCGCTGAGTGGCGTCTGGCTGGCAGGCGCCGGAGGGGGCGGGGTCACTTCTCCTGCAGCAGGGCGGGGATGTTGATGTTCCAGCCGATGGCCTGGCGGTCGAAGCCGCAGGTGAACAGGTTGCAGGGCTGGTTCTCCTCGTTCCACACGGAGCAGCACACCATGCGGCGGTGGCCCTGCGAACAGACATCGGCCCTGTTAGCTGCACCTCTGTTAGCTACATCTCTGTCAGCTGCACCTCTGTTAGCTACACCTCTGTTAGCTACAAGTTAGTTACACCTCTGTTAGCTACATCTCTGTCAGCTACACCTCTGTTAGCTACATCTCTGTCAGCTACACCTCTGTTAGCTACATCTCTGTCAGCTACACCTCTGTCAGCTACATCTCTGTCAGCTGCACCTCTGTTAGCTACATCTCTGTCAGCTGCACCTCTGTTAGCTACATCTCTGTCAGCTGCACCTCTGTTAGCTACATCTCTGTCAGCTACACCTCTGTTAGCTACATCTCTGTCAGCTGCACCTCTGTTATCTACATCTCTGTCAGCTAAACCTCTGTTAGCTACATCTCTGTCAGCTACACCTCTGTTAGCTACATCTCTGTCAGCTACACCTCTGTTAGCTACAAGTTAGTTACACCTCTGTTACCTACACCCCTGTTAAGTACACCTCTTTTAGCTACACCCGTTAGCTACACCTCTGTTACCTACACCCCCGTTAGCTACACCACTGTAAGCTACGCCCTTGTTAGCTACACCTGTTGGCTACACCCCAGTTAGCTACATGTTAGTTACACCTCTGTAAGCTTAACCCATGTTAGCTACACCTCTGTGAGCTACACCCATGTTAGCTACATGTTAACTACACCTCTCTAAGCTACGCCCCTGTTAGCTACACCTCTGTTAACTACACCCCCGTTAGCTACATGTTAGTTACACCTCTGTAAGCTTCACCCATGTTAGCTACACCTGTGAGCTACACCCATGTTAGCTACATGTTAGCTACACCTCTGTTAGCTACACCCCTGTTAGCTACGTGTAAGCTACACCTCTGTTAGCTACACCCCTGTTAGCTACGTGTAAGCTACACCTCTGCTAGCTACACCCCCAGCCTACCATTCTGTTGCTGCGCGGGAGTCGGGCCAGCCTCACGCCGCTCATGTCGAACAGCCGGACCTGGCGGTTGTCGTGGGGAAGGGCGATGATGCGCTGGTTGGTGGACACGCTTAACCTGGAGGGTCACATGACCGGAGACAGGGGACAAGCTTAGCCTGGAGGGTCACATGACCAGAGACGCGGGACATGCTTGGCTTGGAGGGTCACATGACCAGAGACGCGGGACACGCTTGGCCTGGAGGGTCACATGATCAGAGACGCGGGACACGCTTAGCCTGGAGGGTCACATGACCAGAGACACGGGACACACTTGGCCTGGAGGGTCACATGACCAGAGACGCGGGACACGCTTAGCCTTGAGGGTCACATGACCAGAGACGCGGGACGCACTTGGCCTGGAGGGTCACATGACCAGAGACGCGGGTCACATGAGCAGAGACACAGGACACGTTAGAGCTCTGGCAGGCGTGGTTTGGGTCGGAGGAGTTTGTTTTAGACCCATTGAGACCTGCAAAGCTTTGGCTTTCCATTGTGTAGAACAAACTTCAACGCGACGAATGATCCACTGAGTCTAACAGTGTAGGCCCACCTGTAGGCCATGCTGAGGCGTTCAGAGAGAAGCCCGGCAGGCAACTTAACGAGCCATGCCCTTAACGAGCCATCACCATTAGAACCTACAGCAGCCTCCTCCCATCGCCCTACCAGGTGTGTGTCTTCGTCCTTTCACCGGCCCTCTCTCCTCAGAACGTTCAGAATGGACGCCAATTTGAGAAATGTGCCCGATATCGTCGGGTACACATCCCTCTTGCAGCGTGTTGCGTGTGCCGAGCAAACATGGCGCCGCGCGTGTGCGTGCGTGCGTGTTGCACTTTATTAGGTCCCCCGGGGTGCCACCGGCCGTCAGGACCGGCCGACTCCACTCTGTTCTCGCTCTGAGCGCTGACGTCTGGGTGTCGCGTAAATGGAACAACATCTCTGTTCAAATGACGCCACCGCACGCAATTATGTTCCCCGCGCGCGTCGGGTATTGCTGGTATTTCTCCTTCACCACCACACCACCCCCCCCCCCCCCACTCCTTCAGTACTAATATTAATCTATAGAAGTACATTCATCTCCAGATTACTATGCATAGTTACAATCAATCAGCCCCCCACCAGGGCGCTGCTGCCCATTCGTTTTGTTAATGCGTTTGCGGTCTTGTGATAAAGCAAGTCTTCATTACTGAACTGTGTGCACAGCTTTGGGGAATTGGCACGGGTGCGGGCCTGTGCTGCTGAGTGTTGCTTGACGGCTTTGTAGTTCGCCGATGTAAAAAGATTGAACCCTGACTCTTATGAATCATGGAGTGCTGTGCGCCCAGCAGGAGGGATTTAAATTTCTTCTCCCGTTTTTTAGTCGGTCCTGTCATGTTTCCAACATTTTACTTGATTTGATCTTCTGCTTCTGGGTAAACAGAATCCCATTAGGGTCGATCCAATAAAGATGACTAATCTAATGCAATCATCACGTCAGGCGTGACACTGATGACTAACTGGTTTATTTATCGCTTTTCACTTCAAGTGATGGCATAGTGACGTCCGCGCGCAGGCGATGCTTAGCGTAAAGTAACTGCCGTGAGCAGTGAGTGTGGACCGCTGGCCCCGCCCACCTGTTGACGGCTGAGTCCGTGCGGATGGTTGCTATGGGCGACCGCATGTTCTTCAGGTCCCACACCTTGACGGTCCGGTCGTCGCTGCCCGAGACCACGTTGTCCCCCACGGTGAAGACCGCCGACGTCACCGTGCTGAGAGAGACAAACGCGCACACACACACACACACACACACACACACACACACACACACACACACACACACACACACACACACACACACACACACACACACACACACACATTAGGTGGGCGCTCTAGAATTAAGGCAGGCGGCAGTCATCCATTTTGTCTTGTTTTCGTAATTTCTTTCATTCCCTTTTTGTTTCCTGTGAAGAGAAAACACAAACACGCAGATGAGTTGTGCCCGCCCAGGAAGCCCCTGCAGCTGCCTGGGTAAACGGACACATATCTCCCCACTCAGAAATATCTCGGTGGTCTTTTACTGCGCCTGTGAATAAGCCACTCTGCCCCCCAGTACTGTACTATCAGTGCAGTGTGGTGTGAATAAAAATCACTCATAACTCAAACCCAGGGGTGAGTCATGCGACCGTCCCCCGAGAGACGGGAGGGGGGTCCCCCATAGAACTCGGCTTGTTCCCTGGTTATTGTGGTTCCATTTGCTGGAATTTCACCTGCAGTCTCTCTATCTCTCTCTCTCTCTCGCTCTCTCGCTCTCTCTCTCTACGAAATAGCCATGGATTACACGGTGTTCTGTGGACCGAGGCCTCCAGACATGCCTCCTGGCTAACCAGGATTGGCATTCCGTGGCTCCGGCTGGTGGGGCAACGCGGCAACCGAGCCGGCGCGGCGTGGCGTGGTGCGGCGGGGGCGGCTGTGCCGCGAGGGTCAGGCCGCGGTGATTTAATATCCATTATGTCGCCCCGCGGGCTCTCACTTAACATCCGCGCGGCTCTCGGCTGAACGGCAGATTCCCGGGAGGGACGCAAATGAGATTCCCGGCGCGGCGGGGGAGGTGTCGATTGAGATTAGCGCGCGGTGAACACGCGGACCCCCTCGCTCCGCCGCGGCTTAGCTCGGGGGGGCCGGCCCGCCCCTCAATTCAAACTGACACGGCATTACAATCTAATTAGGAGGGCTAAACACTGGCTGATTAACAGGCTGAGCGTGATGAGGAAGTAGGGCTGCGTGGTCCCCAGTTGGCAGACACCAGGGAGCCCGGGGGGAGGGGGGGGGGGGGGGGGGCCGGAGGAGGAGGACGCGAGTAACATCTTGCGCGCATCCGGCGGCTGAAGGGTGCAGGCCAAAACCGACCTGAGAGCTTCTGAATTTCAGAAGAAGAAGATACGGAGAGAAGTTTCCGAGGCTTGCAGGTGATGCTATCTCCCGTCAGCTGAGCCCGGCGTCTGGGTCGGGGCGGGTCGACTCAAGCCCAGGCCGCAGTCACACGGGGGGGGGGGGGGGGGGGGGGGGCAGACGATGAACACGAAAGCTCAACAGCTCCAAACACCTGATGTTCTCGCCCGTCTCCTCCTGCCTCATGTCTAATCGTGCGTTTCCAGACAGAGTTGCACTCAAAACAGCCAGCCTCCCCCGGTCCCAATCCCCTCGCCGCCGCTTGCCTTAAAGCGCGGATTATTCGGGTGATGTGAAGGAAGTGTCCCTTTGTTCCCCTTTCAGCCGGCGTCCTCGCCGCCAGTCCTCCGTACGTGAGCTCCAGCCGAGCGCGACGCGCCTGAATGGAGCGGCTCCCGCGAGGGAAGCCGACAGAAGCGTGTTTGGGGGGCTGTGGCGGTGGCGGCGCCGGCCGGGAGCGAGGGAGCATTAGGAGGCCATATGTAAGAGGCGCTCGGCTGCCACTTCTCGTTTGCCGTGTGCCGCCGGTGCGGCCGTGTGAGGTTGTCATTACGCCCAGCAATTACCGGGGTGGGGGGTGGTGGTGGGGGTGGTGGTGGTGGGGGTGGGGGTGGTGGGGGTGGGTGGGGGGGAGAGAGGGGGGAGGTTGGGCGGGGGAGATGAGCTGCACTTTTGACTGCTATGGCTCGCTGTCAGGCCGCGTTAGCGGTAATTGCCGGTGAAGATGCTGGAAAACCCAAGTCTCTCTCTTGCTCTCTCGCTCTCACACACACACACACACACACACACACACACATCATTTATGTCTGGTCGTTATATCACAGTGGGAGTTAAGGGGGGGATAATGATAATAATGCACCAGGTCCCCCCAGATATACTGGGGTGCTGGCGGGGGTGAGAGGTGGGAATGGAGACGGGCACATGCTGGACAGAGTGTGTATCTCGCGTGGGTCGATGTTCACCTGACTTCTCTTGTCAGTTCCACACACATAAGGTAAGGGGTCTGTGTTTTGTGGTACAACAATCACCACCAGCCTGCACTTGTGCCCACAGCTCTGGTGGGAGTCAACGTGGACAGAACAAATTACGTTATTGACTCGCTGTCACGCATCCACAGGTGAGAGTCAAGTGGGACAGGTTGCTCAGGACTCGAACCCAGGACTTGAACCCATCCTGCTGTGTGTGTGTGTGTGTGTGTGTGTGTCACTTCTTGCGTGTCCGTCACTAAAGTCTGCCCGTACGAGGGGGGCGCTCAGGATGAGTCACACCGTGACAACGTCACTCGCTCTCTGGGCAGCAGCGGCAGCAGCAGCAGCACCTCGCGGTGCTCCAGGAATAGACCCTCACAGGTGGAGACGCCATGTCTTCCACATCACCAAGACTCACCCCCCAGAGGACAGAACTGCTTCAGCAAGCAACACAAACCCTGAACTCATGGGTGATGTTATCACCCTCTGTGGCTCCACGAGGATCACTCAAGTCAGTCAGACAGACAGACAGACAGACAGGGCGTCATCTCATGTCAGCAACTGTCTATTAGGGAGAAACGGCGCTAAAATGATGGAGGAATGATGGCGGCCTGGAGGGAGGGGGGGAGGAGCCCCGCATCATTCGGAAACAGTGACTAAACGCCCGACGAGACGGGGCGAGCGAGGAGCAGCATGTATGTGTGTGTGCACATCAGAGGCGACCGCGTGACAAGCGTGCACATGCACACACACACACACACGTGGCGCCATTGAATTCGGCAGACAGACCTCAGAGTGGTCGTTTGAAATGATCAACTTGTCGCACCGAGCCTCTGTGCCAAATTACACAGAGTGGAGGGATTAGAGAGAGAGAGAGAGAGAGAGAGAGAGAGAGAGAGAGAGAGAGAGAGAGAGAGAGAGAGAGAGAGAGAGAGAGAGAGAGAGACTCATCAATGCAACGAGTGAAGCACTCCATAATGAATGAGCGAGAAGAGGAGGATTTGGCTTAGAGCAACAGGGCTGGGAGATTAATGTGACACTGTACAGAGAAGGGGAAAAAAAGGACAACGAAGAAGAAGGAAAATAGAGAATGACACGGTGGCTCAAACCGCAGCCTATATAGATAATGTTATGACACCACCCAGTGGAGAGCACGAGTACTGCAGTCCAATGTAGCTTGTTCCTGAACGTGTCTGCAGCACCCATAGTGCTGTGTGTGTGTGTGTGTGTGTGTGTGTGTGTTGTGTGTGTCTGTGTGGTGTGTGTGTCTGTGTGGTGTGTGTGTCTGTGTGGTGTGTGTGTCTGTGTGTGTCTGTGTGGTGTGTGTGTCTGTGTGGTGTGTGTGTGTGTGTGTGTGTGAGACCTACTCAGTGTGTCCCTGGAACACGTTGACAGAGTGAATGGAGGGGTCCCTGAAGTCCCACAGCCTGAAGGTGGTGTCTCTGGACGCGGTCACCACCAGCCTCTGGGTGGGGTGGGTGCAGCAGTGGGTCAGCTCCTGGTCATGACCTACACACACACACACACACACACACGCACACACACACACGCACACGCACACACAGTGTGGAGAGAGTGGTTCAAATCATGACGCACATTCGTTTGTGTGTGTGTGTGTGGTGTGACAGCATGTGTGTGCGTGTGCCTGTTGGTCTTAATGGTTACAAGAGAGTGTGTCTGTGCGTGTCTTGGTGGTTACTGGTAACCACCAAGAGCGTGTTTGTGCGTGTGTACCAGTGATCATGTGTGTGCGTGTGTATCAATGATCGTGTGCGTGCGCATCTTGGTGGTTACCAGTGAGTGTGTGTGTGTGCGTGTGTACCAGTGATCATGTGTGTGCGTTTGTATCAGTGATCATGTGTGCGCGTGTCTTGGTGGTTACAAGTAAGCGTGTGTGTGCGTGTCTTGGTGGTTACCAGTGAGCGTGTGTTGTTAGCGTGTCTTAGTGGTTACCAGTCAGCGTGTGTGTGCATATCTTAGTGGTTACCAGTGAGCATGTGTTAGCGTGTATTAATGGTTCCCAGTGAGCATGTGTTAGCGTGTATTAATGGTTCCCAGTGAGCGTGTGTGTGCGTGTGTATCAGTGAGTGTGCGTGTGTACCAGTGAGTGTGCGTGTGTACCAGTAAGCGTGTGTGTTACCGTGTCTTGGCGGTTACCAGTGAGCGTGTGTACCAGTAAGTGTGTGTGTTAGTGTGTCTTAGTGGTTACCAGTGAGCTTGTGTTGTTAGCGTGTCTTAATGGTTACCAGTGTGTGTGTGTGCGTGTGTGCGTACCAGTGAGCGTGTGTGTTAGCGTGTCGTGGCGGTTACCAGTGAGCGTGTGTACCAGTAAGCGTGTGTGTGCACGTCTTGGCGGTTACCAGTGAGCGTGTGCACCAGCTCCGAGGTCTCCACCTCGTACAGGTTGGCGGCGCGGTCCCACGACGCCGTGACCACCTGCCGGCCCCCCACCAGCCAGTCGGCGGCGATCACCACCCCCTGGTGGCTCTTCAGGGTCGCCGTGGCGACGCGGACGGTGGGCACCTCGCCGGGGCCCTCGCCGTCCAGGTCCCCCTCCTCGCGGTCGGACGAGTCCTGGTCGTCATCGCAGGAGGTCTGGGGGTGGGGGAGACGAGCATTCATTCATTCAGCTCTCTGGGCTGAGGATTGATTTGCTCCCAGGAATCTGTATATCATATGGGCTCTCAAAACTACACCGCTCACAACATCAACCGGTACCGTCTCTACACACGGTCCAAGATGGCTGCCGGCTGCTGGCTGCACTTCATCAAACACAAAGTAAATGTGCTTCTGAATAAGCGTCACACAATGAAAGGCCTCTTTATCTACACATACATATGCATGCAAATAAGGGAAGGGTTGGGAGGAATTATCACCCACAATGATCAACACACACACACAAACACCCTTTGATAGTCAATTGAAGCCACCGCTCTGATGGGAGCTAAATCAATGCACTGTAAAATGAGGACAGAAAGACGTCTGTGTGTGTGTGTGTGTGTGTGTTCAAAAAGGTGGAGCCGCGTGTTCACGAGAATCAAACAACTTCAAGGACTTCAGACAGCACTGCACTGCATTTGATATCTAGATTAATTAGGACCTGAAGGTGTTTGTCCCACTGATTCTGGTGATTATTCGAGGGTCTGTGATTGTGTGCCCTGGGTCTGGAGGCGTGTTAAGGCTGCAGTTGTGTCTCTGGTTTAAAGAAGAACCAGAAACCTCATCTAGAGGCTCTGCTTCTAACCACTGGGACCACCAACACACACCTTCTCTTCCACTAGAGAAAACCGCTTTCTGGGTCTCTGATTTAAACATATTTTACAATTAGGTATCAAAGAGAAGACCATTTACAAGACAAGCAGCTGACATCAAAAGGCAGTTCTTCAAATGACATCAAATGAGGATCTAATTAATCTATTTACATGGATTAATTCAACTATAAAGCATCAAGTAGAACCACCTTTCCTCCGTCCCCTGATGAACAGGACACACTGAAGCCTGCGCTCATTATAGAAACATGCAAATAAATGGTGGCTACATCACCACATCCCTGTGGTGTGGGATGCATTCATGGACGATAGCAAAATTATCTTGTTGCTGTTGAATCTGTCCATTCCTGATTCTAGTCACCCAGATTATGCTGGTGGACATTGATGATTTGGAATTGTAGCTTTCTTACTCTAGATGATGTATTGCGTGAATCATTGGGAAACATTTAAATAGGCTGTAGGGCCGGCCCCAAATATTTGACTAATATTTGAATCATCCCAGTTTGTTTTGTGTTGGGACATTAGGACATTAATCAAATACTTCAGTACCACTTATACATCACTGCATCCAGTCAGCAAGACTTTAAACTGACCGCTGGTAATCTGGATGCTATTTATCTGAGTTGTACTCCTCAGGATGTTGTTCTACACAGTGTGGGGCTCCCAGTATACAGCCGGGCCATCCTGAACAATGCCAGAGTGTTTTTCTACTCATGCTCTGCCTACCTTTTGTTTTGTGATATGAAAAGTACTCTGATGCTATGGTAGCCGTGTGTGTGCGTGTACGCGTGTGCGTGTGTGTGTGTGTGCACCTACAGTAGCATCAGGTTGAGGCGGGGGGGCGGGCAGTTGGACCATGTACCGCCAGATGTGTGCTGTCTGGTCTCCAGAGGCTGGGGGGAAGGAGGGGGGGTCAAACAAACACCACAAGGTTACCATGGTGACGCTGAGGCTGTATGCAGATCCATGTAGCCTTCCGGCACAAACAACACCCTGCCTCCACAAACACAATGAGAAAATGAAGAGAATGCGAACCAAGACCTGACTGTGTTGCTTTGAAAAAACATGACACGGTCTGAGGCACACACAGACAGACAGACAGACAGGCAGGCAGGCAGGCAGGCAGGAAGACAGACAGACAGAGGAGGAGAGAGGGCTGACTATATAAAATAAACACTGAATTCATAATCCCAAAATAAACACTGACACGCGTGTACCTGTTAAAGCCATCTGCTCGGTGGGGTGGAACTTGATGGAGTTGACTGAGGGGGAGAAAACACGCCGTGTTTGTGACTTATCTGGCAACAACAAACTGCATGAGTGACCTTCACCAACTGTCAAACTGTCACCGTTCAAACATGCTTCATATAACCTGTCCCAGCGTCACGCCCCAAGTGTACACAGCCACACTTTTCAGTGAAGACGGCAGACGCACGCCATGAGTTTTGCAGCCATAAGATACGTTTATAGAATTTTTGCACAACGTGATACTCTCTATGGAACCGTAGATGTAATGCATCTCTCGTTGGCAGCAGTGTGGTCCGTCCCATCCCTGGTGCTTGCGAGGACTCACCTGATCCCGCGTGGCCAGCGTACCTGAGGACACACTTCCCCGTCTCGATGCTCCACAGCAGAGCCGAGTGATCTGCGGAGGTAACAAGACAGGGTTTGACACACGGTTGGACCTCCCGCTCGCGTCCAAGGGGGGGTAAGGAACCATTCACACCTCACAGCCAGTGAGCGCGGGGGTGTGGGCGGGTGCGGTACCTGCAGACGCGGTCCCCAGGACCACGGGCTGGGTCCGGGTGATCCCCAGGTCCCAGATCCCGTCCCTGTGGCCCACATACTCCTTCAGCAGCTGGCAGATGGCCCGGGACCCTGTGGTGGCCTTGAAGCTGGACACGATCTGGGGGTGGGGTCGGAGGTCAGGGAGAGAAGAACGACGGAGGTGGTTGGAAAGGGAGGCGCGGGAAGTCTCGTCGACCCCGGTGACCCCGGTGTGTGAGCCGTACAGGCTACGCGTGGCTAGCTAGCGGCTAGCTCCCCCCGGGCACACATGCTGCCGCGTGCTGCGGTCGCGCCGAAGCTAACAGCTCAGACGCCGTTAGCTGCAAGCTGCTGCAGTGCACATTTCCGTTAGAAAGCCGAGGTCTTTTTGTGAGGAACATGGAGGACAACCTACAGTCAACTTGGTAGTCAATGGTATTCACAAGGAAGCATTAGCAGAGCCATGTCTTGGCTTCTGACAACATAATCTCATGTTAGTAGTCCTCCCTTGTGTCCTTGTGTCCTTCCCGCCACGCAGTTGTCCTTGCTATAGTAGAGGCACATCTTCCACATTCAAGGTTGATGATTTTAATGGCTTTGAATGTTCTTTTCCTTTTGAGTTTGAGATACAGTCATCTCAAGCAGAATGGAAATGGATGAATAGCATTGAGATCTCCATGATGTTCCATACTTTAACTGTATTGGTAACACTTTACAATAAGGGTACATTAATGAACCATTAAGTAACAGTTAATGCTGTAAAAAGCATTAACTTAGTTAATTAAGTTTACCAATGAGTCATCATTTTCTAATGTGCATGTTTAGTAATGGTGTTGCTGATTACATTATTTAATGAGGTTAGGGTTAACCCTAAACAAACACTAACCCGTTAATGGGTTACCAGTTAGTACCATTGTGTTCTTAATATATCGTCTAGAAGTGACAAAAAGAAAACATTTGCGTAGAAGACGAGATGAGTCCGGACTGGTGGTCTGGCTATCAAACTTACATTAACACTTAATGCAATTCCTCAGATAAATGCTCTTCATTTATCCTATCAAACAGTCATCTATTGAAGCCATCACGTTCCCGCCCACCTCAAGACAACTCTGTGCTGTGTTGCTCTCTTTAACGAACACCCCTCGTAAACCACGTAGGAGACCAGGAGTCAAGGTCGGACTTGAGTTATGACAGGTCAGCCCTGCGGCCACGTCCCGTGCTCGGCGGCAAGCGTGACATCGAGAGGATTTACCCATGAGTCTCCACCCAACAATTCCCATGGGGCCACACTGAACCCTCGCGGCGCCCCTACTCTGCCGTGGAAGGTGCACAAGCTCTACAGCGCAGGAGAGTTGGGAGGAAGAGGTCATGAAACAGGCAGAACCTTCCCGCAGTTAGCTCCCTTGTCGACCGAACGTCGACGGTATTGTTCTGTGTCAATGCGTCTTTATCCCGTGAAATGAGGCTTAATTCGTTACGTGTGGAGTTGGACACTACTGGTTAACAGAGTCCTCTGGTTAAGTAGGATGGAGAAAAAAAACACGGCAGCACTTAAAGACTTTCTGAACATGAATGCATCATCACCGCTGAATAAACACATTATCTGATCTGAAAAGTCATCCCTGGTCAGCAGCCCCTGCATGGCCGCAGTCATTAGATTTAGCAGAGCAGGTAGACGGCAGGGAGCGGGCTAATGTTCCAGCTCTCTGACGGACCACTCAAGGTATTTCCATCGATTGCCTTCTCTTTAAAAGTCATGACCTGGGAGACGCACGCAGGCCGCTCCTCCCTGATACGGTCACAAAGGGGGCTTTGATTCAGCCAGCCTTCCGTCCAAACATTAAAGTGTTGACATAGATGGCTAATCTCATTCGCTCGACACATCTGTGGCTTTAACCCATTACCTTGCTTGTCGAGGCTTTGTACGTGGTCTTCAGCTTCTGGGACAGTTGACTGGTGCTATGGCTTGCTGTGGGGTGACAAAGATGGAAGACGCTCTAATCCTTATTTGGTTGTATTCACAGCAGGCTTAATGTAAGTGCTAGCAGCAGCCTGACATAGTGTAGCATGTGGAGCTCACTAGACACAACTCACAATGAAACCCCTCATTGAAAGCAGACGTCTTTCGTATCCGTTTTGAGATTACAAATGTGGGAGGTGAGTATATTACTGAACAACTCGCTTGTGCGGGTCTGCTGTGGTCATCGGTAATACTCCCGAGCTTCCAGTAGCCCTGTTATGATTCCAACCCCCCCCCCCCCCCCCCCCCCCCCCCCCCGCCAGTCTGGCTCTCCGGGGACTGCTTTACCTTTGGCTTTGAGGGCCCCCTTATTGGGGTCACCCCCCTCCAGGATCTGTCCATCCCCAGTCAGACGTTCGTTCAGGGAATCGATCTCTCGGCGCACTGCGGGGAGAGAGAAGAAGAAGAAGAAGATTACTCTTTTGATCCCGTGAGGGAAATTTGGTCTCTGCAATTAACCCAATCGTGAATTAGTGGAAATACACTCAGCACACAGTGAGGTGAAACACACACTAATCCCGAGGCAGTGAGCTGCCAACAGCGGCGCTCGGGGAGCAGTGAGGGGTTAGGTGCCTTGCTCAACCAGCAACCCTCAGGTTACAAGTCCGAAGCCCTAACCAGTAGGCCGCAGCTGCCCTTAGATCGGGGTGGGAGTGGGGGGGGGTCGTGAGAGTGGCAGGATGTGGAACTCAACACTTGGATTTCTGCGGAGGGGTGCGGGGGGGACTCACGTTCAAGGTTTTCGATGTACAGATTCTCGAACTCTCTCTCGATCTGCCCGAAAAGGTCGAGGAGATTGTTCCGCAAGGACAGAGGGAGCTTGGAATCCTGAGGAAGAGGAAAACTAGTTCAAAAAAGGTTAGGACTTTGAATGCGACTCGAAAAACATGTCAACTTAAATATCAGGGACTTTGGCACTTAAAGTCTGAAAAGTTAAGTTTTTTTTTTGCAATATACACAGAAAAGGATGCTGTCGGTGCCAAAGAAGATTTTCTGGGTGAAATTCATACAAACTGGAGCATAACTGGCTAGCTCGACTAATTCCAGGGAGCCAGTGTTTACAGTGACTGGTTTTAACAGTAATCCGGGCTCTGAGCTACGAACTGTGCCGTGTGAGTGATGTTCATTACACTACAAACTACGAGATCAAAAAAGACTACAGAAAATACCCAAACAGTCTACCTCTAAATCGGTTTTTACTCACCTCCATACTGAACTTTTAAACGTGCACCGTTATTCTGCCCGGAGGCAAGGCATGCAAGGAAAGGGTACAGTCTGCCATGAACACAATAGATTCACAAAGCCTGGTTTTGACAGTTTGCCTTCAGAGCTGCTGCCTATTTCTCTGCTTGATCTGAACCACGGCTGGGAGGGGGGGGGGGGGAAACCGAACACTCTGCTGTCAGCTGCCCTTTCTTCTGGCCTACATTCAGCAAACAAGTGTGTCACAGTAAGTTAACCCCACTCTTCATTCTGCTAGCACTGCCTGCAAGTACACATGTTGAAAAAACATCTTTACAAACAACAGAGAACCCCTTATTTCCCGAGCGCAACTCAGCAGTGGGCCCTAAAATCTATAGCCCTTTGTGGACGTTAGACATAATGAGGGCATTATGAGGTAGGAGGTAAAAATGCTACAGGAAATAGAGAGAGTGTGTGTGCATGCCTGTGTGCGTGTGCATGTGTGCGCGCACGTGCCTGCGTGCGTGCGACATGCAACCACAAGCAACGTCACACTTGTTGTGGTGAAAGGAGGTTTCTTTTTTGTACGTACACGTACATCAGCAGGTTTGGCCGTGGGATCAAGAGGCCCGGGTGAAAGGACTAATTAGTGCTGTACAAGCAGCCCGTATTAAAGCTTAATGAGAACACTGGCCAATGTCGGCGCCGTGCCTCAACGGCCACAGCGTCCCCAGGACCGAGTCGCTTGAGGGTGACGTGCCCCGGGTGATAGGGAACAGTTCCTCATATGTCCTCCACCACTTGATTTCACAAGAGACAGCATAGGCCTGTATTATTCTGTGACTACGCCATGCGTTTCGTGGCAAGACCATCCAAGACAATGATTGGCAGAGCGGGGGGGGGGGGGGAATGGAAACTCTTTGAAATATGTTCCACGTCACAACACACATCTTTACATACAGCTATGAGTGCACCACACCAAATAGAGACACTAGTTTTGGTGAACTCTGTTCACTCTTCAAACAAGACAACACTTTACACACTGTGTGGGAATTGCCCCCGTGACATGCCTTCAGTGAAACATTTCATAGGCAAATATTTAGAGAGGGCAGCTCCCGGGCCGTAATAACATGATGATCCTGATCAAACAGTGACGGCCCGTCTTCCATGGCCGGTAGCCGCTCGCTCGCTGCACCTGACAGCTGGCTACAGAAGCACTCACGGCGGCGAGGCGTCCACTTACTGAAAGAATCCCTCACGAATCTCCTTCCCCGCTAAAAGCCAGAATCGATATGCACCGGCAGTTTCAGCCCCCAAACCCTCCACCGCGATGGAGAGCCGTAGCGCTGCCTGCTGAGACGCTGCGCCCCCCCCCCCCCCCCCCCCCCCGACTGCACTGACAAACGTTTTGAAGCGCACCAGAAACACAAGCAGATCGTCCTGTGGGAAAGGCAGGAGCAGCACACCCCAAGCCGGTTTGCAGCAAAGATCTGATCTGATAGGACAGTGCTATTCGCGCTTCAACAGGCACGCCAGTCATGTCCATGGTGGAGGTGGAGGGCAGAGACTTGTAAACACAGTGAGAAAAGTGTTGCGACACCAGGGACTAAATAAAAAAAAAAAAGGCAATGTCGTTGGACCGGCTTGTGATGAATTTCCTTCCCGACTGAAACTAGAGCTCGCCTGACAAATACCAAATACTCAGAGAGCCCCAAGGGTGTGTTTTACTATTAGTTAAAAAATAACTAACTGTGTTAGTTCTAGGGTTAACATTAAATAGCATGTCTTTAATGTTGGATGATATGCCAGGATGTAATACAGCGATGCAGTAACTGTGTGCAGTGTCAGTGTGTGTGTGTGTGTGTGTATGTGTGTATGTGTGTGTGTGTGCGCGTGTGTGTGTGTGTGTGTGTGTGTGTGTGTGTGTGTGTGTGTGTGTGTGTGTGTCAGAGAGCGGGGCTCTGCCTACCTGTCCCTCCAGCATGTCTCTGTGCATCCCCAGCGGTCTATCCTCCGTGCTGTTTGTGCGACGTATGGACAGGCTGTGGGCCTTGCGCTTCTGTTTGGGGTGACGGGCAGCCGAAGAGCTGCTGCTTCCGCTCTCCACAGGCATCCCTCCTCCCTCGTCTTCGGCCCTGCCCCCGATCACCTCCTACCTGAGAGAGAGACTGGCTGGTAAACAAAGGCTAGTGTTGGTTGGCTCGCCACAGCGCAGATGCTCAACAAAGCTTGATGTGGCGATCTGTCTTAACAGCAAGAGACTTCGATCTAAAGGAATATATACCACGGGAATATCGACATGCATCTTTTGTGAAATGTATTTTCAATACAAGTCAAAGATGCGACCGCAGGAAAGCTTTAGTTGTATTGACAACTATGGTTGATTACAGTAGCCAAACATTTCGATCATGTCACGGTAGTGTATGACATCTGACCGAGATTAGATTAGATTTGACTAGGACCGGTGCCCCTTCTCTCCCTGCAGAGAGAAGAGGTGCTCTTCTCCCTGCAGACGCACAAGGTGCTCTTCTCTCTGCAGAGATAAACGCTGCCGAGCGGTCAGCGTCCATTCCAAGCGGGGACACCAACACTGTCCAGACTTTACATTAGCTACACGGACACACTATTAATAAAGTGGAATGAGATACCTGATATGAAGAGCTACTTTAGGAATATCAAAACGGTGGGACTAGTTAGCTGAACGCTAGTAAGGAAGTAGCCGATCTCCTCCCCTGAAGGCTGCGGCACGACTCAACTCTGAACCCGACGCACATCTGAAGATTTATAGCTTTAACTGTCTAAACGGACTGGATTAATTCATACACTAGAGTCATTGCTGGTTTGATAAATCTATAACTTTTACAGTCTAATATATAGCAATTTCCGCATTAACAAACATATCTATTGGTTATTACATTTATTTTCCTGTACGCGAACTTCCGCGTCACGTGGCATGTGTTTGGACTGTCGCAGCCAATAGGGTGCCGGGGTGGTCTACACGGACAAATAGGGTGCCGGGGTGGTCTGCACGGACCAATGGCTGAGTGAAACGCCCCGTACACTGAGTCGAGGCACGGGGTCAGTATCTCTAGACTGCATGACGCAAACAACCGTCCGTTCTGCCCGGATTGTTCGAGTATCTACCTGAATCTCAAGTGTTAATGTGTAAGTAATGTACTGACGATCAGATGTGCTGCTTATAGAGCTGATAGACAGGTCGTGTCGCCTTGTGAACCAGGCGGGGTGGGGCTTCGTGGTGGCGCCATGGGCGATGGCGTAAAACACGAAATGGATTTTTTCCTCTGGACCGTTTCTGGTCGTTTGTGTTCAGTGTCATTTAATAAACGAACCTGTTGTGTCATATAGCAAAATATTATTCATTTTAAAGTTATTTACCTTTACAATTACTTGGATATAATACATTTATTAAGGTGTTCAAGTGACTGAGAATGTCCATAGTGAATTTAACAATTCAGTTTTCATATTTACAAACAATTCCATATTGTTGAGTATTCATTTAATCCATTTTAATTTTCCATGTGATGTATTGATACATGTATCAATTGACAGCACGTACCGTATACCTATAATATTAGGCATATCGTGAACTATACAGAGCCTCCGATTCCAGTGGAGTGAAATCCGATCCGGTGTTTCCCACCGCCGTAGCCTGAAGCCTTGTGATTGGCTGTCTTGTTTGGTCAGGACATGGCGAGGGGCCTGTGGGCGGGTCTCCGCGTGTTCCGCAGAGGACCGGCTGTGTTCCACGCCAGAATACCAGCTGTGTTTCACTCCAGAGTACCAGCCGTGTGTCACTCCAGATTACCTGCGTGGTGTCGGGTCGAACCTACCAGGATCAGATCATCCTACCCGAACCCATCGGTCCACATCAGCCCTGCATCGAGGTAGGTCTGTTACGCTGAATTATCTCGGCGGGGAGTCTTCCTTAAGCCGCTAAACACAGATCTGTTGTTGATGGTCTTAAAGCCTCCTCTGTACCTACATTATCTGGGTTCTGTTCTTCTACTGTCTATAACTATTCATCCAACTGAGTGTTCTGTGCAATATATTTGATTGTTACTCACTTTGTTTTCATATCAGACGTTGTAAACAGCAACTTCAGAAGTATGGTTCCACTTATTATTTACATGCATCAAGACATTTTTTAGGGACATTTAGCAGACGCATTTGTCCAAAGTGACTTACAATCAGTACATTTGTCATACATTTGTGGGGTTTGGCAAGTGGTCAGTTGGAGGTGGGGATTGAACCGCCCTAGTTGATGACCCGCTCTACCCACTGAGCTGTGTTGCAACTCTGATCAGTTGATGCTACTGCAGGCCTAAAATGCCGTCAACTCTGTTCAGTTGATCACTTGATGCTACTGTAGGCCTACAATATCACCAACTCTTCAGTAGATGGTTCTGTAGGCCTACAATATCACCAACTCTTCAGTAGATGGTTCTGTAGGCCTACAATATCACCAACTCTTCAGTAGATGGTACTGTAGGCCTACAATACCACCAACTCTTCAGTAGATGGTAAAGTAGGCCTACAATACCAGCAACTCTTCAGTAGCTATTACTGTAGGCCTACAATACCAGCAACTCTTCATTAGATGGTACTGTAGGCCTACAATACCACCAACTCTTCAGTAGATGGTTCTGTAGGCCTACAATATCACCAACTCTTCAGTAGATAGTACTGTAGGCCTACAATACCACCAACTCTTCAGTAGATGGTTCTGTAGGCCTACAATATCACCAACTCTTCAGTAGATGGTACTGTAGGCCTACAATATCACCAACTCTTCAGTAGATGGTACTATAGGCCTACAATACCATCAACCTCCATTCACTGTTCCACGTGACAGCTTCAGCGAGGCGAGGAACCTCCATTCTCCAGTCAGGATGCCTGAGATAGACACCGACAACCTGGACCAGAAGCAGGTGCAGCTGCTGGCCGAGATGTGCATCCTCATCGATGAGAACGACCAGAAGATCGGAGCGGACACCAAGAAAAACTGTCACCTGAACGCCAACATCGATAAAGGTGAGCCGCGCGCTTCCACAAGCCTGGTGACCGACGACCGTCCTGTGGTTCAGTGTGTCTGTCAACCTACCTCAGGCCAGGCTGGTCAACATTAAGAAGAATTACTCTTTTGATCTTTTGAAATTTGGTCTCTGCATTTAACCCAATCGTGAATTAGTGAAATACACTCAGCACACAGTGATGGTGAGGCACACAGTGAGGTGAAGCACACACTAATCCCAAGGCAGTGAGCTGCCTGCAACAGCGGCGCTCGGGGAGCAGTGAGGGGTTAGGTTCCTTGCTCAAGGGCACTTCAGCCGTTCGTACTGGCCGGGGTTCGAACCGGTACAAGTTACAAGTCCGAAGCCCTAACCAGTAGGCCGCGGCTGCCCCACTAACTTCATTTAACTGAAGTTTTGTTAGTGTTAAACGAATATACAGCCATCAATGGAGAATCATGGATGTTGGTCTCAAATTGAAGATGTCTTTAGTGGACTATGATGTGTTTTATGTTGTAAATCGTGACCATTCCTTAGACTCATGAACTTGCCGTCCATCATTCCTTGTCCCCAGGGCTGTTGCACAGAGCATTCAGCGTCTTCATTTTCAATAGTGAGGAGAAGCTGCTTTTGCAACAGAGGTCTGACGCCAAAATCACCTTTCCAGGTAAACACGTAGTATTAATTGTTTTATTTGAATTGGAATTCTAAAAAAAACAGACAACATGCATGGCGACCGCTGTTGTAGTGTCATTGGAGTATGTTGGACTTCTCTGCATCACTGGAAGCTAAGGATGGGATATGAACGATAACACTTCAGAGTGTGCTGCCTGTTGTCATCACCGCACATGTAGCATTATGTACGCCCTGCAAAACAACTCAAGTAAAACGGCAGCGCGGTGTTTGAACCGCTGTCTGCTCTCTGTCTCACACGTAGGCTGCTACACAAACACGTGCTGCAGTCATCCCTTACACATGGCCAGCGAGCTGGAGGAGGAGGAGGCCATGGGAGTGAGGAAGGCCGCCCAGCGGAGGCTGCAGGCGGAGCTAGGGATCCCCGTTGAACAGGTACAGCCTGCTGTGTCTGTTTGGGGCGGGGGGGTGGGTGGGGGGGGGGGGTCTCCACGCTGCGCTGCTGCAGTCGTGCAGCCTTTCTGAAGACCACGTGTGGATGCAAAGGCAGCTCAGTAGTTTCACTTTGGTAGCCAGACCGTATGAACTTGATATGAATTTTCATGAATTATTGTTGTAATTCATTCATATTGACTCTCTGGATGAGCAGAGGTCGTAGGTTCAATCCCCAATGTCCACATTCTACCTTCAGACATCCTTGAACAAAATGACCTGGCCATTATGACATGCAGTCTTAACTGTAAGTCGTTAAAGAGGCCATCTTGATCCCCAAAGATTTTAATTTCAATAGATGTGATTGAGCCAGTCGCCCTCTGATGAGAGCCCTCATCTTTGCTGTGACTTGCTGGTGGTCGCTGGTTCATTGTTCAATCACCGTAGATGTTGGACCTGAGTGATTTGTGATGCGTCTCCGGTGCTGATCTGAGTGTGTGTCATCAGGTGACACCAGAGGAGATGACCTACCTCACCAGGATCCACTACAAGGCCCAGTCAGACGGAGTGTGGGGGGAGCATGAAATCGACTACATCCTCTTTCTACAGAAGGTCCGCCTTTTAAAATATGTTGTTTTTTTACTGACCTCCATGCTATAAATTATAGTATTCAGCATTCTTTGCTTATATTTAACTTCATGAGTAAACCAACATTCACTGCTTTTGTTTCTTGTGAATTAGGTTGATTAAAAAGTTAGTTATGTCAAACCATATCAATACCTGCATCATGTGAAAACACAGTCGCCGTTGCTATTTATGTGTTTGGCTTTAAAACGTGATCTTTAAGGCTGGAGCCCTCGCAGGACATGATCCAGTGTGTGGTTTGTCTGCGGAGCAGGACGTGATCCAGTGTGTGGTTTGTCTGCGGAGCAGGACGTGATCCAGTGTGTGGTTTGTCTGCGGAGCAGGACGTGATCCAGTGTGTGGTTTGTCTGCGGAGCAGGACGTGATCCAGTGTGTGGTTTGTCTGCGGAGCAGGACGTGATCCAGTGTGTGGTTTGTCTGCGGAGCAGGACGTGATCCAGTGTGTGGTTTGTCTGGGGAGCAGGACGTGTTCCAGTGTGTGGTTTGTCTGCGGAGCAGGACGTGATCCAGTGTGTGGTTGTCTGCGGAGCAGGACGTGATCCAGTGTGTGGTTTGTCTGCGGAGCAGGACGTGATCCAGTGTGTGGTTTGTCTGCGGAGCAGGACATGAGCCAGTGTGTGGTTTGTCTGCGGAGCAGGACGTGATCCAGTGTGTGGTTTGTCTGCGGAGCAGGACGTGATCCAGTGTGTGGTTTGTCTGCGGAGCAGGACGTGATCCAGTGTGTGGTTTGTCTGTGGAGCAGGACGTGGAGCTGAGCCCCGACCCCAACGAGATCCAGAGCCACTGCTACGTCACCCGGGAGGAGCTGAAGGAGATGCTGGAGAAGGCCAAGCGCAACGAGCTGCTCATCACCCCCTGGTTCCGCCTCATCGCCGAGACCTTCCTCTTCGAGTGGTGGGACAACCTGCAGAACCTCAAGCGGTTCATGGACCACCAGCACATCCACCGCATGTGACCCGGGAGGGGGCCCGTCACAACCACACAAATAGTTTTTTTTGTAATCGTCTTTTGTTTTTTTCAATCGCCTGGCGGCAACGCGAGTCCTTCACAGGATGCCGGCGTGTTTTTCAGCCTGGGCTGCACTGGACTGTGAAGTCACACTGAGGATACACATGAGGCCTGCAGGGGCAGCCGCCCACAGGCTTCCTGTACCGCTGGCTGTTTCAAACTGAGTGTTCCCTCGCTGTAGCTATACTTGTGTCTCACAGCAATGGCCTCCATAGCAGTACCGTAGTGCGAGTGACATACCATGAAACATATTGAATACGCTTTTATTTTGAAAACGGTGAGCGTCGATAATCGTCCTTGGAATATGCAGAATGGATAGTCTTATGATCTCAATGAGAGACTTTGTCATGAATTATTGACATAATTCATAGATTTGAGTCATTTCGTAGACTCTAATGTAAAGGGAGATATTATTCTTCACAACACAACACAGTGTATGCCTGTTTTGAATAAAAGCAATGATCAAATGGGTTGTTGGATCTCATGTGACAGTTGTTGACAATAACATGATGCGTCATGATTAATATGCTGATGTTTTAGGTATGGTTACACATAAATCTTTTTTAGATTCATGCTATTTCATGTTCCACGCTAACGTAACGTATGCCTTATGATAAGTACTTTCCATGTGGCGTAATAGGTACGTACATACGTTAACAGTATTGTCTATCCTGTGTATTATATACTCACCTGCGGAAGGTGGCGCTGTGCGTCTCAAAACTAAAGCGTCAACATAACGGACGTCGACACGTCCAATCACAGACCTCTCATCCCGGAAGTGCTTACTTAAGTTTTATCTATCGGAAAGAGAAATGAATCAACGTTTAACATCAATGTACATTTCATCCCAGGCTAATGACACATTTCATATCATGTGTTTGGAAGATGTGTGTGTTGTGTGGGCAAGGTTTGGGTTCATAGCCGCTTGAGAAACTCTTGACACGCACGTTTGTGGTTTGCAGTTAATTGAGGGGCGTGACAGGTGCTGTGTGGGGGGCGCGGTGCTGCCACCTGGCGGCCGGTTGGGGATGTGAAACTGACGTCATACTACCAAAACTTACCAGTCAAAATGATTTGTGTAAATCATTTCAAATCAGTTTCGTGTAATGTATTGAAAAATGAGCGAACTGTGATGATAAGAAAAAAACGTTTAATGTTTAATGATTTTAGGTATGCTATTCTGGTTTTAGGACAGGGGAACAGGCTTGGGGTCAAATGACCTCAAGTATGTCAACTTCACCGATCCCTGGAGTCCGCAGGTCTCGATGGTCCAGGCCAGGCTCCGCAGGACGCAGCGCGCCACCCGACCCACACAACACAGCCCAACAACGGGGCCACTAGGAAATCAAAGACTTTCTGATCTAAAGGACATGGTCATGCGTTATAGACACAGAACACAGATTGATACATAGGAGGGACCAAGGGCATAGGAAGCATTCCTCAAGGTGCAGGGGACAGCCTGTAACCTAGGACATGCCATGTTGTCTTCATGTCATCAATGTCAGGTCATCATTCACACTGAATGGATTCCAAGTCAATGGTCTGTTTAGAATGAGCGTGAACATGGGTTCATTTCTGTGTCCTCTAACATGGACACCGCTGGTCCAGAGTCTTTCTGAAGAGACCGAAGCATGGCGATCTACGGTGGATTCTCTTCAACGCTATTCTATAAATTGCACCTGTTGGTTTTGGGAAAAGCCACGCCTTTCTCGTGATCAAGACGCACGCCCACGTGTAGGCCTGTCTGACGTATACGTGTGAGGTCATGTGATCAACGTGACATAACCTTGACTTATGGGTTGCTAAAGGCCTCACCTCCGCTCACGTCCACAAACAGGGGCGGAGCTAGCGGCCGACCCACCCAAAGACACAAAGGTTCTAGGTTTCATTCTGCTGGCTTCTGTTGTTCTCCGGTTCTATTTCCAGCTACGTCATTCCCACTGTCTTGTGATGGCGCTCCCAAACAACAAACTTGATTGGTAAGGGATTTGTTTGTCCATTTAGAAGTGGCGAAGATGTAAATTTAGAAGATGTAAATTGTCCTTTCTCTGCGCGGCCTTTCCTGAGAGTGACGTGCGCTCACTGAGCGGTGGAAGAATCACACGTGTTTGTGAGTAATCTGACATCACTGACAATATCCTGTTTGAGATACGCTTCCACCCCAACTATTAACAGCGCACTAATGAATCAGTCAGATGCGGGGCGGGACAGATTCAGTCACATTTCCTGGACTGCTGGTTTTAGGTTGTATCAACGCTCTGATTTAAAGCAAGTCAAACGCCCCTTGATGATAGCCACGGCCTTGCGGGGACATACTGTACATGTGTGGTGGAGCATATGAAATATATATGGGATTGTGTTATCCCTAGACGATTCAATAACTAGTTTTTTGCAGTTGAAAACTCAGTTCAGTTCACAAGAAATCCCCTTGGACCGAATCAACGAATGAGGGCTGAATGGAGCTCAGAGCACTGGTCTGTGTAGTGCGTATATTTGTGTGCGATGGAACATGCGCACACAAATAAATCGGTGTGTGCTTATGTATGTGTGTGCATGTGTGTGTATGTGTGTGTGTGTGTGTGTACGTATGCCTCTGTCGGTATGCCAACCATCCTCCTCCTCTTTGTTCAGGTCTCAAAATAACCCCCGTCCTCCATCAGCCATCAGCACTCCCCCCCCCCCCCCCCCCCACACACACACACACACACACCCGTCTCACCCGTCTCACCCCTCTCACCCCAACACCCCGCCCGGCAGCAGCAGCTGAGAGGAAGCTTTGGAGATGGTGGGGTTGTAATGGAAACATATAAGGTTGGACCGGGATTCTCGGGGCACAGCGGGGCGAGGGAGAGAAGGGGGGGTAATCCACGCACCTGTCTGAAGTAAAGGTTTGTTGTGAGGAGGCACGAATGAGCTGGTGATCAATGAAGGAACCGTTTTGACCACCAGTGTGGTCAAGGTCACGCACACGCACACGCACACACACGCACGCACGCACACACACACACACACACACACACCAGATTAGTTATAGTAGTTCATCTGAATCTAACTAAAAGCGAGACCTTGATCTAAACAAAACTAACCTAAACTAAAATACAACTACAATGTCATTTCATTTTTGGTCTTCTCACGCAGAACTTGGTGTGTTTTTGTCCTGGGGCGCGACATCAGGGCAATGAGCTCCATGCTGTTGACCCTTATAACCGTGCTGGGGCCCGTCGGTGGCAGAAAACAAGCCCTGTTGTGGACGTATATCCACGCTGACGCCTGGAAGGGTCTCCCTGCACAAGGGCTGCTTGTTCCCGGTGGCGAGAGCGTGTGCTGTGGAAAGCCTTGGCTCTGCTGAATTTGCGTCATGCCCCGAATTGGCAGCCCCCCCCCCCCCGGTCTTGAGAGGCTCTGCCAGATGTTCACCATGTCATCCTTACGTGTGAAGCGAGCAGAAAGGTGCGATCACCTCTGAGTCAGATTTGATCGAGCACGTTTCTAATGCAAGTGCTACCACAGGATATAGCGTCCATATCTTATATATATCAGTCTTGTGAAACAGGGAAACCACATCCCTGGAGTAAAGAGTCTTACGCAAGATAAACAATATCTTACTGACCTTACCGATATTTCAGTGAACCAACATAGATCTATTCTTGAAACTGAAACTAAAACTTAAAGCCAGGACTAAACATTTGTGAAAAACAGGGGCTAATCGAAAAAAAAAGCGACGACCCAGATAACTCAACTGAAATGAAATTCAGCGTTTGAAATCCAAAAAAATGCGAATGGAAAAATCCCAAGCTCATCTCTCCCCTGAACTCCCAGGGAAAACACAGGGCTCACGTGTGAGCCGTGGCTGTCCCCGGGCGACATGGGAGGCTCCAGGGACCTTGTTAGGCTCCATCTGCAGCCCCGCACTGTCCCCCCAGCTGCACCCCACGTCCCCGGGGGGGCCCTGCCATCACACGGGGCTCTGGACACCACTCTGTCCCCGCTGCTGAGACTGCAGAGTAAACTCAGGAATAAGTAAAGACATAAGTTCATCATTCGGGTATTTCTTTGTGTTTGATATAGTACAAACAATCCTACGTAGAAGTTGTTGAAAAATCCATTGTTCGGTTGAGACCACGATTTCATGCTTCCTTGTTCAGTGACTCAGGGACACGAGACTGCGATGCCCTGCCCAGCCCCCCCCCCCCCCCCCCCCCCCCCCCCCCCCCCCCCCCCCCCCCCCCTCCCGGTGCTGGGACAATGACCCAGCAGGGCCCATTTCAAAATAAAAGCTCCATTAGGGAAATACAAGTAATGAAAGCGTCTCCAGTCTCTTTTTCCTTCATAAAGCATCACACCTGACCTACTTGTGTCACACACACACACTGCCGGTTCACGAGGCCACCCTCAGTGTCCTCAATGTGTCGGTCCTCTTTCGCCTTTTACGAACGATGGTGAACTCAGACAAACCACAGGGTTCTGTTGTTGTGGTTGCTCGATAGTCACGACAAACAAAGAATGTTTGTAGAATTCAGGGTTGAATGCACCGCACAAATCACCTTGACGACCACCGATTGGCTCCCGGTGCCGGCGGCCTGTCCGGTTCCTGGAACCCTCCGGAGAACCATGACAACAAGGCATCACAGGAACGTCAGGTGCTGGTGTCTCCAGCCAATCAAAACCCCTCGCGCATTGTTATAGATTAGTGTTAGATGTTCCCTTGTGCTTTCAAAGAAAGAATAGTACAATTATCGTTTCCTGTTCCTGCCTGCCTGTTGTCACTGTGTGGCCTTATTCATTATTGTGCTACGGTGTCATTATTAGTTCATTATGAGAAAAATAATTATTGTGACTGCAGTGGCAGTAAAGTATTTCTTCCAAATGAACGCCTTTCATAAACACTGACAGCCCTCGTACATAATCAGGCATCAAAGCTCGCGTAACAATGCTGCTCAGACCAGAGCGGTTTCAATGAGTTCGGCTTCATCACACAATCGATCCAAATGACTGCCGTTGGAGAGAAACACCGACTTCTTCAGAGCTTTTGTAGGGCGGCGTTCCCAGAGCTGATGGTAACAGGAAGGCAAGACAAGAACACTATCAAACACCACTGTTGCAACACGTCTATTCTCACTCTACGTCGACTGGTGTGTTTGAAGGGCGAGGCGAAGAACGTGCACCACGAAAAAAGTGAGTTCTCGTGACTCGATGGCGGTGAGGCTTTGGTTTAGTGGAGACCGACCACGTGCAGACAGGCGGACACATTCGTCAGCCTCTGCTAGGAGGCTTCAGAGAAACAATGGGTCAGTAGGTAGGCCGTCATCATTACACCCTCACTCTGAAAAGGGCAAATATTCTCTCCGGTTAGTCATGGAAGAATAAAAGATGGCCGTGGCAGGCCAGGGGGATTCTGAACCGGTTAAATAAAACACCTTTGAGTTATTAATATCTAAGTGGCCCCTTGGACCCACCGCATTATCAGGAGATACTTGGACAGGCTTGGTTTATTTATCACAATGAGTTCTGTGCAGTATCCACCGCATGTGTGCTCGACAAATGAACATCTGAAGCCTCTGTGGATGTAGAGGATACAAAAGAGGAAGAGAGAGAGAGTTTCCAACGATAAGATTGTAAATGTAAAAAAAACGTTTTATTTGAAACAGAAACTCAAATGTAGGTCATGTGAGTATGTGATATGTGTGTGTGTGTGTGTGTGTGTGTGTGTGTGTGTGTGTCTGTGTGTGTGTGTGTTTTATTACCTTTTCTATGGTTATTTAACAACTGCATTTCATGCCGCGCAGGGACAGAACCAGGAGCTAAAAATACTGGGGTCGCGGGGTCGCGGTGGGGGCCTGTGGACCACCGTACGTAACGACACACCTGCTGCCATCTTCTCAGTGAGGAACACAAGATCTCCCTTTCGGTCCCCAATGGTTTTCTCCGTAAACGGTTTTCTCTCTAAAGTAACGCTCAGAAGGCCTATTCAAAGACACACAACTTGTAGTAAAAAATAAAATCTGCTTTGGAATTGAACATGACTCACCCTCTTCCTCAAGTAGACGAGTAAACCTATTCAAGGGTTTTCCACATTTACTGTTCAATTTGACCTGACATGATCTACCGCTGGGGGTCCTAGCCTCCTGGTCTCCTGGTCTTCTGCACGTGTGTAACTTTGAATCAGTCCATGTAACCGGCTAGTTTTTTACTTCTGCGTTGTGTTATGAAGATGAAAGGGACCAGACCATGATCTCTTTGGAGGAGGCAGTCTCCGTTTATTCTGAAAAGAGTATAAATGAAACAAAATCCTCCCGTCAGTCACGAACCAACATGAGCTCCTCTCCAGAGCATAACAGGAAAAAGGGGAGAGGTAAAGGCGGGAGACACATTTATAGGGAGGGGGACACCCGAAAATAGACGTAGGGGTACAGTAGCTCAGTTTTTTAAAGGTTCCACATAAAGACTTGGGAGGACAAAAATGTCAGGTAAGAACGATATTAAGTTAAACAGATTTTGTGTGATTATACCACTATACTGTACTATACTACATTTGACCCTGTTACATTCACGTCTCAGTCACCATGACACGCTGTTTTGGTTTGGTTCTGAGCGGTGGTCTGTGTCTGTAAACCACTGCCTGTAGGAGCAGGAGAACGTCGGAACGTCCTGTCCTGAGCTGCTGAGGAACCTCTGGGTTTAACAGAAGGACACTAAAGCCAGAAGCGTATTAGAAGTTGTGGTAAATTACTAAGCAGTACACAGTTCATTAGTTGAGATGGGCTATTTTAGTTCTCCTTATGGTCATTGATATTGAGCCACATACCAAGTGCGTGATAATCACCTCGCCTTACAATCAAACACTTTCTCATTTTAGCTGTGTTTTTTATCCCCCCCTTTCTCTCTCTCCCTCCCTCCCTCTCTCCCTCCCTCCCCCTCTCTCTCTCTCTCTACCTCTCTCCCTCCCTCTCTCTCTGATATATGTGTCTGATATCCTGTGTTTTTCTAGCTTTATAAAACTTTTTTTTTAAAGCTTTTTAAAACAGTTTATTTTAAATAGTTACTGGCCGGTAAACGGTAAACTTTTCAACACTCTTTTTCACTGACTTTTCCTCCTCATATATTACTCTCACCGCCTCCTCATGTCCATAACATGTATGTCTTTCTCTCTCAGCCGATTGGTTTTTGCCATTGACTGACAGCGCTCTATGACCCTATTGACCAATGGGTGTGGGCCGTGGGCGGACTCGTAACTGTAATCAATCCTCAAATCAGCTTGTGAGTGTGTGTGTGCCGCACACAGCAACATACACTCTGTCATGTGTGCTCTCCGGCCGGCCGAATGGGAACCACAGCGCTCCTTTCTTTAAATCACAGTATAGTAACTGAGCAGACGAAGTGCGGACATGGGCGAAAGATTCGTGGTGGTCCCGGTGGCACCATGCAGTGCGGAGCGCGAGCCCCCCGACGCGGTGGTCAGTGACCCGGCACCGGAGAGCCAAAGGGACGAGGACAGTGGCGATGCCGGGCAGCGGGACCCCCACACCGCGGTGCCCATACTGGAGTACAGCAGAGAACCCAACAAATACGGTGAGACCACCGGTGGCTTCAGAACCTATCCGACCGCCTTAGTGCGTTATGATCCACTTATGGATTACATAGCAGCGCTTCACCTAGCTATTACAGTCCTGTCCCCCGGTTATGTCACCGGGAGGAGACCATCTTCTTGCTGTTTGTTTTAGTGGCGTTGCACATGGGGAGTTGTGCCAAACTTTTCAAGTCAACGTGGGTTTTGATTCCGTTTTAAATGTGCGTGAGCCGTCTGCTTTCCCTTTCCCGGCTTCCCCGTCTGAGTTATATGTTGAATGTTGAATGTGTGTATTTGATGGGTGACTTCCCAACATCGCCGTGTCCCTCCGTGGTCCCTGTGGTGAGAGAGAGAGAACACGCCACGTGACCGAGCGCAGCCTCCCGCTGGCTGCCATGGCAACAGGTCGCCAGGTAGACCGTGCAGGGACAATGCACGCCAGGTAGAGAGCATTGTTAAAGCTTGCGCCATGAACGCTTGCACCATGCCCGTCAGGCGCACCTACCTACCTACCTCCCTGGCTCCCTCCCTCCTGTTGCACATGTGCACCTTTTTAAAAAGGTCAAATATTTCCTCAGTTGATTCGAGTGAAATGTAGCTCGGGGTCAGTGTTGGCTCAGGGTGTCAGTCGTTGAACGGAATTCATGGTATATGTATGTTTGTGTAAGGGAATTATCTGCCTCTTTTTTTTTTCCATAACCAAATGTTCCTCACTGAGTTTATTCATAGTGTCATACGATATGTTCACTTACAGTGACGGGACTGAAATGACATGACGTCATAGCTGCTTTTGTTGAAGACGAAAACATTTGTTGCAACAAGTGTTGCTTAACGGAAACGAGATATGCTTTTTAACAGGGTGGGTTTCTGTTACACAAGGCACAGCCACGTATTGTACACTTTGTTATTGTTGTATTTCTTTTTTGCTTGCTTTGCTTGCTTTTTTGCTTGCTTTGTTTGCTTTTTTGCTTTTTTTTTGCTTGTTGTATTTCACAATAAGTTGCCAAAGATAGGATGTGTGGATTTGTCTCATCGATTGTTAATCGATGATGTTTAATGCCATCTAATTGAAACCTCAGTGAAAGGGAAGAAGCTAATGTTATCAGGCGATGAGCTTCATTAATAATAATCAAGTAGATGGATGAGCAGGAGGCTTTCCGTTCCGATGTTAGGCGTCATCTATTTTCATATGAGTACAGGGAGACAGCCAAGCCAAGCCCAGAAATCAATTGGGTTGCTGCTTGATTTTCCTCAAGCCAAAGACTCTGCCCTCCTCCGGGGTGGCTCTCTGTTCTCTGGTGGTGGGATGTCGACGCAGAATGAAGCAATGTTACACCACAGAAAACAAGCCCCTCTTCCCCCCCCCCCTCGTGGTTCTGGAGGTCCATATGGCCGGCTGGCGGGCCTCTGTTGAGGACAAGCTGCCGGTACCGCTAGCTTGGGCTATTTTGGGACGGTGGCTTCGTTGGACGCAACATTCACCGTACATATGGATGCAGTGTGCGTCTTTGTAAACGTCTCTGATTGACCGCGACGTGGTCAGCCTGTTGTGTGAAGACGTACTGTATAGAGGCCCCTTAACACGCAGTCTTCGGCCTTCTGAGTCATGGCTGATTAAGAAACACTGTCTGCCTGTCTGTCTGTCTGTCTGTCGGTGACTCACTCCTGTTGTACATTAAGTAGGCCTAAATGATGTTAGTCATATTTGCCCTGGCTGGTGGCTAAACATCTTTTGGTTGCTGGTGTTCGTCAGCAACAATACGCAAACTAAAATTGACACGCTATTTTAAATTGAAAACTTGACTGTGATTCACAGATGAGGTGCTGATTGTGTATATTACGATTATTATGATGGGGCAGCCGCGGCCTACTGGTAAGGGCTTCGGATTTGTAACCGGAGGGTGGCCGGTTCGAACCCCGACCAGTGCAAACGGCTGAAGTGCCCTTGAGCAAGGCACCTAACCCCTCACTGCTCCCCGAGCGCCGCTGTTTGCAGGCAGCTCACTGCATCGGGTTTAAGTGTGTGCTTCACCTCACTGTGTGCTTCACCATCACTGTGTTCTGAGTGTGTCACTAATTCACGATTGGGTTAAATGCAGAAGACCAAATTTCCCTCACGGGATCAAATGAGTAATTCTTTTTTTTTTTTTTTTTTCTTTTTTTTTACGGTTTTATTCAAGTCTCTGATCCAGAGGTTTGACTTTGCTGTAGTTGAACATTAGGGGGAAAGCGAGCAGTGAAACAAATGGACGAAATGAACGTTCAGCCATATCACACCTGTTGTGGTCCTGCTGACCTGCTCATCTCCAGTCATGATCCAGTCCATCTCATGCTCCTCTGAAGATCCGTTCCCCGAGCGACGGCGATCGTAGAAACAAAGTGCAATGCACCAGATCTGAGGTCGTCCACCATCAGAGGTAACACCTCTGATGTTAATCCATTCGTCTGACGCCCAAATCCTTCAGTCAGGAGATGTTTGAGCCTGTTCTCCATGGTGGCCACCTCCAGCATCTGTAGGCGTCCCTGTAGGTCCCCCGTCCCAGAGCACCCTGCCCGCGGTGTGTCTGATGCCTGGATGCAGTGTGGCAACGCTCGATGGCCTTGATGGCCGAACCCCAGATGTTTCCTGATGAAAAATGCACCAGGGTCAATTTGGTTGGATGACTAATGATAACAATATAACATCTCTAATCATGCTGGGAGTCGATGTGGATTGGGGGTGGGGGGGGGGGGATCAGTGTAATGATTCAGACATATTCCTGGGTGTGCGTACAAGTGTTTGGCTCGTGTGCCCTGCATCTTTAGTTTCCCCCCCATCGTCCACCCTGCTCTATTTTAGACTCCAGAAGGGACCAGAAAGCTCTCATGGCTCGGCTCCTCTCCTGGGCTTTGTTAAGATATCCATACTTCCATGAGTACACTTAAACGTAGTACACTATCTGCACTCACTAAGTGCGCAGATTTTCAGATGTGGTGCACTTACTGGGAATGACTATCAGCTGCGTGGCCGCGTCACCCGCCAAACACGCGTGAATCCATCACACCGGTAGCAATGTTTTTTATTTTTCGAACTGATCGTGGCTCAGCCTGGCTCCGCCTCTTCCGCTACATAGCTAAGATGGCTGCCGTTGAGTAAGGATACTGTACACCATTGCACACTATGCGCACTAACCGTTTTGAGGGCACCATCCGGGTCCTTTGAGTACACTTCTTTTCTTTTCTTTTTTTAGATTTAAAGTTTTAATTGAAGTTTTTAAGTACAAGACAGTAGTACATAATAACAACAACAATACAAAGATAAACAGAAATAAACAGTCAAAGAAGTGAATAAGTAAAATAAAGTAAAATACACAAAAGACAAATGGGGGGGGGGGGTACAGTAGTATGTCAGTTCATCAAGTTCAGTTCATTTCAAGAGAGATTCAAGACAAGATCTAAAAAAGCTCCACGGTTCATCCAGTTCACCAACCTCTATTAAAAGTACACTTCTTTTCGCCGCGATCGTAATCGGAACACCCTACGTACTCAAACTGAGTATAGTAAGTACGGGAAGTATGGCCATCGGAACACGCCCCTGGTTTGTGTCCTGCCCTCAGATGGCCAGGGACTCCAGGAGTAAGGAGGCGTCCAAAGGACCGGCCTGGATGCTGAGCTCCTTGATTGTACGTTTCAGAAGTGAAAGCGTGCGGCGCTTTGGTTGTGGCCGATGACAGAGAGGTCAAGATGAAGTCATTGTAATCTGCTTTGTTGTTGTCGCATCCCTTTTTTAAGGCCTATTGATTTTCCTTTTCCACAAACTTTGAGGTCTGTGTGCTGATAAATTGATGAATGTGATAATAAAATGGCGTTCTAGCCGTGGGGTTAAGAATGAAGAATGACTCTTTTCTCTGTTCTCTGAGGGCACCTTGCTGATGGGAGGGCCTCCAGTGATGCAGCTCATGGAAATTTCCGTGGACCTTTTTTTTTTTGCGGTATACCATCACGTGTCTTCATTTAATATTGATTATTCTTAGTTCTTTTTACTGGTTGATTAGCGGTGTGCGTGTGTGCGCGTGTGTGGGGAGGATTCTTTCCACCATTGTCCTGGAGGAAGGCCCCTCCTCTGAGTGCCTTTTGTCAGCCTGTTCTGCTTCAACTATAGGCCTGCCACTGTGAGACCAATTTAAAAGATTGTATCCAATGTCCTATTCTTTTCATTTCCCACACAAAAGTTCTCTAACTGTGGAGGGCTGGTATTCTCAGAGATGGGGGGGTTTTCCAGTGAGGGCTCACCAACACATCCTCCGAAAGAAGCGGACTGCGTACCGTGAGTCACTTTGGCCACGTTTCCATTGTTGTTTGCGAGCGAGTGCTCTCCGCGGAACAAACACAGCCCGGACAAATGCCTGCTCGTCGACGCTTGCCGCGGGTTCGAGGCCTCCTCCGAAATCCCAGTGCCCCGCCTCCGGTCTGCTTGCGTGGCAGAATGCCTCCAGTCTGGGCCCACGGGGGGAACGCCATCACCCCCCCCCCCCCCCCCCCCGCCGGCGTCCCTGCTGGTGGCGTCCCAGTGGTGTCGGGTGACGTGACATGTGCACGGAGTCGTGTCGCGTGAGGATCGTGTTCCGTGTGAGCGAAGAGGCCCGCTACAACCCCCCCCCCCCCCCTCACCCCTCACCCCTCACCCGTCACCCCCCCCCCCCCCCCTCACCCCTCACCCCTCACCCCCCCCCTCACCCCTCACCCCTCACCCCCCCCCCCCTCACCCCTCACCCCTCACCCCCCCCCCCTCACCCCTCACCCCCCCCCCTCACCCCTCACCCCTCACCCCTCACCTCGCCCTGCTGGAGGGGCAACAGACGGACAAGCTCCTGGTCGACAAACTGGGACCGTTAATAAGCTGGGACTCTCCCCCATGCTGGTGCTGTTCTACACCTCGGGGGCCAATCAGGGCCCGCCCCGGGTGACCAGGTCCAAACCAATGAGAACCCTCACCGGGTCGGGCTCCCCGGCACCTGGGCCCAGTACAATGAGAGGAGCAATTCTCGGTCCAATTATGGCCAATTATTTTGGCCACCAGGTACATTGGCTTAGTGGCCCGGAGGGCCAGTGCAACTTTCTGTCTACGTTTCCCCAAGGCCCGGGAACGGGTACGGGGGAGTTGAAAATGTTCCTCCCAGTGTCTTACTGGTCCACCGCTGTGTGGTTCCACAACCAAGCCAGACTGCTCCTCTTGACAAATGTAGACTTGTTATTGCAATCATGGAAAATTCTGTATTTAGTACACTGTTTCCAAAAATCATGATTTGGTTATTGTTATTGGAAACATGGAAAACTATAAGACAAGGCGTTGCCCTCGTGGTTGGAAAGTACCCACTACGGCACTCTCCTCTCTGAGGTTTTTTGTGGGGTTCTAGAGGGTTCTCCTGTCCCCCCCGAAGATCTCCCCTTCTGGACGGACACAGTACAATCTCCTCTTGATGAAGGGCTGTGTCCATCGTTCTGTTCTACTGACCCAAGAGACCTTTTTGAGAAATTGTCCACTGAACCAGATGTCTGCAGCAGCGTGTAGCCGATGGCATGCGGACCTGCGGAGGTACCGGGCTGTCCTTTGCACGGTGACATCACACCAGAACCCAGAACCCATTTGAGATGAGCGCGTCAGCCTTCGCTGCCGAGTGTGTGTTTGTGCCATGCTGGATTCTGGTGTTACCTTTTTCTACTGGTTTGTTGTCGGTTGGAAGCTTTCCTGAACAAACAGAGTGTGAATGGTGACACGGCTGAAGGCAGTGTAATGGAAAACGCCGAACTTCCCAGTAATTGAATGTCCCAGAATACATTTGTAACATTTGGCTGCTTTTAAGTGTTATTTATGGACCAATAAACAAATGTCATGGAAATGCTTTGAATGAGGGAACCCAATGTCCATTAGACACTTTATATTGGAGGCCGGGAAAATTGGACTGAGAAGTATGATTCAATGTGGGTAGAATTTAATGTTCTTTTTTTCCTATTTAAAAAAATGATTCTCTTATGGTCTCCCTCCACATGTGGCTACATTTCACAGTTTTAATTTCTTTGTATGCTTTTTTGTTGATCATAAGTCAAGTCACCCATTGTATTACGTGTAAGACGGTGGTGTTCTGTGGTTTGATATGGAACTCTGGCCTGACGGGTGTGTTCCCACACATGGCCAATAGGGGGTAGCATAGAGCTGTAGATGTTTTGAGCGCTGTAGAACCCTCTTGCATTTCCAAGTACTCAATGAGGAGTATTTCTTTACCGTGGCGTTCTGTTGGAAAATATAACGCTATGACGCATGTACACATGCCTGTTGCATGGAAACATCTGAAACCTCTGTCCTCCTCCTCCAACTGCTCTAGACAAGCAGTGTGTGTGTGAGAACAGAAAACACCGCAGACTGTTTGCTCCCATGTGTGCCCTAAACAAGCACGAGGCTCTGTTCCTGGGGTATTGTTACATATCAGATCTTGTTTTATGGACTGTAGGTCTGCTCATGTAGGATTCATCCAGTGCTACCCGCTCTGCTAAACACAGAACAAGACATGACATCCATTCTCCTGACATGTGCTGTCCTTTTGTACTGTGACCTGCTCCCTTATCGTGAAATTGATTGTTTTTGATTGATGCTACATAAATGATTGTCTAGCCTATAGATGTACTGCAGATGTACTGAGTGCTGCACCAGCATGGGAGCTGCTCCAGAGCTTCACCCAGGGCTCTCCGTGTCATGCCAGTGTCATGGGATGTTTGTCTCTCTGCGCAGCGGCAGAACCCGTGTGAAATACTGAACCGATCCACATTGTCCCGCTCTGCCAGACAGAAGACACCGTTTCTCTGCCTGTCTGTCTGGGACTGTCTGGGACCCTCTGCCTGTCTGTCTGGGACTGTCTGTAACTGCCCCGGCTAATGCGGTTGCCGTTACCAATTGCCCGGTGATTTCCGGACCTCAAGAGGGGATTAGTGTATCAGTTTACCCGAGCTGCGTGCCAGTGCTTCACATGGCATGACATTCATTAGTGAGCTCTAGTATGCACTAGCATGCCTGAAAGCAGCATCATCAACATCCTCTAGCTTTCACTGAAACACGCAAGACTCTAAATCTAAAGACTTGGGTTCCAGGTGCGACCCTCAATAAGTATGTGTCATGCAGGTATTGGTTGTTGGATCGGTGTTGCTTTTGGATGGTTTGGATCTTTCAAATTGTTGTCAGGGCAATGTAGGTCATATGACTTCCTGGCTTGTGTTTTGTGTGTAGAATGTGGATGTACTGGGGAACTCATTGAGTTACCTAGCAACCTAGCGACGTGACGTCATTGCCAATAATCAGCTCTTCAGGGTGGGAAACCCCCCAGTGCATCATGGGACCTGATCGCATATCAATTCTTGCAGATGGCCACATTGTAGATTAGATTATACGTTCTTCATATATATTGAATATTAGTCTGATGTTTTGTCCGTTTGTCTCGCTGCTTGCTTTGTGTTTACTGTCATCGTTGGGTTCACTGTTGCCCACTTATTTCTTATTGTCTCACTACTGTCCCTCTGTCCGTCCCTCCCTCTCTTCTCCTGACCGACGGGCCACTCTCTCCGGTCCCTGGCTCCGGAACATTCTGCTGTCTCGCCATGGATTGGTGTGTTTTTGGATGTTTTGGATGTTTTTAACCAGTTAATGGTCAAACAGTTTATCAGGGCGTCCTGAAGCCATGTCTGTCTCGGAGGCGACATGCTAAGTGTGGTCGCACGCACACGCACACGCACACGCAAGAACACACACACACACACACACACAGATACAGGCAGCATGCTAGGTTTTTGAATGTACAGGAGGGGGTTTGTTGTGTGGGGGGCATCACACATGTACAGCTCCGCCCACTGGTGTTTGAGCATGCTCAGTGGGTCAAATGATGCTGGACAGGAAGTGTGCACACGTGTGTGTGTGTGCGTGTGTGCGTGCGTGCACGGGGGGGGGGGGGACTTTGTTTCCTGCTTTCTTTTTGAAGCAGCTGCCTGATTGCTCCACGGTTGAGGAATGTGTGTGTCTCTCTGCACACGCCGGACTGTGAGTCAGACTGCAGACGGACTGCAGACGGACAGACTGGCCTCAGGCAGAGAGAGGGGGGGGAAACTCATAAAGTCACGCATTGGTCGTTTTGGCTTTTTTTTCTCTCTCTCTCTCTCCACTTGCGTGCGTTCTCCTTCCCCTTTTGGGGGCGGGGCCCGGCGCTCCTTATAAGGAGAGGGGGGGGGCGGGGGGTCACATGTTTGTGTACAGCGGAGTCCCGGGGCTTCGGGTGAAAGCTGAGACCTCGGACGGGGCAGCAGCAGCAGCAGCACGCCATCCACCACCGCCGCTCAGCTGAGCCGCCGCAGGTTAACCAGAGGGGGGGGGGAGAGACAAAAGACGCAGGCCCCGCCGGCTGGGAGGACGAGGGGGGGGGGGGGGGGGGGAAGAGGAAAGCAACTCGTCCACAGGCTTGTGTGTTGTCTGAGGAGATCCAGTCCGAAGGGAGGGCCGGGTGAGTGTGTGTGTGTGTGTGGGGGGGGAGACAGACAGACAGAGAGAGAGAGAGAGACACTGAGCTGGAGGAGCACATGGTGTGAACCAGAATGCCCACCAACTTCACCGTGGTGCCCGTGCGGGACGGCCGCCGGAAGACACGGCGGGTGGGCAGCGTGGCCGAAGAGGAGGAAGAGGAGGATGTGGACGACAACAACGCTCTGAGGGAGGCCGACGAAGACGCCCCAGGTACGCTGGCTGTTTTGAGTGTGAGCCCCCCCCAGGGGGGAGGCTGCCCAGGGGGGGGGGGGGGGTACAGAGGAACCGTTGTGCCCAGTGTGGGTAAATGGCACCGGGGCGTCTCGTGCTTTTTTTTTTCCTCCATCCTGCCGTCCTCAAAGAGGGAGAACCTTGGGAACCCTGGGAACCCTCCCACTTCTCCGCGGCTCGCGGAGACGAAAGGGGAAGTATCGCGTAGAAGGTTCCAGATGTCCAGCCCGAAGGGGACGCTTCATGGCTATCGTTTACCGCTATCTCTAAATGATAGCCAGGCCGCTGTTTTGTGTTGTTCGTGTCTGGCTGCACACTGCACTTGGGATGCTTGGTTCATTGTTGTTTTCTTCTGTTTCGTTTTCTTCCGTTGTTGATATCGAAGTGTACAAAAAGTAAAGTTTGCGTATGGGTTATGTAAGTTTATGACCTGTTTTGGAGGAATGGCTTCAATTTCAGACACATGGCGTCCTTTTTAATGAGCTACTCTGCTGCTAACGTTTCCAGTTAGGATCGCCGCTGTGAAACCTTCCTACCATCCCATCACATTGATCATCACATAGCTTTAACCTCAGTATGGCATCCTTCTGTCCTGCCCATTAGCATGGGAGTGGTTGGATTCCCAGCAGACTGCCGCTCCCTCTCTCTCTCCCCCCACTCCCTCGCTCCCTATCTCCCTCTCTCTCTCCCCCCGCTCCCTCGCTCCCTCTCTCCCTCTCTCTCCCTCCACATCGGGGATCAGGTTCTAGGCGGACAGAACCCTACTTTGAGATATCACAGATGACACAAAAAACAGAATGAACTCCTTCTGATCCACAGCCAATGGCGGAGTCAAGCCTTTGGGTGAAGGAACAGCCTGTGGGAATGGTTGAAATGCAGGGTGTGGGGCTGGCTAGTGTTACTAAAAAAGTATTAATTGGCCACAGTGTGACTGGTATGATGCAACAGGGCTGAAATGTTTTCCAGTTCAAAGCCAAGTGTAAAGTTAAATGGTCTGCAATGCGTTGTAACCCTTCCCTTAGAATTACAAGGGACCTCGCTGCTTGTAAACTCTTCTGTAGGTGTGAGAAGTTAAACATCCTGTGTGGACACCATGGTGTTTAGAAAACCATGGTAACGAAAGGGGAAACTCCTGCCACTTTGACTTCTCGCTGAACACGGTAGGATAGCTGGATCTGAGCTCAGGTTGGCCTACCTAACCTACCCGAGCCCCGTCTGAATGATCTGTACAAGTACATGTGAAACTTTTCACCATTGCTGTAGTGAGTGATTTCCAACTGCCCAACGGATCACCTTTTACTGCGCCTTGCATTCGACACCCTCCCACGTTCTACGTACGTTCTCCTACAGCGCTGTGCAGCGGCGCAGTGGCTCGGAGGGGCCCTCCCTCCAGTCATACCGAGGCGATGTCTCTCCATAACGAGGTGTACCGCGGCCCGCCGTTTTACAGCCTCTCTCTCATGAAACCTCCCCGCGCTGCAGTCTTTACTAACTCCCCTGCTCTGCCTCTTCTGCCAGCGTGTTCCCTCAGCCGTTCCCCGTTTCCCCCTTCACCAGCGAATAGAACGGCCGGAATTTAATTTCTACTGTAAAAGCTGCAATTACGGCCGCACGCTGCGTTTTACAGACTGCTGGAACAGAAGCGCGGCGTTTCCATGCGCGGCGGAGCTGCGAGCGGCGCCCGTTTCTGCACGCCCTCGTCGGGCCGAGAAGACTCGGGACGTACGTCTGACCTCTCGCCGCCTCCGGGATGCATATTTCAGTTTATATGCGACCAGCGTTTCTACGAGTTTAGCTCGAAACAATTTGCGATTCTGTTATTTGGGAAATGTTTTAATAGAAAGTGCCTTCCAGTGAATTCTGATTCAGGTGATTAAGGAGCAGGGAGGGGTTCATGTCTTGGTCCAGGGGTTCATGATCTTAGTCCAGGGGTTCATGTCTTGGTCCAGGGGTTCATGGTCTGGGTCCAGGGGTTCATGTCTTGGTCCAGGGTTCATGATCTTGGTCCAGGGGTTCATGATCTTGGTCCAGGGGTTCATGGTCTTGGTCCAGGGTTCATGGTCTTGGTCCAGGGGTTCATGTCTTGGCCCAGGGGTTCATGGTCTTGGTCCAGGGGTTCATGTCTTGGCCCAGGGGTTCATGGTCTTGGTCCAGGGTTCATGGTCTTGGCCCAGGGGTTCATGGTCTTGGTCCAGGGGTTCATGATCTTGGTCCAGGGTTCATGGTCTTGGCCCAGGGGTTCATGGTCTTGGTCCAGGGGTTCATGATCTTGGTCCAGGGTTCATGGTCTTGGTCTAGGGGTTCATGATCTTGGTCCAGGGGTTCATGGTCTTGGTCCAGGTGTTCATGTCTTGGTCCAGGGGTTCATGGTCTTGGTCCAGGGGTTCATGGTCTTGGTCCAGGGTTCATGGTCTTGTCTAGGGGTTCATGGTCTTGGTCCAGGGGTTCATGGTCTTGGTCCAGGGGTTCATGTCTTGGTCCAGGGGTTCATGGTCTTGGTCCAGGGGTTCATGTCTTGGTCCAGGGGTTCATGATCTTGGTCCAGGGTTCATGGTCTTGGCCCAGGGGTTCATGGTCTTGGTCCAGGGGTTCATGGTCTTGGTCCAGGGTTCATGGTCTTGGTCCAGGGTTCATGGTCTTGGTCTAGGGGTTCATGATCTTGGTCCAGGGGTTCATGGTCTTGGTCCAGGGGTTCATGTCTTGGTCCAGGGGTTCATGGTCTTGGTCCAGGGGTTCATGGTCTTGGTCCAGGGTTCATGGTCTTGGTCTAGGGGTTCATGATCTTGGTCCAGGGGTTCATGGTCTGGGTCCAGGGGTTCATGTCTTGGTCCAGGGGTTCATGATCTTGGTCCAGGGGTTCATGTCTTGGTCCAGGGGTTCATGGTCTTGGTCCAGGGTTCATGGTCTTGGTCCAGGGGTTCATGGTCTGGGTCCAGGGGTTCATGGTCTTGGTCCAGGGGTTCATGGTCTTGGTCCAGGGGTTCATGGTCTTGGTCCAGGGTTCATGGTCTTGGTCCAGGGGTTCATGTCTTGGTCCAGGGGTTCATGGTCTTGGTCCAGGGAGCCTCGGTAGCCTGCTGACACCGGAGTGACTTTGACACTAACTTGTTATGAAAGCCCTGGTTCTCCTCACCAGGCAGCCAGGGGCAAGGGGCTCTTGTCATGTTATCCGTTGTAGACTTTCCCCCCCTCCCCCGTGGCTCGGGGATGGAGGGCTGAGTAAACATGTGTGTTTTTGGTGAACGTTTAACTGCAGCCATGCATCTCGCTGCACGCTGCAGCTTCTTCTGAGAGAACCTCCCATTGACCAGTGCAATTCCGAAAGGCGTGGTGCTTGATGTAGGAGGTTCCAAAATGCAGTACAATTCATGTAGATGCAAAATAAAACGCAGTGCATTTCCCGGGGTTGATGTGTAATTCACAGTACAGTGGGTTGTCATGGGCGTAGCAGGAGTTGTGGCGGTGCTTGCAGTTCTGCCTGCTCCCTACAGCACTACCACGAGACCAGAAGGGCGCCTATGTGGAACTGCATTGTTTACTCGTGCAGTGGGTCGATGTGTTATTGATCTGACCGGGCTGGCTTCCTGTTGGCTGGGTGGTGGGGGGAGGGGAGCCCCCCCCCCCCTGTTCTGATGCTCTGTCCGCTGGCGTCTCTCTCATCGGCGGTGCCGCTCGGCCTCGCCCGGGCAGCGCCGACGCTCAGCGCCTCGGCAGTACACGTCCTCCTGCGGGGCCTTTCTCTGGCTCATCTGGATATCGTGGGGTTGTGTGTTGTGTGTTAGTGTCTTCTCCCTCTGTTTCCACCCCTGCCATGTCCACAGCGTGCCATGTGGTGACACCAAAGCAGGGGAGGGACTTGGAGCGAGCCCTCTTTGAGGTGTGGTGACAATTTCTCTGGGAAACCAAATTGTCTTTAGTTTAGGGTTACTCGTCCCACTGTAGTTGGCAACAACATGGCATTCAGTGTTCTTGTTCAACAAGGAACTCGGCTCGGCTCTTGTATCGGTTCCTGCTATCGAGGTTCTATTTTGCAACCGTGTTCTTTTGGTTAACTGGTCATTGGTCATGGTGGTTTACCCTTCAGAAAAAGGAATTAATGCTGTAAAGTGAATTAAATTGCATTTATGTGTTTGTTGTCAGTGTACCATTCACCCATCTTACCCAGAATCCTAAATCAAGCAAGACTCTTTTATAATCAGATGCAACGGTGGCCACCTGGGAATTGAAGGAAAAATGCGAGAAAAAAATAAACTCTGGTCACGGTACTGATCGTCGGATCATGATATCACTGTTCCCCATGCACACCCTGGGAGGGAGATCTTCAACAGATATGCAATCCAGAAAGACCCTGGATCATCTCCATGAGGGCCCAGGAAGGGGCCAGATGTTGAGATGGTGATACAATGCCCTCCCCCGAGATGTGTGTTCCTCGGTTCAACTGTGTTCAGACGTTTTGTTCTCCCGGTTCTCCGGTTTCACTCACTTTCACCGCGCCGTTGCGCTGGAAGGAAGTTCCCGGTTGGGGCCTTTCTTTTAGTTTTTTGGTGTCAATCCAAAGTAAACCGCTCCCCACCTTCCAACGCGGCATCTTCCTGCTCTCCCAGCATCGGCGCATCAAACGCCGTCCAGAACGGAGCTTTGTGTGGACGTGTTCATTTCGCCTCCCGTCTACTGCGTGGTGTCTACACACCAACTTTATACAAAACAGACGTCTGTGGTTGCATCATCGCGGCCCAACGGTCGTCTTCGTCCTGTCGTGTTTACTTTTGGTAACGTGCAGAACCAAGAGATGCGATCTGAAAGCTGTTCCGCATTGCGCTCTGGTGAATGCTGCTGGTTCTTGGCCACGGTGTGAAGGGGAACGTCTTTTTTTTTTAACTCGACCCGGTCGAAGGTTATTCTCTGGAGACCACCGTGGTGTAGAAGGTCGGGTCAGCGACGGTCTCCCCAGGCAGCCCCGGGGCCACGCTTGGACCTCGCTCCAACCCGGTGCTCCAGCCCTGTGACATTCTGTCTGAGCTGATAAAGACCCTGTAGCCTACCTTTGACCCAGAGCGAGTTATTCAGCTTCCAGCCTGCGTTCCTGAGTTTGGAGCGCTGCATTAGAAGGGCTTCTCTGGTGCTTATTGTCCTGCGATGGAAGGATGGAAGCCTTTTTTTTAATAACTTTGCAGGCACTGCCCGCTCTGAAACCCCTATAGTGCCCCTGCAAACTTGACTTCTCTTCCTGTGGGCCCATCTTCTCGCTGCATGTGTTTCCTGTTTTCTGCCGTCGGGCGTCTGACTCTGGTTAACGTTCTGAGCTCCTCTCTGCAATCCCTCCTCAGTTTTATCTTTCTCAGTCACGGGGCCCCTCAAGTCAGTTTGCAGTGCGGTGTGTCTTGAGATGCAGAGACCACACACACTGTGCATTTTAGTTTAGCCCATCTGAAGTACCCAGAATGCACCTGTTCTCGTAGCTCCTCGTTAACTCCATGGGCCTTCAAACAGTCAGCACAGAATAAACAACAAACACAGTATAATTACTAGTTTATAAAGGAGGTATTCAAACCTCCATTCAGTGATCGAGTGCTGTGTTGTTGTTTTTTTTTAATTAATGGTAAAACAACCATAAAAAGGTAGGTTATGTTACGGCTTGAATATACAATGATGAAAACATTATGAGTAAATAATGGAATTATAGGAGGGTTTTAATTATGGCGTTTAACTACATTTCAAGCAACTCTGCTGTAGAATTTAGGATCAGGATATTTGAACATTCTGCAAATGTTCAAATATTTGTTTTTTGAAAACCTTGCAAATTTTCGCCGCTTAAGATATAGTGTATTTGGGCTGGCCATGTGACACCATTGTTTTGCAGCAAACATTTACTGTCAATCTTAAGACGGGGGCCTCCAGCCATGCCCCCAATGAGAGCCTAAGGTACCGTTTGGAGGCACCGTGCTGTTAAAGCCCCATCATGTCATCACCGCCGCGAATGGGTGACGCCTCCCTTCACGGGGGTGAGGGCCGGCACGCGGGCGCCAGGCGCCACTGTGTCTCCCCCCCCCACGCCACACAGGAAGTGGGGGTTCGGGTTTGGGCAGGCGGGGGGCGGTGGGGCCCTCCGGTAGGGAGGCCCCCGGCCTGTGGTTGTTTGGTTTACAAGATGTGTATTCTGAGCCCCGGGGCGCTCGCTTCTAGGGCTTCCCCCCCCCCCCCCCCCCCTGCAGACGTCTGCTCACTCTACTGTAGTTGCAGTGCATGTGATGCTCAGCACCTGGGGGGGGGGTGGGGGGGGGGGGGGGGGGCGGTCGCTAAGGGGGCCGCCGTCATCGGCCACCTGCCGACACCGGCGTGCCGGTTACGGACCTCGACCATGAATGCGACGGAGGCGAAGTTCATCTCCTTTTACTGCTTGACGTCCCCATGGCAACGCACAATGGAGGACGCGTGACACAGAGCGGCGACTCTTAACGCGTCACGTGCCGAGCAACGTTGTGACGGAAAAATGTGTAAACTGTCCACAAGTGTCAAAAATGTTGCGTGTCTGCGTCGCTCTTCAGAACCTGCCGGTCCGGTTCCCTCACGACACACAACCTGATCTCCACCTGCAAGAGCGTCCCTGTTCCCGTTCACTCTGGACAGAGGAGCGACGGTGATCTGCTCGGAGCTCGGCATCGGATAACCGAGCTCCCCGGCCTCTCCTGGGCCAGGGGCCCCTTTTTCGAGAGAACTTCCTGCTTCCTGTTGTGTAGCCCCCTCCCCCCGTCCCCCCCGTCCCTGTTTGCCCCGTGTCAATATGGGGCTTCTGATAAGGCGGTGACACTCTGCCACAGATCACTACCCCCCCCGTGTCCTGCCCTGCGGTGAGACAATGTGGCCTACGTTATTTGAACCATGACTTAACAGAAATTGCATTTTTGCTGTCGGTTTCCCCACCACCAGTAAATGTTAATGCAGCGCTTAAGCAAAGCATTTGTAGCTTCTTTTTTTTTCTTTTTTTTTTAGACGGCAAGCGAGCCGTGACCGCTGCTCTGCGTTCGTGCCTGTTCTCCCCCAGGCTAATGACTTTGGATCGATGCACGTTCGGGTCCCAAAATATCCCCAACCGGCTGTGGGCGAACGTGAAGCTGTTTAATGTTGGTGTCTGAGTGCTCTTTGCTCGTGGCACTCAGAATATGAAAATCAATTAGAAATATCTGGATGATGCGCGGGGGGGGGGGGAGGGGGGCATGCTCTTTATGATTCAGGGCACCGCAAGCAGCAAGGACCGAACAGCAGTTACAGCAGGAGGACCAGTCCGGTTCGGTTTGGCTGAATGTCAGATCGGGTTCAACGCCATTCCGACAACGATCCTGCCTAGCTCTTGAGCAAGACGCCGCCTTCAACCAACCTGTGGTGGTTCTGTCCGGTGTGCGTGTCTGTGTGCCTCGCGGTGAATGTTGTTGTTGAACATGCGGAAACAGCGAACCCAACCGGTGAATGCTGGTATTGCGCCTTGTTAACGTGTCCGTGTCTTTGTTGTGGGCTGAAGGCAACTGTTCTAATGTTTCTTCTTGCAACTGGGCTGTCTGTAAAGAATTTCTCAGACCACATCCAAAGATATACACATCCTCTGTATTGTTATTATTATTATTATTATTATTATTATTACAATGTTGGGACAACCACACGATGAAAGGACATTTCAGGGCCACAGCAACCTGTGGTCCATCCCTCCACCCAATCAGAACATGGCCTGCAGAGGTGGGTGGAGCAGCACCACCCCTGAGACCTTGAAGAGCAGGTTCTCTTTCGGGGGGTGGCGGGGTTGGGCTGAGCTGAGTCTGTTTACAGTTGAGCAGATTTAAGTGTCAGAAGAACCCAGTGACTGAACTGAGGAAGTGATCCAAAACGTGTGTGTGTGTGTGTGTGTGTGTGTGTGTGTGTGTGTGTGTGTGTGTGTGTGTGTGTGTGTGTGTGTGTGTGTGTGTGTGTGTGTGTGTGTGTGTGTGTGTGTGTGTGTGTGTGTGTGTGTCTGTGTGTGTGTGTGTGTGTGTGTGTGTGTGTGTGTGTGTGCGCGGTGACTGATGGCCATTTGTTTATCTTATCGACCTTCGCCCTCAGGTGGCAGTTGGATGCCAAGAGAGGAACACAAGAGAGCAATGGGTTTCTGGACATGGCAGGAAATTAAACTCGTCGTTTCAGGAAGACAGTGCTCGTTTGCATCACGCTAAGCCCCGCCCCCGCCCCGCCCCCCACCCCGCAGCACTCAGTCTGGGCCTGTGTTATGTAACAGGTAGTGATGTATACCTGAGGGGCTTAGAGCTTACAGCCTCGCTAAGTACGGCCGGCACACACACACCAGCCGACTCCAGCAGCCATCTGACATCAAAGCAAGTGGAGCTTGATAACCACTAAATCCTTCATACTAAGTGATGTGCGCCCCCCCCCTCTATAAGACATCTGGCATGTTAAGCATGTCCGCGCCAGACGTGTTTCCTCTAGACCGGCCGCTGCACTCAACACGCACACGCAACACACAACACGCATCACGGGCACTCAACGCAGCGCGGTTACGTTGGGATGTTTTTTTATATGTACACAGACTGCTTTAGACGTCCATACGTGACATGTATTCACAAGCTTAAGAGTCCCCCCCCCCCCCCCCCCCCCCCCCCCCCCCCGGCCTCGGGGCTTCTTGATTCTGAGGCCCCGACGTCCCCCCCCCGCCTCGGACCTACCCAACAGCGCTCTCGATGAGGCTGGTGTGAGCCCAGCGGCCCCCTGGCTCCAGGACCCCCTGGCTCCAGGGCCCGCTAGCTCCAGGACCCCCCAGGCTCCGGGACCCCCCTGGCTCCAGGACCCCCCAGGCTCCAGGACCCCCCCTGGCTCCGGGACCCCCCGGACTCCAGGACCCCCCCTGGCTCCGGGACCCCCCGGGCTCCGGGACCCCCTGGCTCCAGGGCCCGCTAGCTCCAGGATCCCCGGACTCCAGGACCCCCCAGGCTCCAGGACCCCCCCTGGCTCCAGGACCCCCGGACTCCAGGACCCCCCTGGCTCCGGGACCCCCCGGACTCCAGGACCCCCCTGGCTCCGGGACCCCCCTGGCTCCAGGACCCCCCTGGCTCCGGGACCCCCCTGGCTCCAGGACCCCCCCCCCCCAGGGGGCCCTGCATCCCGGGCCGGTGGAGAGAGCCACTCCCCTGCTGCTAGGTGGAGCTGGAGAGATACTGCAGCTCCACCGCTTTAAAAAAAAAGTCCTGGATTAGCCTGATCTGATTACCTGATTAGCGCCCCCTTCCCCAAGCTCCCGGGCGTCTAGATTACCGCGGGCCGATTCAGGCGAGTCACCGGAAGCTGTCGGTTCCCTCGGAGCGTGCCAAGTCGGGTCAGGGGAGAGGGCTGTTGGCTCTTACCTCGGAAGGGGTTTTGCTCGGGGGGACTTACTGTATCTGTGTCTGTCTTCATTCCTGTCACTACTCGTTTGGGTGCCTCGCAGGACCTGTCGGCCAGCTATAAGGGTGCTGTCACTACACCGTCAGCTGGGGGGGGGGGGGGATCGCTGCCCCGTGCAGACGCTCCGGGGGTCTCCTGTGCACGTCGTAGATTGTTATCGACTGCTCGCCAACCCCACGGGGACAAACGCAACGCAGCAGCCAGTGACACAAAGCAGGGTGTCCTTTTTGTTTTTCCACCTTTTCGACCTCTCTCTCCTGCTCTCTCCCTCTCCCACTCTCTCTCTTTGTCTCTCTCTCTGTCTGTCTCTCTCTCTCTCTCTGCATATATTGTGTAATTTCCCTTCCCTCTGTCTCTGCTGTGTGTACTGTTGTTCATGCTTTCACTGTTCTGTTCTGTTCTGTTTCTCTTTTCTCTTGCTCTCTCTCTCTCTCTCTCTCTCTCTCTCTCTCTCTCTCTCTCTCTCTCTCTCTCTCTCTCTCTCTCTCTCTCTCTCTCTCTCTCTCTCTCTCTCTCTCTCTCTCTCTCTCTCTCTCTCTCTAACTGCCCTTTGGTTTGCTCTCTGCTTCCCTCTCATTCGTTGCTCCTCCCCTTTCCGTGCGTGCACACACACACACACACACACACACGGTGTTCATCAGGGATCAGAAGCGGAGAAAGGAGGGGTGTGTGAAGATGGTGCTCTGTGATGTGTGGCTGATGTCCCTCACTGGCCACTGTCTCACACACACACACACACACACACACACACACACACACACACACACGTACGCACACACGCGTAAGCCAGCAGGGTTGCCACTGATCCATCAGCCACCACACAGATGCCTGGCTGTCGCCGTGCTCTCCACACCTAGCAGTCGGACCTCTGGCCTCTCACTCACCTCTTCCCCCCCCCCCGTTCCCCGGGCTACCTCTGCTTCTTGGGGACTACTCCTGGGACCCCCCCCCTCCCCCTCCTCAAGCTACCACTGTCCGGTACGTCCCCCCCCCCCCACCCCGCTCCACAGCATGGAGCAGGGGGAGAGCTCTCGACTGAGGGGTGAGTTTATTTTAACTTCTCCTCGTGCGCTAAATATAATGCTAACGGTTAGCAATGGTCGGCGTTGAAGTGTACTTCAATTTTTTTGATGTTGTCGTGTGGTGTCTGCGCTGACCGGCCGCGCGGCTCACCGGGATTAGAGCTCGCAGCGTTTTTAACCTCCCCTCGCTCGTCCAGACCGGACCGCCCTGACCGCTCCTGTTTACTGGGCTTATTTAGGCGACCGTCTTGTTGTGTACGTGAGTTAAAGAGACGTCCTGACTTTCATTTCTGCCAAGCCTAACGCACCCCAAATGTTGTGGAACTAATTCCATTAGGACGTGTGTGTGTGTGTGTGTGTGTGCTGGAGCACAGAGCGGCCCCTTGTAATATAAAACACAACTGCATGCTCCTCGCGTGGAGAGCCCTGGACTGAGGTCTCTCCTGCCGGCCCCCACGTGCAGAACTGCAGCTCCTGCTGTTTTTTTTGTTGGTGACTTATTTTTATTTCTCGCGACGGCTTTTGTGCAGAAAGGGTGCAGAAGATGCACAGGGACCGACGGACGGGTCTGACTTTTGACTGACGTCGGCCCCCGGCACATCCTGTGCTGATGCCGCTGAGCGTGGGCGTTTTAAGGCAGCTTAGTGGCGTTGTCGCAGCCCCGGGGCTTTGTGCTTTATAAATAGGACGCGTGGCCATTTATTACCACGGGGACGCAGGGTCTCAGCCTCCCGGGCCGTGCACGCATGCACGCACACGGACACACACACACACACACACACACACACACACACAAAAACACGTGCACGGACACATACACACACACACACACGCATGCATGCACGCACACGGACACACACACACACACACACACAAAAACACGTGCACGGACACATACACACACACACACACACACACACACACACACACACACACACGCATGCATGCACGGACACATACACACACACACACAAACACACGCATGCATGCATGGACACACACACACACTCTCTCTCACAAACATATACACACACACACACACACTAACACGCATGCACAGACACATACATACACACACGCATGCACTGACACACACAAATGACACGTGGAACATGTGGGGTGAAAAGGTAGGGTATATGGGAAACTGATGTGGAAAAGGGATGAGATTGAGGTGTGGCTGTCTGGAACAGGCTCAGGTCTTCAAGAAAGGTGGTGTCAGACTTGGAACAGAAAATGTGTGTGTGCGTGTGTGTGCACACTTCTACCCGAGTGCTTGTGGATGGGGACGAGTACACTGTGTCAGCTCTCGGTAATGGGAGTCATTTGTTAAAAGGCACCGACCAAAGCAAGGCTGCTGTTAATCAGGTGAAGCATTACGGTGCACTCCTCCACCACCACCACCACCACCGCCGGGGCCAGCGTGGCGGGGGAGTCGCGGGTGAGGACCCGGGAGCCAGATGCCGCCCCCTCTCTTCACACACCCCTCCGCCCGTTGCCCGGCTCTCACCGCGTTACCGTCGCCTCATTTGGCTCACGGCGTGCCGTTGGGCCAGGCAGCGGTGTGTGTGTCATTACTTATTCTGAACCAGCTTTTGTCAGCGTCCTCATTAACACAACGCTAGCGCGAATCGAGCGATGACGAGGACATGTTTTCTTCGTCACGTAGATTATCGAGTTCCATTTTACGTCCGCTCTCTCTGAGCCATTAGTGCACAATTACGGTCAGATCTTTCAAAGTCCAGCGAGCTTCTGCGCACCAATAAGAACGCACGTAATCGAGTCAGCGTGCTTGTGAACGCTGGCATGTTTGTCATTTGATATGGGAATCAATGCTGCCAGCAACGCAGGGGGTCCCAGGTGTGGCTTTCAGTGGTGTGTGTGTGAATTATGATCTCCACTGACTTCAATGGCTGGAGTGGTGGCCATAGTGAAGCTGTTTTCTTTGTTGGAAGATTCCATCGTCAATACTGAGAAGAAAATGTGGTGAAGAAAAATGACTCTAAATGACTTTTGAAATGGGGGAAAAAGGCATGTGTTTGACCCTTATAGTAAAATGTGGGTCTGGAGAAGGGCTTTCTGTCCTTCCTGGATCGGGGCTGATGATGCAGGGAGAGCGCTCGTGTTTCACTGCTGAGTTTTACATCTTTACATTGTGTGTATGTTCTCCGGCAATGTCACTTTTGAGGGGTCATGTGATGTGCTGCGGCTCAAGGGTGAATCCAATCTCTCTCACAAACACACACAGAGTAAATATTTTTGCTGTGCAGTCTGTGTGCGAAAATGTCTGCCGAGCTTTTTGACTGGGTTAGCGATGTGTCTGGAAATTATACAAGGGTGAAGGTTACTTTCAGTTAATGGCGTCTGCTGACTATTTCTGCCTAATTACCTCATAAAGGGCAACGTTGTGGATTAGCTGGTAACACTGAATGGTGTCAGAGCCAGGGACTTTTTTAAGCTTTCATTTGGAGCACCACACTTCATTTGGCAGGCTATTCGTGAAGTATTCAGTATTCAGCAGCAGAGAAGCAGCCTGGGTGAGTTGGCCCAGCCTCTTTTGAGGCTGCACGGCCCTGGTCTGTAATTACGTTCATATCACTTGTCTGCTGGGTGCACCCAGTGGGCTTTCTTCTTCTGGGTCCACCAAACCAGCGGTGGACGATGGGTGATCAACGAACCTGTTTTGGTTTGTACGTGGCGTGATGTGGCCCTGTACTCTGGCCACGTCTGTCAGTCGCAGTGGGACACCCGGACAGACAGGTGAGAGCTTGGCCACCTCGTAAAGTCAGAACGTCAGTCTTACTTCAGACTGACTCAACATGAAGATCATCAGGCGATGTCTACATTTAAGTACAGTTCGGAGTTTACCTTTGCTTCAAGCAGGTCATAGTGGCCATTTTGTCACCTCTGAAAAGAGCCGTGCTTTGCGTTGGGTGTATTCTGTTGTTTTGTTCCTGTACCCTTGCGCAGGAGCGTGATGATAAGTCTGCTATATTGATGTTGATTCTATTGGCCATCGTCTATTGGCTTTGTTTATGTTACTGCATGTCTGCTAGTTTAAATTCTAAAGCCTTGTTTTAGAGTCACGTGGCCACCCTGTAGGATGTGATTAGGTCAAAATTCAAATGGACTTGGGTCCTTGGGCAAGACATTTAATTCCCAGCACCTTCAGGCATGCTGTGGAGCAACCAAATGACTCTTTGTAATGTACACTGTCAGGAAGCCACACACACACACACACACACACACAGAGTCCTATTCCATCCCAACTCTTGTTGAAAAGTCACAATGACTGTAAATGTTTATTGGGATGTCGAGTAATCAATTTAAATATTTGAAATGTGAGGATTGTTTTTTGCTGTCACATAGTTTGGGCTAAGATCTCAGATTGGTTTTTGGGTGATTCAAGGCTTATCTTTGTTTAATATTCTTTAGTCAATCCCCGCTAATCTTCTGTTCTCCACAAAATCAGCAAACCACGGCTGATGGGCTGATTTCATTTGCGGCAAGAAAAAGCAATTACGCTGATTAAACTAAATGATATGAATTGCGGCACAAAACCAGTCTGGTTCATCGCTGGGTGAGCGTCGTGTTACAGGAGCACCTCCAGCCCCCGCGAAGCATTCCTAACCACGCGGTTATTCTGCTTGGTCATTCTGTTGTTGCTCAGCCTGGCGGCACGCGGTGCGACAGATAAATCAAACCCGCAGCAACCCTGTGCCCGGAATTAGGGCCCCGGAGGCCCGATTTAGCCAGCGGCCTCGCCCACAAACAGGATTTGACCGCGTTTAGATTGAGCCGGCGTCACTGAAGACATTTATTACCAGCAGCGCCGCGTTCCCGGCGTCCCGCCCCGGCTCCAGGGAGCGAGGGAGCGAGAGGGGGGGGGGGGGGGCCCCCTCGACACTCACACAGCATTACGGCCCGCTATCACACGCTGCGTTATCCCCTCTTATCGCCCAACAACCCGTACGACACGCACCAAATCCAGCGCCATAAAGTCATCCGTTCCTGAAGTGATTTAAAACGGGCGCAAGGCGCGCAAGGACGTATTGACTTTCCTTGCGATTACAGGGAGGGTTTAGCCGTGCCAAAAGCCTCTTACACCCTGCTCTGCATCTGGATCAGGCCGTGAAACTCACCCCTGAAATCCCTCCTGGCGGCCCAACGCCACACCACGCCACGCCACGCCACGCCAGGGGCCCTGGGTAGGGTGCCACGGCGTCCAGGCCTGCACGGAGCCAACGCCTGCTCCTAGGGGCTGGCTGCTGGCCGGCTGGCTGCTGGCCGGAGCTGTGCCTGCACTCACGCACAGACACACACGCGAGTCTGTTGTTGTTGTTGTTGTTGTGTAGATGATCTCGTGGCTCGGTCCTCGGTTCCCTTCGCTCTAGTTCATTAGGTTAGCATGGGCTGATTTGGGAAGAAGCCTCCCGTAGTCTTTTCAGTGTGTCTTATCTCTGACACGCACGCGTCACGCCGGTCGGTCTAGCGGAGTGTAAACGGGGCGGGCCGTGTGTCACGGAAAGGGCAAGGGGAGTTGTTGTTTTTTTGACGTGCGCACTTTGGGAGGTCACCCGGGGGTCATCCCGGACAGGGTGAAGGATCTCTGAGGCCCTCTTTGTCGCTCCCGGGTTCCTGCGTCAGTGTGACTGATGTCTGATGTGTTTACACACACTGCAGCGAGCCGCGCAGGAAGCGCGGAAGCACACGTGAGCGGCGTGCCGGCGTTTCTACTCGTTTCATTTGGATTAACAAAACTATTAGACTTCCATTTGCCGTCCCTTAATGCTCGTCCAATTATGATCTGGAGATTGTGTCCAGTAATTGGCGTCATTAATCGTACATTAGTGGGCTCAGTCGGCGCCCCCCCTTTTTGGGAAACCAACACAGAGGGGTGCCTTCACAGCAGGGTTATGCGCTCTGAGGAAGCCGCGTGTTGACCCGCCGGAGCCACGCGCCGCAGCCCGGCCGCCCGCGTTCTCAGCGGTCTGTGGGCCCAAAACATTTGCTTAACCCCCACGGCCGTGTTGAATGCGGAGGCCGGAGCCGGCTGTGCGGTTTACAGATGGGCTCCAAATTGTTCTGCTCCCTCCCCCCGGGGCCGGCCGGCCGCCAGCCCTCGAAGGTGCGGAGACGACGACGGCGGCGGCGGCGGTCGTTGTGAATGACATCAATGGGATGTCTCGCATGCCTGACAGAGTTCTCCCCCGTCGTGAAACCCCAGGAGGATTCCCAGCGCTCAGGAGAGAAGCATGTCAGATACTTGGCTTTGTCTTTTATGTATTTGGCTGTCGCCAAGATGTTCTGGGATGGAACTAGTTGGCTATCTCTGCGTAGCGTTGTAGACCTGCAGACGGAGGTCTGAAGCTGTCACAGGCCAGGGGATCATCAGGGATGATGTGTATTCAAGATTCAAAGTGTTTATTGTCATATACAGCAGGGAAAACTAGTTTCTTGCAATGAAATTCTTTCATTGCTGTCTACACTGATGCCGGGTTATATATAAAAGAGACAAATACGTACAATACATATATACAGTATATACAGTACAATAAAAACAGTGGCAGTGTATCAACCCTAATTCTAACCCTAACCCTAAGTATCAAGTATCTAATGTGTACAAAAAGGGTCGGATGTTCATGTGCAATGAATGCAATGAATGGGGATGTAGAGACCACAACTAAAGTTTGGCTGAAAGAAAAAGTGTCATTGATTCCACTACTGCTGCACATGATTAATTATTCATTCGCGGTATTCTGGTCATTTCAGGTTCAAGGCCCGATCTTCCATTTTGTGAGAGGTGGCGTCCACTGAGGTGTGTTTTTGTGTCTGTGTTCCCCCAGGTGACGGAAACCCAAAGGAAAGCAGCCCCTTCATCAACAACACGGACAACGATAAGGCCATCAGCTATGACGGCAAGAACATGGCCCTCTTCGAGGTAACGCTGTGGTGTGCGGCCGTCCACCGGGCTGCAGATAGTCCTCTAGGATACCGGTCAAATGTGTAGGCTTTATTAGTTGACATATTTAATATGTAGAATAAATACTGGTGTGATCAAGTGTGTTGCACTCCGACGCAAATAAAACGAAGCTTCAATTGACCGCGAGGGCCACGACTCCCTCGCTAGTGGAGACCTCCCAGTGGAGACCTCCCAGTACTACAGTGTCCTCCTGGTTCCTCCCGGTGGTGCCTTCACCAGCAGTCACTTCATGGTGTGTCGGGAGGGGTTTTTCTCCTCATGAGGCTTGAGGTTGTGACCCTCGGCTCAGGCCCCAGGCAGATTAAACCTTTAAACCCAGACCACCACCACCCTGCCGCCGCACGGTAATCGGCCGCATATCTTGGCAGATAAAACCGGTCAATGTATCGGTAATCGCCGTTTGGCGGCGGACTGGTAATCCTGGCGCTGTAGTGTGGGAGGGAGGCAAGGGACCGGTCAACCAGTCAAGCTGTCAGGCTGTCAGGGTCTTAGCAGGCGTGGCCTTCAGGGTCACTCGGTGTGGAGGGGTCTTTCACACGAGGCCGGCCCGCTCCGCAGAACACCAGGTCTTTACTTTAATCCAACAGATGGAACGTAAAGTAATTTATTCTCAGAAAATCTTGATGTATTGTGTATATTTACATATACCTGGGAATTGATGCCTGAACACTTAGAATCAACTATTCATTCATCCTATTTTTACCCGACAATCTACACACAATAAATCATTACCGCAAATGTATTTCTCTCTAATCCATTTTGCAATGTAAATCCATTTTAAACCTACAACACGATGAAGTGTGCAGAACGGGAAGGGGTCTGAACGGAGGCCGTCTGACACGGGTCCACGTGACATGTGCTGTGTGTGTGTGTGTGTGTGTGTGTTGTGGTCCTGATGCTGCAGGAGGAGATGGACAGCAACCCCATGGTGTCCTCCCTCCTCAACAAGCTGGCCAACTACACCAACCTCACCCAGGGGGCCCAGGAGCACGAGGAGGCCGACGACGAAGAGGCCGGGCCCAAGAAGAAGACCGTTAAGGTGCTTAACTGTTACTGGTTGCCTCACGGTGCCTCATCCTGCTTCTGCTCCAGGTTCTTCCGGATTACCAATGACAGCTGGATATTTTAAGTTTTGGTCTCGCTTTAAACAGTTGCAATCTCTGACGTTGTGGGATTCATGGATGTTACACTTCCAGGCCCGTAGAGATGAGAACAAGCTCTGATGTAGAGCGCGTTAGCCATGTGAACACGGCCACCAACACAGGAACAACCCCCCAGGAACAGTCGCAAGGTTTTCAGCTGGTGGCCAGCTGGTGGCCAGCTGTGGTATTGCAACACCAGACCAGAATACCTTCTCGCCACAGAGACCCAATAGAAAAGCAGCTCTGAAATTATTTTTGAAATATGACCTCGTTATCTCAAGTTAACAGTACACTGTATTACGGAATAAAGTTGTACATTATGTAGTTAAAGTTAACTATAGAGTATATAGTTATATTTGGGTTTTTGGTTTGGCTTGGTGTGCAGGTTTGCTTTTTGTTCTGCCAAGTGGCACACAGATGACCGTAAACCACAGGCCCGCTCCAAAGCCTGTACTTATGACATCAGAAGAACACGTTCTCCTCCCCCGTCAGAGTAGAGCAGACCTCCTGGCCAAAACACTGAAGAAGAGTAGAGCTGACCCCGTGAACCCTGCCCGGCGGCCCTCCTGCCTGGGACCGGAGGAGGCTGCTCTGTGTGTTTGCCGTGTGAGATGACCTAAAAGATAGCATTAGCATTGGCGTTGTATCATTTTCCTCCGCTGAACAGTTTTGGCAGCACCCTCGCTGATACCGCCATCCCAGTTTCCCCAAGGGAACTTATCCGGGTGCCAGGAATGTTGTTGTGATGGTTCTGCAGGGTCATGCTGCCTCTGGAACGACATTCAAACGCCGGTTCATAATAGTATGGTGTTTGCTGTCCAATCGACCGTATTCATGGTATGCTAGGCACCTCGAGTCCAGTCCAGTCCTAGACAGCCCATTCGTTGTGGAGCCGGTGTGTTTGCTCTGTCGCTGGATAAGAACGGCCCGTTGTGTTGTTTCTGAGACGAGACGTTTGTCCCCTGAAACGACTTCCTGGTACACCTTGTTTGTAGTGTTGGGAAGTAGGACAGGATGAGGCCTCTGTTATACGAGCAGATTTGACTTGTTGTTGTGATTCTATTTTTCGCCTTGTAGTAACACTATAAAACTGTGAACACTAACTTTGTACTACCCCGATTGTTCTTCTTTCTGCCTCTTGTTCCACCGGCCTCCCCGTTGCATTGTGTTCCCTCTGCCCCCCTCAACAAACGACCCACTAACCCCCGACACCCTCCCTCTGATCTCTGTCTCCCCCCCCCCTCCGCAGAGCCCTCAGATGGGGACCTTCATGGGCGTCTACCTGCCCTGCCTCCAGAACATCCTGGGCGTCATCCTCTTCCTCCGTCTCACTTGGATCGTGGGCACAGCGGGGATCATGGAGTCCCTGGCCATCGTGGGCATGTGCTGCTCCTGTGTACGTCTCCACGCCGACACCGGCTGCACTCTGTACCGGGGGTCCGCGTTTCCTGGCCTGTTCCGTCATCCAACCCGCATTCTGGTTCTGACCAATCAAACACCACCAACGCCTTTAGAAAATCACTAGTGAACACAAATCAACCGAGCTAGAGGGAGAGAGAGAGAGGACCTTTCGGTCTTTATTTGTCATTCTCAGTATTTTTTAGATATGACAACGAAATTTGGTCTTTGCATTTGACCCATCCTACGGTACATAGGAGCAGCGGGCTGCTATGTTCAGCAGCCCGGGGAGCAAGGTCGGGTTCAGAGGCTCAAGGCTCATGCAGACAGTTTGGAAGTGGGGATCGAACCACCGACCCTACGGGTTAGTGGACGACCCGCTCTGTCCACCCGCTCTACCCACTACGCTACTGCCGCCCCCGCCCCTGCTATTCAGAGGGAACCCTTAACTTTTAAACAAATACGTTGCAGTCAGACACGGCTCAGGACACACACACAGCAGCGTCGCAGCGTCTCACTTGGGCGCGAGGTGTTCCTGGCTGGGGGCAAAGCAGCGGGCGGGCGGCGGCCGCGGTCGGTGGGCCGATGCGTGGCTGCTGATCCCTGCTGGCTATATTTAGCCCCAAAGGCTTTCTGCTGCTCACACAGCTCCCCGCACCAAATGCTACCTGACATCTTGATTCCTAATCCCCCTCTCTGTGCGCGGTGTCTGCCACACACACACACACACACACACACACACACACACACACACACACACACACACACACACACACACACACACACACACACACACACACACACAAACACACACAGTAGACAATGGCATGCTTAAGCTTAATCAGGGAAAGTCAAAAGCGAGCCCTCCTCTGAAACCTCTCTCTCTTAATGACAGGAACTAGTTGTGCATTCCCTCAGCTGCAAAACAACACGTATGTTGGATGTCACAGAATGCTTTAAAGTCTAAAGCTGCAGTGAAAATGTTGTCATTTCAATTCCACTTGGTTGGTGTTCCGCTGCTTTTCTTGGTGCACAAAGTGTCGAGAAAACTTTTATTTTTAAAATCCATCTCTTGTGGTGAGTGAAGCTGCAGTTTATGCTCAAAAGGCCAAAAGTAAGCCCTGTAAGTGAGACACGTCTCCGAAATGTGTCACGTCGTATTTCCAGCCCCTCTGAAGTCCAGGCCTCGCGTGTCTCAGGGCGTCTTGTGTTTGTCTCTCTCTGTTGTCTGTTTACACTGATTTGCAGGTTGCTGCCAATTACCTCCAACGAGTGCGTCTCACACTCCAGCCCTGTTGCCATGACGCAGTCAAACAAACAGCGTGGCGTCTCGGGTTCTCACGGGGGGGCTCTGCCCCCCCCGGTCGCGGCGGGCGTGCTCAGCGATCTCTCCGCTGCGTGCGCCCGACCACGCGGCCGCCCCCCCCCCCCCATAGTGATGTTGCCATAGTGATGCTGTCACTGGGCGGTGGGGGGGGGGGGTCACGGTGACAGTCTGGACAATGTGGTCCTGATAAGAGGCTTGTTGTGATGCACAGCCTGAGTGGCGTTGCCGTGCAGCCGGCGGAGTGGCTTGTGTTGCGGTGCGGAAGTCAGAGTCAGAGTCATAGGGCTTGAGTCACGTTCTGATGTCAAACATCAGGCCTGGTGTTTGTGTGCTCCTCGGAGGTTCTCACGCTCAGGTGTTATTCTAACTCGTATTATTGGCAAAGCACGCGAGTTGTTGTTGTGCGAAGGAAGCCCCCACAGATTTAAGGTGCTTGGTTTAACGCTCTGCAGGACATTGTTCTGCTCTGTTCCCACGATGTCACTGAAATGTTCTAAGCCAGGTGTAAAATGTTGTGCTCAAACTCTTGATATTATATTTAAAATCTAAAAAAATTGTTTTAAGGCATTAGCAATTTAGAAATATTGTCAATGAAATAGGATTTTGGAAGATCTGAAAATGATCTGAATTAATGATATGAAACGCATTCCTGGCAAGGCCTTGGTAGGAGGAGCCGTCTGGTGAACATGCCCTCTACTGGTGTGGAGGCTGACCTGTCAGTCTCCGAGCACATGGAAGGCTCCTCGAAAGCTCGGCTAATCTGCGTCACACGAGCCTGGATGGCCACGCGCACGTCGCCCTTCCTGTCTCCGCTGGAAGGGATGCACCGCTTCTCAGACCTTTGTTGCTATGAAGCTGGGAGCACATGGGCCAACTTCATTGGCTTTAGCCCAGGCTCTCTCTTTCAGCCATGACCCCTTGGACCAGGACCTCACAGAACTCCTGAGACCGTCCTGATCTCCTTCGGGTTTTGGTTTCTGGCTGAAAACCATCCCTAGTTCTGCATGGAGTGAGGCTGGACTCAAGAAGTCCTGCAGGGGGGCTGGACTCAAGGAAACTCAAGAGACTGCACTGAGACTTGTTTTATAGGCGAGGCCGTTAGAGAGAACTAGTGCCAGAGTGATTTCAGTGATTCACTATGTCGATGGACACTTAATGAAGTGTTCATCCTTTTAACCACTGAATTTACGGATCACAATGACTGTATTGTATTGTGGTCTGTATTGATTCCTTTAGTTTCCCTCTGGCTCAGATTATGATATGCTGTGTGGTACTTAGCTGCTGTTGTCAACGAGTGAGACATCATTTTGTTCTGTTAAGGTTCTGGGCCCTCTGATCCGGAAGTCGTGTTGAGTAACAGGCAGGCTACAGACCCTAAAGACTTCTGAGAAAAGCTGCTATCTATTACCAATCTCCAAAGTCTGCCTGAGCAGCAGAGGAGGTCATTTCACAGGCGTGGGGGTGGATTTAACCCCCATGACACAGCTTATGTCCACGCTAAGCCCGTTGTAATGGCCACACAATAGGACCGGAAACAACAATAACCAGTGGCTGTATAGAATCAACCATGGCATGGCAACATTAAAACGTGTGTGGCTGAGATATATTATATATATGTAGAATATGTAATGTATGTAATATAAACTCTGTGAATGACTCTCTGGTCCACAGACGATGCTGACGGCCATCTCTATGAGTGCCATTGCTACTAATGGTGTTGTTCCCGGTAAGCAGACTCTCATCCGTGGTACAGAGGAACACAATACACAAGTCCTTTTAATGTTGTGTTATGTTCTGGAGCTCACTCATGCAAGTGTGCACTTTAGATCTACAAAGTACATCCAAAAATGGATACGATGTAATTTACCACAATAGTGAGACTCAAGCTGGTTAAACTAGCTCAAACTAATTGATTACACCATAGTGAAATCAATTTCTGGTTCAGTTTTTACTTTTAATGCCACAATGAATATTTGATATTTGGTGAAATGAGTATAATCAGATTAAAACTAATCGGTTGCCTGGTGTCAACCCCTCAACCCTCAGCTGGAGGTTCCTACTACATGATCTCCAGATCTCTTGGGCCAGAGTTCGGCGGAGCGGTCGGCCTGTGCTTCTACCTGGGCACCACCTTCGCCGGCTCCATGTACATTCTGGGCACCATCGAGATCCTGTTGGTGAGTATGTGCTCATCGTGACAGACAGCAGCTAAACCGTGTGGCAGCTGCTCAGGCCGGCCGGTCCTCACCGCGTGTCTTGTGTTCGGCACAGACCTACATCGTGCCGATGGCGGCCATCTTTGTGGCGGAGCGGAAGGAGGACGAGGCGAGCGCCCTGCTGAACAACATGCGCGTGTACGGCACCTGCTGCCTGGCGCTCATGTCCCTGGTGGTCTTCGTGGGGGTGAAGTACGTGAACAAGCTGGCGCTGGTCTTCCTGGCCTGCGTCGTGCTCTCCATCCTGTCCATCTACGCCGGGGTGATCAAGACCGCCTTCGACCCGCCGGACTTCCCGTGAGTCCTGCGCAGTTCTCTCCTACTCTGTGGTGGTGGCGGCGTTGTCGCGCGTGGGGGAACGGGGAACGTGGGCTGTTCTTGCTCCAAAGCGTCTCACAGCTCCCTGGGTGCCGTTCGGCTGAGCTTCCCTCACGTTTTTAAAGTCACATTCACTAATGTCACGCTCACTAAAGTCACGTTCACTAAAGTCACGTTCACTAAGGTCACGTTCACTAAGGTCACGTTCACTAAGGTCACCCTCGCTAAAGTCACGCTCGCTAAAGTCACATTCACTCTAGTCGCGTTCACTAATGTCGCGTTCACAAAAGTCATGTTCACTAAGGTCATGTTCACTAATGTCACGTTCACTAAAGTCACGTTCACTAAAGTCACGTTCACTAACATCACGTTCACTAAAGTCACGTTCACTAAAGTCACGTTCACTAAGGTCACGTTCACTACAGTCACGTTCACTAAAGTCACGTTCACTAAAGTCACGTTCACTAAAGTCACGTTCACTAAGGTCACGTTCACTACAGTCACGTTCACTAAAGTCGCGTTCACTAAAGTCGCGTTCACTAAAGTCACGTTCACTATAGTCACGTTCACTAGTCACGTTCACTTAAGTCACGTTCACTATAGTCACGTTCACTAACGTCACATTCACTCAAGTCACGTTCACTAAAGTCACGTTCACTAAAGTCACGTTCACTACAGTCACATTAACTAAAGTTACATTCATTACACATTCACATGGCATTCACTAAAGTCATGACACATTGATCCTGTTTCACTAGCGGTTCACAATAGGACAAAGAATGAAACAAATAAGAGCGTGGCCCAGTGACTCACATTCACCTTCCTCTCCCTTGGCTCAGTGTGTGTCTGCTGGGGAACCGGACGCTGCAGAACCAGAACTTTGACAAGTGTCTGAAGACGGAGGTGGTGGACAACGAGACGGTCACCACCAAGCTGTGGGGGCTCTTCTGCGACGGGCCGGGCCTCAACGCCACCTGCAACGAGTACTTCACCCTCAACAACGTCACGGAGGTCCAGGGCATCCCCGGGCTCACCAGTGGAGTCATCTCGGGTCAGAACCCCCCCCCCCCCCCCCCAACCGCCAGCACCGCCTCTACACACAACATTTACATTTACATTTAGGGCATTTAGCAGACGCTTTTATCCAAAGCGACTTACAAAGAGTACATTTGTCATAAGAAGGTTGCAATTGCATTTGTCCATGAAGGTTGCTGCTAATACAGTAAGAAGTCACCAGAACAAGTTTCAAGCATTTCAATTGCTAGGGTAACCGTTGACCAACCACAACATACAGCATACAGATGTATAGATGTAGAGCCACGAAGGGCAATTGTCGCGAGTGTTTGAGTTTCCAAACTCAAAACGCCGATAGGCTCCATGGTATTAACAAAAGCAGCTCCAGCACATTGCAATCGCGATACATCACGGCTGCCTGACAGTCACAACTTGTGTTACGAATGTCAACGCCGTTAAGTGAAACGAGTCGTCGTTGAGTCGCAGGCTCGGCGACCTGTAGTCCAACGACTCCCCCCCCCCACCCCCCTCCGGTCAATAAAAATACCAGCCACTTAAGGCAGGATGCCTCCGAGCACACAACTCTTACTTAATCCCCCCCGCCCGGCCCCGTCTGTCTGGGCGGCGGTGTTATGCAACCCATTGTGTTCTTCCGGCGCGCCGAACAATTGCGAGGCCTCCTCCCTTTCCCCTCCCCCCCCCCCCCCCCCCGTGACTTTAACGAGCGTTTCCCGCCCAGACAACATGTGGTCGGACTACGGGCCCCTGGGCATGCTGGTGGAGAAGCGGGGCCAGCCCGCCGTGCTGGCGGCCGACACCTCGCAGGACGTGTACCTGCCCTACGTGGTCAACGACATCGCCTCCTTCTTCACCCTGCTGGTGGGCATCTACTTCCCCTCGGTCACGGGTACGACACTTCTTCTTCTTCTTCTTCTTCTTCTGCGCTGTGGGGCCGGAGTGAGGCTCGCAGCCACTCACTGCTGGTGATCGTTAAGCGTGGCTGTATAGCGTTAGCATCGGGGTCAGGGCTAGCCTATTTAATGATGTATAAATGAACACCTTGGTTGACAGCAACACCTTTAGTAAATGATAGCTAGAGCGTTGGTTGACTGTTCATTCACTGCTAGTAGCTGCCTATTACTGCATCAGCTAGTGTTCATTTATGGTTCATTCATGTTCCCATATTGCAAAATGTTACTTCCTTCTGTTGGATCATGTGAGGTTGCGTCATGTGAGGCTGCTCGCCACATTGTTAGAACTTGATGACCGCACTCCAACAAAACCTACTGTGTTCCTGGGTGGCACCACCGCCACCCCACCCAGGACAAGAGCCATGGGGGGGCGAGTCATTCAGCAAGCTGATTCACATCTCAGTCAAATGGGTTCGCCGAGGCCTGAAAGAACTGCTGTGCTGTGAACGTTCCCTCCAGGCATCATGGCCGGCTCCAACCGGTCGGGGGACCTGCGGGACGCCCAGAAGTCCATCCCCATCGGCACCATCCTGGCCATAGCAACCACCTCCTTCATCTGTATCCTCTCTCATCCGTTGCCATGAAGATTCTCTGAACGAGTGATGTCACAAAGGCCACGCTTAAATTTTACATCACTGTTATTTTACTTAAAGTGGTCAAATTTTGTCACCATATACTGTATGTCAAGTCAAAGAAAGCAAAGTGACCTCTGACCTCTAAAAGTATAACATGTGACCTATTCAGAATGATTGAATGTCCTCTGTAGAAGACATTGTAAATTCCCACTACAACACAACACAAACACGACTCAAACACAGGTCTGAACACGGGTAACCTGTAGGACGTCTCCTTAACGTGTGGTCCAGACGTGACCTCCGTGGTGCTGTTTGGGGCCTGCATCGAGAGCGTGCTCCTCAGAGACAAGTAGGTCTTCGTTAAGACGGGGTCAGGGGTCATCCAGGATTTCCAGGAAGTCTCCCAGGCTGTCACAAACGAAAACGTCTCCCTCCCTCTCGACCGGCCCGCAGGTTTGGCGACTCTGTGAAACGGAACCTGGTGATTGGCACGCTGTCCTGGCCCTCGCCGTGGGTGATTGTGATTGGCTCGTTCTTCTCCTGCTGTGGGGCGGGGCTCCAGAGCTTGACGGGGGCGCCGCGCCTCCTGCAGGCCATCGCGCGAGACGGCATCGTCCCCTTCCTGGCGGTCAGACACGCCCTCCGCTAGCACACACACACACACTACTTCCTGTTAGTGACCACTGAGCTCTGCTTGTAGTCTATGGCCATGTAATGTGGTGTGTGTGTGTGTGTGTGTGTGTGTGTGCGCTGCAGGTGTTTGGCCATGGGAAGGCTAACGGGGAGCCTACCTGGGCTCTGCTGCTGACCGCTGGCATCTGTGAGATCGGCATCCTCATCGCCTCCCTGGATGCTGTAGCCCCCATCCTCTCCATGTCAGAGAACCAGATAACTCACTCACTCACTCACTCACTCACTCACTCACTCACTCACTCACTCACTCACTCACTCACTCACTCACTCACTCACTCACAGCACACACACCCACACACCAAGGGGTGGAATTATGTTCACAAAGTAAACGTTTGTGCCACGTTTTGGTTCCATCCAGTTGTAGTTCACTCTTCAGCTCAGGATTGTGTTTCTGAAGCCATCACCACTTACTTTGAAAGACACTCATTTGAGATATCAGTGGGGATACGCTGATGGACTCACGGTGCTGCTCCTCCCCTCCCCCTCAGGTTCTTCCTGATGTGCTACTTGTTTGTCAACCTGGCCTGCGCCGTTCAGACACTGCTGAGGACACCCAACTGGAGACCTCGCTTCAAGTACTACCACTGGTGAGTCATCCAGCCCGGGGGGGGGAGGGACGGGGACGGAGGGACGGAGGGAGGGAGGGAAAATGGACAAAGTCCGGAAATGGACGACATGGCGCTAAAATAAGGCCGTGCTGGTGGTTCCACTCAAAAGGGATCTGGGGTGTCTGGGACTGATCATGTTTGCGTGACTGGAATCTCTTTTTAAAGACACACACACACACACACACACACACACACACACACACACACACCGCTGTGCACGCAGTGGTTGAGTTTCGATCTCTCATGTTTTCTCATCGATGTGGTTCTCACACGCTGCTCCAGGGCGCTGTCGTTCCTGGGGATGAGTCTGTGTCTCTCCCTCATGTTCATCTCGTCCTGGTACTACGCCATCGTGGCCATGGTGATCGCCGGCTGCATCTACAAATACATCGAGTACCGCGGGTAAGACCACCACCCAGCCTCCCCCCCCCATCTACATCATGATGTGTGTGTGTGTTACGTTGTTCTGGTCGGTCCTGATCCGGTCCAACCTGTTCCTCCTCCTCCTCTCTCCTCTCTCCAGGGCGGAGAAGGAGTGGGGCGACGGGATCCGCGGTCTCTCCCTGAACGCCGCCCGCTACGCCCTGATTCGCCTGGAGGAGGCGCCGCCGCACACCAAGAACTGGAGGTCAGAGGCTCGCGCCGTTGTCCCGAGTGTTTTGTACACAACACGTAGGCAGCATGTAGGCCACGTAGCAGCAGGCGTCCGCGGCAGGACGGGCTGGCCACGACGGCCCACCTGGGACCCGTACACGGCCACCTAGGTGTCGCGGACCACCGATTGGAGACTCGCAGAGCAGGGCTGCGTTGCCGACCTCTCAGCCATAGGCCGGGGCTAACCTAGCTTAGTCCTAGCTTTGACACTCAATTCTCCCAGAAGCGCACCCAGAAGCATGTTGAGGGTTTGCTTATGGAGCGAGCTGGCTCCCGTGGAGACTGTTCAGTGAAGGACACACGGTGTTGCGTTTGATGCCAACGGGGAGCGGCGCTGCCATTGACCGGCCCTCTCCTCCGCGCTGCAGGCCTCAGATGCTGGTGCTGCTGAACGTGGACACGGACCTGGCGGTGAAACACCCCCGCCTGCTGTCCCTCACCACGCAGCTGAAGGCCGGGAAGGGCCTCACCATCGTGGGCAATGTGCTGGAGGGAACCTACCTGACCAAGGACTCTGAGGCCAAGAGGGCTGAGCAGGTAAACACAGACACACACACTCACTCACTCACTCACTCACTCACTCACTCACTCACTCACTCACTCACTCACTCACTCACTCACTCACTCACTCGCTAACTCACTCACTGACTCAGGCAACCACACTCGCTCACACACACAACCTCACTCACTCACACACGCAACCTCACTCACTCACTCGCTCACTCACTCACTCACTCACTCTCACACACACACAACCACACACACACTCTGTCAGGCTTGATGCAATGAAAGTACAATATTATGTGACCAGTGAGGTCAACCACAGTCCAAATCCACCTGACAAGACCAGTGCTGTCACCTGCTGGCCGCGCTGAGCAGTACACTACCTAAGTGATTTAACACCTGACACATGACTCCACTTGGCCTGACTTGCTCTTGAAAAGCAATTTCGTTCAGCTGATTACTTCCCCTGTCGCCAGCAATCCAGACCAACAGATTAACTTTAGGATTAGACAAACAAAATCCAGGAGTGCTGTCTATTCCCATTATTGACCGTTCTGGAGACAGAAGACATGCCAAAGGGTGCAGAGTCAAGGTTATTAATACGGACACTTATTATTCAGTCATGGTTTGGCTGACACATCTCTGTCGGCCGACCCGGGGGAAACCAGAGTAATCCTTGAAATGGGACACAAAGGGGGTGCTGTAGGCTGGCGGGGCGACGTCGCGGTGAATGAAGAAGCTTCAGAAAGAGCGTGACATGAAATGAAATCCAGTTAGAGTCGGACAGGCCAAGAGTCCTCCGCTTGGGTTGAGTCACGTCGCTGACTGAGTCTGTGTGCAGGGACAGTGGTGGCGGTGAACATCTGGACACCTGTAGAACACTGGCAGGGAGTGTGTGAGGAGATAGGGGCTCAGTAGGGGGTGGCAGGGAGTGTGTGAGGAGATAGGGGTGCAGTAGGAGGTGGCAGGGAGTGTGAGAGGAGCTAGTGGCCCAGTAGGAGGTGGCAGGGAGTGTGTGAGGAGAAAGTGGTTCAGTAGGATGTGGCAGGGAGTGTATGAAGAGCTAGAGGTTCAGCAGGAGGCCACAGCCATAGAGCCACAGCAGGTCGTCATGGTAACGGCGTGAGCAGAAGAAGCCACGAGTCAGCCATTGACAGGATGTGGAGCGGCGACCACATCCTGTCGGGAGACGTCAGCACACCACACTTGAAGATGCTTGCACATAGTTCACTTCATGGGCTGCTGCCAGGCAGTGACCCTGCTAGTGAATAAGTAGGCTTTCATTGTAGGATTCAAGTGGCCAAGTTAAATGTATTAATGACTTGACATAGTATGACTCCTTTAAAACGTTATGAATCAATCAGTTCAGATTGATGGGGATTTAATAGGCCGGCAGGGTGTGGCCTAGCATGAATTTAAAGCAGAAGCAGAAAACCTCTGAGTGCCTGTGTTGAATAGTGAGCTGGAGCAACAGGATGTCACTTGAGTCATAAGAGTGATCTCCTAAAGTAGACCATCAGGTAGGACGATCCGTTGCACTTTGTGTCCGATATCTTCCTGTCCTTTTTGACGTCCTTCTGTCCGTCCTTCCTTCCTTCCCTCGTGGCTCCCCTTGTCTCCTCCCTCCCTCTGCGTCCTCCAGAACATCAAGTCCTCCATGGCCGCCGAGCGCACCAAGGGCTTCTGCCACGTGGTGGTGTCGTCCAACCTGCGGGACGGCTTCTCCCACCTGATCCAGTCGGCCGGCCTGGGAGGCATGAAGCACAACACGGTGCTGATGGCCTGGCCCGGCACCTGGAAGCAGTCCAACGACCCGGGCTCCTGGAAGAACTTCATAGGTGAGGCAGGGCTGGTCCCACCGGGCTGGACCAGCACAAGAGAGCTAGCTGGGTGGTGGTTCAGGACAGATTAGGCAGTAAAAACAGATTCAGTGGAGCGAGGTGATGCTAGAAGGCTGTGTTGTTTGCTGTGCCCACAGTCAAATGTGAGTCAAACATCACGACACAAAGACATGTGTGTGGTCTCTCTCTCTCTCTCTCTTTCTCTTTCTCTTTCTCTCTCTCTCTTTCTCTCTCTCTCTCTCTCTCTCTCTCTTTCTTTCTTTCTCTCTCTCTTTCTATTTCTCCCTCTCTCTCTCTCCCTCTCTCTCTCTCTCTCTCTCTCTCTCTCTCCCTCTCCCTCTCCGCCCCCCAGAGACGGTGAGGGAGACCACGGCCACCCACCACGCCCTGCTGGTGGCCAAGAACGTGGACAGCTTCCCCGGCAACCAGGAGCGGCTGGGCGAGGGCACCATCGACGTGTGGTGGGTGGTGCACGACGGAGGCATGCTCATGCTGCTGCCCTTCCTGCTGCGTCAGCACAAGGTCAGAGGTCACCGGGGAAGGGAGGGCTCGTGGAACACTCATTACGTTTACATGCAGCAAGAAATTCGAATTTCTGATCGGATCAGATAATGACATGCGTAAGACCGGATTACTTGTCCGAGTATACATGCCGTTAAAAGTCCGACTATGAACGAATTATCCAGGTGTTGTTATCCGATTTTGAGATGTCCGAAGTAGGTCGGATTAAGGTGTTTACATGCACTTTAAAAGTCCGAACGATGTCTTATACGATTAGAAATTCGAATTTCTTGCTGCATGTAAACATACTCACTGTTCTGGATAAGGCAGTGTTCATGTGTTTACAAGAGAAGAGATTCTAACATTGACTCTGTGTTCTTCGTCTGCCCTTCCTCACCGTCCTCTATCATCCACCCTTCTTTTTCTACTTCGCCCTCTTCCTCCACCTTCTCCTTCTCCGTCACGCGTCGCTCCGCCCAGGTGTGGAGGAAGTGTAAGATGCGCATCTTCACCGTGGCCCAGATGGACGACAACTCCATCCAGATGAAGAAGGACCTGCAGATGTTCCTGTACCACCTGCGGCTGGATGCCGAGGTGGAGGTGGTGGAGATGGTGAGTGACACGCTGCATTCTGAGGCCCCGGCTGGAGAACGCTGGTAACTCAAAATGGACCATAAACGCCATGCCAAGTTCTGCAACGCATTGATTCAAGACTTTGGTTGGTTGTCTTCGTCTTCTCTGCTTCTTTGCGAAGAAGCACAAAGAGTCTACACGACAAAATTCCCTAACCTTCTCAAATCTGTGGACATAAGACGCGTTAGCCTGGCGTGTTACTGGCGTGTTGCCGTACATAACGTACACGCCATCAGACCCGTAACCAGACACACACACACACGCGCTCCGTCTCCCCCTGCAGCACGACAGCGACATCTCGGCCTTCACCTACGAGAAGACCCTGGTGATGGAGCAGAGGTCCCAGATGCTGAAGCAGATGCAGCTGTCCCGGACAGAGAGGGAGAGAGAGGTAAAGCCCTCCTGAACCCCCCCCCCCCCCTGTAAGGCCTCCTGAACCCCCCCCTGGTCCTTCACACGCCCTGAGGACCCCCGGACCACTGTCCTGCAGGAGGACAGATGCAACGCGCGGCGATAGTCCGAGAGCCGCGTCTCAGCGGTGGCGTGTGTTGTCTCGTAGGTTGTCCTTCATTGAGGGACGTCCGGACAGACGATGGTAATTGGTCATTTAAGATGCGCAGCTCGTATGATTGGTCCTCGATGCGTGTGATCTTGCTGTGTCTCCTCTCCCCCCCACACCATGATGTTTGATTACAGGCCTGCTTTCATGGAGAAGACCGCTCGTAAGGGGACCTACAACTGAAGGCTATTTTCTGTGTGTGTGTGTGCGCGTGTGTGTGTGTGTGCGTGTGCGTGTGTGTGCGTGCGTGCGTGTGTGTGTTGTGCGTGCGTGCATTCGTGTGTGTCACACGTGTGCGTGGCAAGCTAAGCTAAGTATCAGCCGAGGCATCCGAGATGCCGTTGACATAGATAGCTTCGCCGGTTCGATCCCCTCCACAGCGCCGACCCCCCCCCCCCCCCCCCCCCCCCCCCCCCCCCCCCCCGCCCACCCCCATGTGGGTGGGCCCGGCCCCGGCCCCGCTGCCGTCACCATGACAACCGGCTCCCCCTTGTGTTCAGATTCAGAGTATCACTGACGAGTCTCGTAGCTCCATCCGACGGAAGAACCAGAGCCCGCCCTCTCAGAGCCCCACCCACCAGACCCCCCCCCAGGCGGAGGAAGACGAGGTAGCCGGGTCGCCCAGCAACACCCTCTTGCTGTTAGAAACACGGGCATGCCTTCACAAAGTGGTATCTATGGCAACGCGTTGACCTCCCACCCCCCTACCCCACCCCCACCCCTCACCCCCCCCACCATCAGTCTCGACTTGTGTCCATCATCCATTCCATCAGCCTGACGCCATTTTGTAACACGATGGCGTTGTTGACGGCGAGCTGCGTGTGCGGCGCATGACGCCGGCCGTCGCAACTCGCCTACAAGCTGCAGGGCTGATTTGTTCTCGATCCGCTCATCCGAGACCAGAGGTGTTCCGTGGACCTAATCCCGACGCTCTGAAATAGAAGTGCACAGAGATCAGTCCGAAACAAGTCCAGACCGCTAAGCTCTTCTCCCAGGAGGGTCTGTGCTGAGATCTGCTTTGTGAACGCTAGCCCATCGTCTGGTAGTGACCCACCTCCCCCCCCCCCCCCCCCGACCCACCGCCCGCGCCTCCCGCACCACGCCTCCCCCATTCCACCTCCCCCACCACGCCTCCCCCATCCCACCTCCCTCATCACGCCTCCCCCCCCCTAACCCCCTCACACCACAGATTCCTTGCACGCATCCGTTTTGTTCTCCACCAGCTCCGCTGTAGAGCCCTCCACCACTGTGTTGCACCCTGGTCTGCACTGGTCTGCACTGGTCTGTAGATCCGTTGTGTTGTCCCACCTGTTGCATTGTGGTAGCACAGTCTCTGCACCTTCTCAATGTGACGTGGTGTGTGTAGTCGTCTTGTTTTGTCTGGAATGGCACCAATGTGTTGTCTCTGCTTCTCACTCAACTCAACGCAACTCGGTGTTCAGTTGTCCTCCACATCTCTCATCTCTCATCTCCGTCTCCACTGTTGACTGCCACCGTTCCTCCCCTTCTGTCTCTCTCTCTCTCTCTCTCTGTCTCTGTCTCTGTCTCTCTCTCTCTCTCTCTCTATCCCTCTCCTCTCTCCTCTCTCTCTCTCTCCTCTCTCTCTCTTCTCCTCTCTCTCTCTCTCTCCTCTTCTCTCTCTCTCTCTCTCTCTCTCTCCTCTCTCTCTCTCTCTCTCTCTCTCTCTCCTCTCTCTCCTCTCTCTCTCCTCTCTCTATCACTATCCCTCTGTGTCTCCCACCCTCAGGCCCAACTGATTGGCTGTCTCTCTCTCTCTCTCTCTCTCTCTCTCTCTCTCTCTCTCTCTCTCATCTCCTCTCTCTCTCTCTCTCTCTCTCTCTCTCTCTCTCTCTCTCTCTCTCTCTCTCTCTCTCTCTCTTCTCTGTCTCTCTCTCTCTCTCTGTCTCTCACTCTCTCTCTCTGTGTCTCTCACTATCTCGTGCTCTCGCCCTCAGGCCCAGCTGATCCACGACAGGAACACGGCGTCCCACGCCGCCCTCAGTGACAAGGCGAGGCTGGCGTCCACATGACCTGGACCAAGGAGAAGCTCTTCACCGAGCGCAACCGGGGCCGCGAGCCCAACGCCAACGTGGCCGTCAGGGACCTGTTCAACATGAAGCCGTGAGTACCTGCACGTAGAACCTCGTGGACACGGAGAACCAGTTCTAGTCTCTAACAGACCCTTGTGTACATGGAGAACCACCTCTAGTCTCTAACAGACCCTTGTGTACACAGAGAACCACCTCTAGTCTCTAACAAACCCTCGTTTACACAGAGAACCAGCTCTAGTCTCTAACAGACCCTCGTGCACACAGAGAACCACCTCTAGTCTCTAACAGACCCTTGTGTACACAGAGAACCACCTCTAGTCTCTAACAAACCCTCGTTTACACAGAGAACCAGCTCTAGTCTCTAACAGACCCTCGTGTACACAGAGAACCAGCTCTAGTCTCTAACAGACCCTCGTGCACACAGAGAACCAGCTCTAGTCTCTAACAGACCCTCGTGTACACAGAGAACCACCTCTTGTCTCTAACAGACCCTCGTGTACACAGAGAACCACCTCTAGTCTCTAACAGACCCTCGTGTACACAGAGAACCACCTCTTGTCTCTAACAGACCCCTCGTGTAAACATAGAACCACCACTAATATGTGTATGGACTAACACAATATGTATACCTATAAGACATATGTACATAATACAGCGTTAATTGACACCACTCACGAAACACAACACGATTCCTACAGGGGGGGGGGGGTTATCCTTTTGTGTCGCGCATGTGCACCGGGGGGGGGGGGGGCGGCAGGCTGAGAGAAGCCCCCTCTCCGCTGGCTCTCTCCGGTCCCGGCGCCGGTGGTGGTGTGTCCCTGGCCGGACCGGGCGGGGCCAGCGGACCGGCGCCCGACCCGGAACCCAGCATGTGTTAGCGTAGCGGCGTACAGGAAGCTATGCAGCTGTGCACACTAGCGCCTGACAACGTGAGCAGCATGGTGTGTTACCTTCAGGCTGCACTGTCGTGTGTGTGTGTGTGTGTGTGTGCGTGCGTGGTGCGTGCGTGTGCGTGTGTGTGTGTGTGTGTGTGTGTGTGTGTGTACACTTGTTCATGTTCATGTTGTTGTCTGTTACATTATACCACACCTAGACTCTTTTTTTTCCTCATGCATTCTATAATTATTATGTTTATATCTCCATGTAAACCTGCATCAAGTACCACCTGTTGGGTAGTGCTAACTAACTCCATCAAGTCATTGCTTAGTCATCAAGTATTACTAAGTATTGATGATTGGAGTGGTCTGGTGGGTCACCTTAGGGTGGGCCAGGTGTTTTGTGTCTGTCCGTCTGTCTGTGTGTCTGCGTGAGAGAGTGACGGAAGCGACAGGACGGGTATCTGTGGTGAGTGTCTCCAGACGTGTCTAAGGCTCTGTCTCTTGTGTGTTCTGTCCTGGTTTCTGCTCCTTCTAGGGAGTGGGAGAATCTGTAAGTCACATTCCTCTTTGCTCGCGGCCCCGTGTGTCTGTGTTGCTCCCGTGTCCGCGTGGTGGCGGCGGCGGCCATGTCGCTGCACGCACATGCTTGCATTTGCATGCGCTTTCTGCTTCATGCTCCCCCTCCCCCCCCTCCCCCACCGCCCCACCCCCGCCGACCTGCCCACTCCTGACCTTATGATTTGCAAGGTCAAGTTAAATTATTTGATGTTTTGAGAGCCAACTTCTGCTTTCCATCCGTTACGCAGAAGTTTAGTGTCTCTGCTGTTGCGTTGAGGAGTTCCTCATCCCCGCAGTTGCGTCACATGTCACATGTCACATGTCACGTGTCACGTGTCATGAGACATGTTTGTGCCTCAGCCTCCTGAGGGGTGATGACAGAGACCGCATTCTGAGAACCAGTTGGCTGAATGTGCGTTCACCACGTGACGCGCTGAGTCATGAGAGCCCTGGGTAATACATCAGGCTTCCAAAGCGGCCGGCCACTTTTCTCTCAAAATGGTGGTCATCTGTCTGTCGGCTCCCGGGACTGGTGGGCGTGTCCGAAGTGCTTCTCCCCGCAAGCCCCGCCTCTGCTTCAGTACGCGCATCCGCAATGATTCCCTCAGCGCCATTTTCTACAAACAACACCGCACACGATGGCTTAACACGTAGGAACACCAGTAGGGTTCTCAGTGTAGTGCTACATAGCTTTGCCGTTTGTCGTGTAACCCTGCCAAACCATGTTTTAATTTTAATTGCTTAATTGCTTAATTTTAATACAAAAAGGTAAGTTAAAACAAATGATGACGATAAGAGTCAGACCAGGTCCACAATGGTGCACTAGTGAGTAGAGTCAGGTCAGGTCCACAATGGTGCTCTAGGGAGGAGAGTCAGGTCAGGTCCATAATAGTGTCCTAGTGAGTAGAGTCAGGTCAGGTCCATAATAGTGTCCTAGTGAGTAGATTCAGGCAGGTCCATAATAGTGTCCTAGTGAGTAGATTGAGGTCAGGTCCATAATAGTGTCCGAGTGAGTAGAGTCAGGCCAGGTCCATAATAGTGTCCTAGTGAGCAGAGTCAGGCCAGGTCCATAATAGTGTCCTAGTGAGTAGAGTCAGGCCAGGTCCATAATAGTGTCCTAGTGAGCAGAGTCAGGCCAGGTCCATAATAGTGTCCTAGTGAGTAGAATCAGGCCAGGTCCATAACAGTGTCCTAGTGAGCAGAGTCAGGCCAGGTCCATAATGGTGTCCTAGTGAATAGAGTCAGGCCAGGTCCATAATGGTGTCCTAGTGAATAGAGTTGACACCAGGTCTGTAATGGTGCGAGCCGTGTGCCAACAGGAACCAGTCCAATGTGCGGAGGATGCACACGGCGGTCAAGCTCAACGAGGTGGTGGTCAACAAGTCCCAGGGGGCCCACCTGGTGCTGCTCAACATGCCCGGCCCGCCGCGGAACCGAGGGGGCGATGAGAACTGTATCCTTCTGGTAGCTCTGAGGGGGGTGGGGGGGGGGCCTGGACCAGACCAGACCGGACCGGACCGGCTCCGGTCTCATGGTGGTGCTCTACAGGCTGAGCAGTCCTGTTTGTACAGGATGTGTGTGTGTGAAGCCCAAAGCTCACAGCCATGAAGGGGGTCAAAGGTCACCATGTTGCAAAAATGCTGTTTTAGAACGTCCCCAAACGTAACGGTGCTGAGTGACCTTGACTCCACGGCCCTCAGACATGGAGTTCCTGGAGGTCCTGCTGGAGGGGCTGAACCGCGTGCTGCTGGTGCGTGGAGGAGGTCGTGAGGTCATCACCATCTACTCTTAAAAAAAAAAAAAAACGACGACTCACCCCCGACCCCCCCCCCCCCCCTCCCACCCCCCACCCCCCGCCACGGGAGATGCGAAACCGCCGTTTATTATTTTTGTTCTGTTTCAGAGGAGACGCCTCATTAGGGTTTTTTTTTTTTTTTTTTTTTTTTTTTTTTTAAATTGGGGTGGGCTTGGTGGTGAGGGAGGACGCCCCCCCCCCCCCCCTGTGATTGGACACAAGGTCTCGTGACCTTCGGCAGGAAGGAGATGTTTTGGGGGAGACGGGTGTGACCCGGGCGCCAAGCCGGAGAGCCAGGGCCCCTGTGTGTCCCTGCCGGGCACCCGTAGCCCACCTGGAAGGACAGAGCATAGAGACACTTTATAAGTACACTTCATTTAACTTTGTGAACATTTTTACATGATGTTATATTTTCTTGTTTCCCCCCCCTCCCGCGCGTTGATGTGGTGAGCTCTGTTGTCGCCGTTGGCAACAGTCAGCTGCAGGGCGGACCGCGAAGATGCACATTGGACCCGAGCCGAATCCATGCACTACACGCATATATGCACAAATAACATGCAGTGGTCGGTCCGAGAATTGAAAATATTCCGGTGGATGAATCTGTGACCTTCCCACCCTCGTCAGCCCAGGAGTCAGTGCAAGGGGTCAACGCAGGGGTCAGCGCAGGGGTGCGAGGATGGCGATGCCGTCAGCATGTCCTGTGCAGAGCTCCAGTGTGTCGGTTCACGGCTGCGCGGTTGATAATGGGGGGTGGCTGAGTGGGTTTCCTCTACCACCAGACTCACGGGCCAGCATGAAGCTGTCTCTTCAGCCAGGGTGTAAACTGGGTCGACTGTGTCTTCAGTCAAGTCCTCTCTCACCACTGTGGAGATCATGAGACAGCAATGAGTGGAGGCTGCATGCTTTTGTTTTGGAGTGTTGTTGTGTATGTGTGTGTCTGTATCTGTGTGTGTGCGTGTCTTGTCATGCTGGGGGGGGGCTGGCAGCGGACAGCAGGGAACACTGTGATGTATAGAGAGTCCGTCAGGCACAGCCGGCGGCTCCAGTCGCGTTCCTCGCGCTGGGCTCGTTGCCACGGTGACCGCTGGTCAGTGTCGGCCAGCCCTCTCCGAGCTCCAGAGAGCAAACCCCTCTCTGAGACGCACCCCGCGTCTTACTCTGCACCACCTTATATTTATGGAGTCTGGAGTCGCCGGAGTGCGGAGGGATGTGAAGCTGTTTGAGCAGGACGAAAATAGATCAGTTTTGTTGTTTTTCGTTTTTTTTTTTTTTTATTGTTACCATCCTAACCAACGAGCTGTTAAACAGCTCGGGATGCTTGAAGTTTGGAGCGCCAGGAGGTGCGACAGGTTAACACGTTGGCTGTCATGGCGGTGTCTTGCCTCTGCTGAAGTCAAGGAGGAGGTTAAAAATGCGTAGTTCTGCCACTAGGGAGGGCTTCCAGACTAGAGTGTCCCGAATGATGCTGGCTTCGTGGTATCTTGGCCCCCCGTTCTCCCTGCTAGGATGGGTGACATATTGACTGAAGAGATTAGTTACACACACACACACACACACACACACACACACACTAAACACACACACTCACACTAAGCACACGCACACACAAAGAGCAGTGCATGAAACGGGTAGTGGGGAAAAATGTGCCAAAAAGGAAAACTGGAAGTATAGTCAACACGGTTAATAGTTAGTTCATAAGCGTGTCCTCTCACCACAGAGAGGGCAACATGAAAACTAGTAGTCTTAAACTAACTAGTCTAGTTGACAATGCACAACAGCTGAGTGCAGTGCTTTGTGCCCTCCCAGATTTGTATTAAATAGAATACAAATATCTATTTTTTATTTAATACAATTTTGATTTTTTTTGTTTGTTTGAACCATTTGCTACAGCAATTCCATCGCCTGGGTGAAGTCCAACCATACAAAACATTTATAGGTTTTAGATGCCCACACTAGATGAATGTGCTTCCCTTTGACTTGTCTATATCTCCACCCTCTCTCTGCCTAGCTGTGCAGTATTTTACAGAACAGAACATATTTCTCTCTGCTCTTCATCTAGAAAGACAGCCATGTTTTTGTTTCGATTATGCATTATTGTCCTTTGTGGTGTACAGCCGTGTGGTCACCAGCTAGTCGCTATGTTTATGTCTCATATTGTTACATTTCACATGTTGCATCTGTCATGTTACGTTTAGCGTGTCCATTCAGAGTCGTGTTTGCGTACGGGGGCACCTGATTGGGTAAGGGCGGCTGGCGGGGCGGGGCACCTGATTGGGTAAGGGAGGCTGGGGGCGGGACACCTGTAGTCAGTGTTTGTGTTGTTGTTCTCGATGTTGTGTATGTGTGCGTGTGGAGGGTTCGCGACCTCCCAGGAACACGTCCCCGGGCCTGAAGCGGGCCCCTGCGGTGGACCAGTGGACCAGGACCAGCGCCGGCCCACCCATCATGTCCTCGTTCTGTTTGCTCCGGGGCTGTATTTTAGCCGCCAAAGATGAAATCTTTGAGTATGTGTAATAAAATAATAAATGGTGCATAGTTTTAAGGAATTGAAGATTTGTGCTGTTGGAACATGTGTTTAGATAAATTAATAAATGTGTTTTTTTTTGTAGTAAATATATTTTTGGTTACTGAAATAGCTCAGCAATGAATGCATGCTAGGTCAATAACAGGCATGCTCCCAGGTCAAGAACAGGCCTGTGTGTGGTGACAGGAGAACGATCTACCTCAAGCTGTCAGGGGCCTCGGCCCATCTACACACGATGCTGATGCTTTACAGGAGTCTAAAGGCCTGACCACATGCAGGTGTGTGTGTGCATGTGTGTGTGCCTGTATGTGTGTGTGTGCGTGCGTGTGTGCCTGTATGAGTGTATGTGTGTGTGCGCGTGTGCGTGTGTGTGTGTGTGTGTGTCACAGAAGGTCATTCATGGCCAAACATTTAGGAGACAGCCCTTTACATTTAATTTGTGCCTCTGAGTAATTAAAGTGCTGAATTATATAATATATTATAATAAATATAACCCCACGCTCTGTCTTCTCTCATTGACCACTACGAAGTCTCCAACGCTGCTGGTCCAAATGGGTTTCACCAGGTAATCCATCAAGTTAATAGTTAAGATTACATACTGGCCACTCATAATGTTGAGACCATTCAGCAGACCCATGTTCACCACCTTCCTTCTGTTGAAAGTATTTAAACAGTAATTATAATGTCACTGTCTATATCTATATGTTCAATGTTATAAATGCATGACAATTTTGAGTTTGTGACATTTTCATCAAATGTCATAGCTGTAAAATGTTGGCATTAGAACACTATATTGTAAGCCTTTTTGCAATGGTCATATTTGTTAAAACTAATCGCACAGTTCGACCGTGAACTGAGGCTCGCCGCCGCCACCCTTTAACCACCAGGGGGCGCCATGCGTCCTTTACGCGCGTCGTGATTAAGCTAACGGGGCTTATTATGGTCACTCTGGCTGCACTACTCGACAGCTGCCCCCTGGCAGCAGGAGGCCTAGCTGATCACATGGACCCCTGGCAGATACAAACAAGCCACCGGGAGCATCTCATCATGAGAGAGCGACCATTACAGAGAGAACATTCCAGAGCAGACAGTGGTCAGATGAAGAGAATATTCAGCACAGCCCTAACATGGACTGATTGTGTCTCTACATTCCCAGCTCTAATAAGCAGCCCTATCCAATTGTAGGATGCAGTCATTTCATTGCAGTCTTTGTGGAATATAATGAAATTACTTTTCCTGTTTCACACAAAGTAGAACATAAAAACTGAACTGGAGGAACGTCGTTCACTGTTTCCTCTAAACATAGTCACGGTAACATAGGTTGTTACATAGGTTTATATTATATATTTATATATTCCAACACTCTACTATAGGTAGAGTGTCTGTCCCTTCTTTTTTACCCCGGAATATTGTAACAAATGCAATTTCCCTCAGGGATCATTAAAGTATTTCTGTCTGTCTGTCTGGTAACATTGTTTTTGTCCTTCTTGCTTCATGTATGGACGTTAGGTTTGTACTGAGGTCCACCCACTGGTTATACTGGTATTACAGTAGCCTGCAGCAATCCAGTAACTTAGGAGAGTGTTGAAGCTCCACTTCAAGCAAAGTCTTACATGTTCCAGGGCTTTATGTGACTGTACCACCAGAGCACCGCAATCCCTTGAAACCTTGACGAATCCCTGGGTCACGAATGACACATTCAGTGTGTTGCTCCAGTTCTCTTGGGATTGCCCAAGTCTGTTGCTCACAGTTTCAGTGGAACAGGAATGCAAATGTGGGTTAAGGTAAAGAAAGACAAAGACAACGTTGAGCTTTACTTTAGTCGACCCCTGACCCTGAGGGCTCATGCTGTAATAAATGACAGCAGGCCTACTGTTTTCCCCCAGTTGTTTCAACAATGGCTCAAACATTCACCACTGTTTTACTGGAGACAAAAATACAAAGATAACAGTAATACGGTAAAGACTGAACACGAAATAATGTAAATAGAACGGAGACCAGATGATATACAGGCCTGTTTATTTTACAGTATGATCCGCCTGCGGTGAGCCTACTCAGCCTAAGCATGCAAAATTCACATTTACTATAAACGCCTTGAGAGTAATAAACGCCTTGGTGTTATTGCAAACATTTTGACGTATAGATCATAGATTGTTATAAAAAAAAAACAACAACTTGACATTGTGGTTTAGTTAACTAAACCTACCTAACCACAGGCGTCAGGCTCAGCCAATCAGAATCCGAGGGGGCGCGGCCAAGTCGCAAGCGGCTGGTGACGTCAGAGCTGCAGAGCGTGGCGTTGCGACGTCACAGCCGCTGAAGAGGCAACGCTGCTGTAAGATCGCATCCTGCGGAGGGTGAGCCTCGTCACTCGACAGACACGCCTGTCTGTCTGACTGCCTGTCTGTCTGCTTTTTTATTTTATTTTAGTGGGCGTTACGCCTCGGCGGAACGCGTCCTTCATATCGCGCGGTGTGTGTGCGTGTGTGTCACTGGAGGACGCGGATTCCAGAAGGCTAGTGGCGCGTTTCAGTCAGTGTTGCGTCAGTGCTCATATGTAGAGACTAGGAGCGGTTGTGTCCACCTCCGTCTTCGCCGCATTCAGTCCGTTTTGTCCCCGGGAGGACCGGGCTGCTCCATGACCGAGCCCGGGACGCAGTGCACCGCAGCGGCTGGATGGGTGCAGGTGGGTGGCCAACCTGACCTACCCCCCCTTCCGGTCTCCCCGGTTCCCCCCATGTGAGGCTTCACGGAGCCGTGAGCCGTGACAAGGCACCAGGACCCCCAGCAGCAAAGACCCGACGACATGCTGCCCGGAGTCGGCGTGTTCGGCACCAGCCTGACGGCCCGGGTGATCATCCCCTTGCTGAAGAACGAGGGCTTCGCCGTCAAGGCGCTGTGGGGCCGCACGCAAGAGGAGGCGGAGGAGCTGGCCAAGGAGATGGACGTCCCCTTCTACACGAACCGAATCGACGACGTTCTGCTGCATCAGGATGTGGATTTAGTGTGCATCAACCTTCCTCCGCCACTGACGCGGCAGATCGCCGTCAAAACGCTGGGTGAGTCTCCCCCGCTGTGATGATGCTGCTGCACCCGTTGTTCGAGGTGATGAAGACCATGAGAGTCTCACAGAGGATGTTGGCAAACAGTGAGGCAGGTAGATACGTTGTGCTCGGACAGATGTGGACATTGTGTGTGTGTGTGTGTGTGTGTGTGTGTGTGTGTGTGTGTGTGTGTGTGTGTGTGTGTGTGTGTGTGTGTGTGTGTGTGCGCGTGTGTGAGCGCGTGTGTTTGTGTTGCGGATGGCAATTTCATAGTGTCAGGTTCCCCTGGTTGATGACTTGCAGATACGTTGAATTCAACACATCTATTTAGGTAATTCCATAAGGTTTTGTAGTTGACCTTGATGTGGAGGAAGACAGACGTTCCACTTTATATGTGGAGTAAGAGCTATTTCAGTGAGCCCAGCGGGAGCTGTGACAGTTCTGCAAGAGAGAGAGAGAGAGAGACGGATAAAGTCAAGCGATTCTATGCATCATAGATTATTACTAGCATACTACAGTTTCTTAATAATCACATGATCAGTTTGTCACCACACACAGTCATTTCTGGAGGGGAAATGGGTGTGTGGGAAGGTGGTGTGTATGTGTGCTGTGTGTGTGTGTGTGTGTGTGTGTGTGTGTGTGTGTGTGTGTGTGTGTGTGTGTGTGTGTGTGTGTGTGTGTGTGTGTGTGTGTGTGTGTGAAGGAGGCAGAACAAGGCAGCGAGGCACCGCTTGAGTGAGTGTGAATGGGGCTGTCTCAGTGGTTAGACGCCATTCCTCGGCTGATTTTTTTTTTTAACCGAAATCGAAATTGAGGCGAACGTTTCCCCACGACGGTTCTGAAGTGAACCTGACCCGCCCTCATCAGGGGGGTGCTCTCTCAGCAGCAGCCAGGGAGCCATGCAGTGTGCTGATGACAGCAGCACGCCGTTTAAGTAGACTTGGTTGTATTTTTAATGCGTCTGGATAGCATCTCGACCCCTCTGCGTCTAAACATAGCCTGTGTCCACTGGATACAGCTATGTTTAGACTCGGAAGGGGTCTCTAAACATGATTTCAAAATAACACTCGTGTCATCGAAAGAAATAAAGTGGGCGACCACTTTATTTCTTTTATGGAGCCTGTTTAATGTCTGTTTAATCTCTGGTCATCTCTGTGAAATGTGTCGTCACTCGAGAGAGGTCTGAATCCAAAACAGAAAAATTATTATTATTATTTTTTTTTTTTAAACATTTTAATAAACCCTTGTGTGTTATTACTCTGGCCAAACCTGACTGTCCATTGAACCTGTGAGACGACCTGCATCAACACAGCCTCTGCCGCTGCCCGGGCGTCTCAGGTTGCCGTCATGCCATTTATATCTTCAAGGTGTCCTCGTGGATGTGGTCTCACATCATCGACCGCCTGACGTGTGCGCCAGAGATGCACACGGAGGTGACACGTCGACATGGGCTTGATGTGGCCGTCTAAAAAAAAAAAAAAAAGAGCAAAAAAGCTTTGTACCTTTTTTTTTTTCTTCTCCAGGTCCCCTCCGCAGCGCGATGATGAGAGTGGCCCAGAGGGGCGCGCTCGCTCCGGGCGAACACCGCGGAGTGTCGGTGTGCGGTTATGTAATCACTGTACCGGTCCTTAAGCCATCGCGGCAAGTGTTTGTTTTTTTGCGGCGTGTACACGGCGGTAATCTGAGCACGTTTGTAGATATGTGGTCGGCGAGCACACAAACATGTACACACACTGGCGTGACGCTCTGTGTTTGTCCCGGGCAAGCGGCTCACAGAACATTGAGCTCCACTCTCAGGTGAATCTCTTTGCAAATAACCCACAGTATATTCATTAAGACCTCATGAGTTGCAACTCTGACATGCACAGCATGTGGGTTGGGTGGACACTGTAATCCAAAGTCTTTTACAACACTGCACAGTGAGCGCACGCAATCGCAATCCTGGCAGTGTCGACACTGTGTTTTTGCCAAAGCAGACCTCCACTGGCTCCGAAAGTTGAGTGTCTGTCAGGCCTTCCACGCGGGCCCCAGGCTTTCCACCTGGGCCCCAGGCCTACCACTGGGGCCCCAGCCTTCCACCCGGGCCCCAGCCTTCCACTGGGGCCCCGGCCTTCCACAGGGGCCCTAGGCCTTCCATCCAGGCCCCAGGCTTTCGACAGGGCCCCAGGCCTTCCACCAGGGGCCCGGCCTTCCACAGGGGCCGACCGGGCCCCAGGCCTTCCACCAGGGGCCTCAGGCCTTCCACTAGGGCCCCGGCCTTCCACAGGGGCCCTAGGCCTTCCACCCAGGCCCCAGGCTTTCGACCGGGCCCCAGGCTTTCGACGGGGCCCCAGGCCTTCCACCCGGGCCCCAGGCCTTCCACCCAGGCCCCAGGCCTTCCACCCGGGCCCCAGGCCTTCCACCAGGGGCCCCAGGCCTTCCACCGGGGGCCGATCTGTGGCTCTTGATCTGCGTGGTACGGAAGACTGGCGTGTGAACAGCGTGAACCGCGGTCGGCGTCTCCAGCTAACCTGTGGGCTGCTGCAGCTCCTCGGAGTCTGGCATTCTTTGTGCCTTTCCTCTTGGCCTCGTTTCCTGAGCGCTGCATTGTTTGAAACGGTTCCTTCCCACCCAGACTCTCGCTCCCCTGGGGGCCGTTCTGGAGAGGGCGAGCAGCAGAACTGAGTCAAACTGACAGAGTGTTGGTGAGTTCTTTTGAGGAATTGAGAGTCAGGCTAAGGACTTGTGATTGGTACAGGTGGCACATATCAGGAGGATGTTGTGTCGAACAGCAGTGGGCATTAAACTGCACTTCACTGGTCTTGCTACAAGGCACTGCAGTCAGGAGTGACCTGGGTGTGTGGAAATGAGTACTTTTGGGAAGATTTTGATCTCAGGCATTGCCTCCCGTTCTGTCATAGTGTGACAATGCCGTGTTGGCCTAAAGTCCCTTAGGGCTTGTCCATCAGAATGCATCATGGGGTTTCTTTATGGACTATAACCCATATTGAAAGGTCTTTAGAGCGTTGTAGTACTGTGAAATGCTGAATCAGCGTTTACATTCCGTAACCTAGGCTAATTTGATTTGCGCCATCTCGCCCGAGAAACGTTGGGGCCGTGTAACTAATTGATTAATTAGCACTAAACGATGACCGAAGAAACATCACTGCCACCTCTATATAACCACCTCTCCGATGCTGGTGGTGATGTATGTACAAGGCCTTTAGGCGCTTATAACCACGGAGAAGACGGCCCCATTGAAGACCACCGTGACCCTCACAAGCCTAGCGAAGATACGCCCTGTGACGTCCAGGTTCAAGGCACTGGCGTGGCTCACTGGTGCTGCAGCTCCTTGGTGGCCTGCGAGGATGGTGTCACTGGGGACCACGGCCAAAACCTACTTCCTCTTCTGCTGGGGTGTGTGAGGTGAAGCTATCGCTCCCTTTGTTTACTTCATACGGCGCGTTGATAAGACCAATCAGGCTCGCTCACCAAAGGAATGTGGACTTAGTCAGTGAAGCAACTCACACAATGGGCGTTTTTTTTTATAACCACTAATCTTGCATCACGTTGTTGCTGTTTCAGTCTGGTTCAACCCTGGCCTTCCATGCTGTCAATATTCTGGTTCTGGGTTAATGTCAACGCGGTCAGGTTAAGTGCAGCCTGACTAAGCAAGGTCAAGCTGCAGGGCCAACCTGCTGGTCAATTACGTGATTGTGGTCAGCAAAACTATGGGCTCATTAAAGGAGCTGGGGTCTTGTTGGGGCCACTGAGGTCAGGTCTACAACCAGCTTGACAGGAGGAGGAGGAGGAGGAGGAGGAGGAGAGACGACGTCACACACCCAGACATCATATTCAGGTTTAACTGGAGTACGTGACTCCCGCAGAACAACACAGCAGACAAACCAGTTCTTCTGGCTCGACCACAGCGCAGACAATGGCACCCCCAGGGCCACCTTTCTCCCGAATGCTGGAACGGAATTCCAGAAGTGTATGATGTCACGAGACAATCTCTCTTGGAAACTGTGGTGTGGTGAGACCCGCAGTCTCCAGTGTGCAAAGGTCTCTCCCTCTCTATGTCTCTCTCTCTCTCTCTCTCTCTCTCGCGCTCGCTCGCTCTCTCACTGTGTGTGTCTCTCTCTCTCTCTCTCACTATATCTCTCCCTGTCTCTCACTATGTGTGTCTCTCTCTCTCTCTCTCTCTCTCTCTCTCTCTCGCTCTCTCACTATATCTCTCCCTGTCTCTCACTATGTGTGTGTCTCTCTCTCTCTCTCTCTGTCTCTCACTATGTGTGTGTCTCTCTCTCTCTCTCTCTCTCTCTCTCTCTCTCTCTCTCTCTCTCTCTCTCTCTCACTATATCTCTCCCTGTCTCTCACTATGTGTGTGTCTCTCTCTCTCTCTCTCTGTCTCTCTCACGCTGGCTCTCTGTCTCTGTCTCTCTCTCTCTTTCTCTCTGTCTCTCTTTCTGTCTGTCTATCTGTCTCTCACTCACTCACTCACTCACTCACTCATTCACTCACTCACTCAGTCACTCATTCACTCACACATCAGCCCACATAGTCATTGCATGTTTTATTGTGTTGTTGTTTCTTACCATGTGATCATGTCCAGGGGGCTTCTGGCAGCGTTATGTGATGTGTGCCAAAGCCTCATGCATGAAACGAGAGCATGTCATGTTTATGTATGTGTTCATGAATAAGTATCGCGTAAAGCTAATGAATGGCTTAACGATCCTATAAATGCGTCATGATTTTTGTGCGCTGAGCTTCCAGTGAAATCAGTTTCCTGGGAGACCTCACTCATACGTGATGAAGTTCTGAAGATCCTTATTTCATCCTGGTCCTCATGGTGGCCCACTGGGTTTCACATCTATGGAGTGTGAAGTGTTCCATAGATGCAGAAACACCTTTCACCTCAGTCAGGTCAGGTGACACAGGTTCAGTCTGTGTTCAGTCTGTGGGTCAGGCTGTGGGCCCCCGTGGTGACGAGGAGGTGACCAGGGCCAGAGGTCTTGGGCTGCACCCTGCTGCTAGCTGCACCCTGCTGGGTGCAGACTGTGGTCTGACTCGTCTTGAGTGCAGTCACCGCTGCACCTTCCGCTTTTCACAGGAACTTACAAAAGTAAACCAGTTTACTTTTTTTTTTTTTTTTTTTTTGCTAAATCATTTGGTGTTGGCTTTGTTAAATGATGGCAAATATGCATTGTCGAAGTAATGATGTAATTAGTGAATGACGTAGTAAAGGAGACGTAGGTAAGAGGTGTGTTTTTAAAATGATTATTCCACTTATTGTTTTTGTGACGCGCGTGGGCCAATGGGAGTTGGTCTACTCTCAGGCTTCGAAGCGGTTTACAAATGGCTCACATCAGGTGTCTGTCGTCTGTCTTTCCATCCTCCTGTCCGTCGGGGGGAGCTGTCACAGCAGGCCCGACACAGCAGGCCCGAGAGCGCCGGTAGCCGGGCCCGCTGTATCTCAGAGCTTGACTCAACAGAACCGCCACAGCGCCCCCAGACCAGAACAGAGCAGAGCCGCGTTCATGTTCTGGTCACCTCGCTGTACGCGTCCTCGTGGGTTTCGTACTTCCAGTTTCCCACGGTGAGTTAACACTCACATTTGTGTCCATTGACATGCTAATGACAGCTAGCATGGCTATGTGTCTCTGAATGGGTGTTTGTGTTTGAGAGCGAGAGCGAGAGAGAGGTCCTATGAAATTGTCTTTGTGTGTGGAATGAATGGAGAAGCGAGGAGTTTCATTGAGTCTACCTCCACAATGCCCTGAAAAGTGGCCATTTCCTTCCACATCCCCCTCTCTGATACTGTGGGGGGGCTGCTCTACTTTGTAGTGTTGAACTTGAGATGCAGTGTGGGGAACATTCTAGATGTTAAACCACATTGTAGTGTCTGTGCCAGCGTACCAAGAGGGAAAACTGATGATTTACAACTAAGTTGTAACCAGGGCTCCGAACCAGTTCAAGGAACGAAAACGAAAACCGAAAACGATTGGAATTTTACGAGGAACGGAAACGGAAATGAAAACCAAATGGTCTTCAACTGTTCCGGAACAGAAACGTTATTCTGAAATCCCCAAAACCGGTTAATAACGTTTTTTTTTTCTTCGTTTTCTATATAGCCTATAAAATTTCACAAAAGCATAGCCTATTTCATGAAAAAAAAAAACTTTCCGGTTGCCGCATTCACTTCGCAGCCCGCTAAGCTCAGCTGTCACAAATTCCCACCACCACCCTGGCGAGAGGCGATTGAAATGTAGAGTTAAATTGGAAGTTGTTGGAGAGACTTGGGTATTTGTCAGCAACATAGACAATACAACATATTCGCTTATGGCAGGGTTAGAAATTATTGAGCGAGCCTCTATATCTGAAGATCTCCATGGAATACGGATAAAACGTACAACCAGGTAAGGAGTTTCTAGCCCACTTATCCAGAAATGATTTTGATACAAAATTATATTTATCATAGAATATAGGCTACAGTCAGCAGCAGTCTGCCTGGTATGTGAGATGGATATCGCAAATATTTTTGGATGCTGCCTGTGATTTATGATTTTGGTGCATTTAGACTACCTACTGTGTAAATTAAGGGCAAATACCAATAAGTAGGTCTATTGTAAGATATCGACCACAAAAATAGACTAGGCCCAATAACATTGCCGGAACGTTAAGAACGAACGTTATTTTACGTTCCGAACCGGTTCGGGAACGATATGTTGGTGGCGGAACGCAAGAACGAAAACGTGTAAATATACTGGTTCCGTTCGGAGCGGAACGATTGAAAAATAATTTCGTTTTCAAGCCCTGGTTGTAACTCATCAAGCTCAGCTGTTCCTCTGCTGGGGTGCTGACCTCTTCGCTGTGTCCTGTTGGAGACGACCCCATCCCATCCTAGAGAGAGTGGAGTCAAGAGAGGCCCCCTCGCTGATCTCACAGAGGGGCCCGAGGGCTTGGCTCCTAGATTAGCATAGAAAGCGTTGAACACTCGCGCCGTACACTTAATGCGGGAGACTCCTGGACTTCCCAGGAGAGCTGACTGTTGTGAGCGTGGCGCAGGCCTTAGCCTGCAGCGTGCGCACTCGTTGTGCATGATCCGCCCACAACAGGAACACAGAACCAGGCATGGCTATGCTAAGCCTGGTGAGGCCAAAGCATCTCGGGAGGCGGACCATTGTCTTCCCGTGGCGTTTTGTCGAGATCTCGACTAAACCGAGAACAGTGTCGCCGCCAGTGTTACAACATTTTAAATGTTTTCAAAAGGTGACGTTGTGTACGGCAATGCCAAAGACGGAGCACGGCGTACATTGTTCAATTTGTCTGGTTTGTTTTCGTGTTTCCACTCTGTGAACAGATGTCCGTCCGTTTGCAGTGTCTACGGAGGGACAGACCTCCCTGCTCAACACGGCTGTGTGTGTGTCCCCGTATGCTCACCCCCCCCCCCCCCCTCCCTGGTCCTCCTTTGTCCTCCACCCTGTATTTAAGTGCCGCTGCGTGTCTCACAATAAACCAGCCCAGATGTCTCCCTCGCTCTCTCTCTCTCTCTCTCTCGCGCTCTCTGTCTCTCTCTCTCTCTTAGTCTCTCTCTCCCTATCTGCGTGTGCCAGTGATTAGCAGCCACACACACACACACACACACACACACACACACAGCTCTGTCCGCGTGCTGTAATGAGCCCTGTGGGAGTTGACACAAAGAGAGGATGCGTTGATGAGAGGATGGAGGAGCCGCGAGCCCAGCTGTGTGGGGGGGGGGGGGGGGGGGGGCTTCTGCTCCATCCATCACCTTTTGAGATCCTTCTGTAGCTACAGCGAAGACACAGGGAGTTTATGTATTTAATACACTGTTGCTTGTGCGATAAAGGTTTTTACGTTTGATTCACTGAGATTAGCCTCCATTGCTTTGATACAACATTTAAGGTAACGGCAACGAGTTGTCTCGGGCCAATAACAACGGTCAATGGGATTGACATCATTCCAGCTGAGCGGAGCCGGAATGACTTCCCCCCGTCTGGCTGCAGACCCTGCAGGTGGTCAGGGGCGGCCCGGTGGCCCCTTCCTGAGATTCAGAACAACGCAAAGACACTCTGTCACCCTGACCCTCCTAGCGGGAGGATACAGGCGATCGTTTTGCCATCTGAAAACGCTAGCGCTCGAGGCAGTCTGGCTTGTGGACAACTTCCTGCCACTGCTGCTGCTGCGTGAGGCCACCAGACCACTGTGTGTGAAACCCGCCCCGCGGTGCGTTCTGGCGCACAGCGCGGTGTGTGTGTCCGCACGCCGTCAGGGTGCAGCTCCTGTGCAGAGCAGAGAGAGACCTCTTCACCGCTGCAACAGGAAGTACACCGCCGCGGTGTGAGGCGGTGTACGTGCGAGTGTGTGTGTGTGTGTGTGTGTTCGTGTTAAATGATGAGTGTTTTTTTATGACTCAATAGCCCTCAATTTCCCCATTCAAGATATTGCCACAGAGAGAGAGTGGTCGTGAAGCAGGTCTCGGGGGGGGAGACGTGTGAGTGTTTACCAGATACCTCGCAGCAATTCGGTCAACCGAGACCAGCTCAGCCTCGCCGTCAGGGCTGTGAGCTCAACGCTCAGGGGGATTACACCCAGGATGCCAGCCAGGCGCATCTCTGGTCACTCATTAGATGCAGCCGTCACCCCCGGCAGCTGGCTGCCGGTCAGGTGACCAGCTGGCTGCCGGTCGATAGGTCAACGGCAGCGTGGAGTCCAGGGAGGAGCCTCTCTCGTGTTGGCTGTCTTTGTGTTCAGGCTCCACCGGTGCACCAGTAGAGTTGGTGGTCTGGTTGTGTGTCTCTCAGAGAACACGCCCACCGTGTGGGGAGATGAAAAATGGTGCTGAGGCTGATGACACCAGTTCTGACACCAGCTGACCTCCGATGGCCTGGAGGTCAGCTGTTAAAGACAACAGCTGACAAGAGACATTGGAAACTGTGAGAAGCAAGAAGCAACACACTAGCAACAAGTAAGGCGAGGTCATAATTCAACCCTGCAGTGCAGACACACAGACAGAAATACTTTAATGATCCAATACTTTAATGTTTCAAACTATCCAGTGCATAGTCTTTGACAGTGTTACCATGTCATTAATTAGATAAAGATATTGGCTTATTATGATGATACAGTTTTAGTTCATCAATCATTTATTATATGGGATAAGAACATGATAAACAAGTCCTGTTGCTTTGGTCACTTTGTCGTGAAATATCACAAGGAAGATTGTAAATAAGGCCCTGGAAAAGTTAGAACATCTAATGACCAAATGGACCCACTATAAGAAGAAAATCTGGCTGATGAGTTACAGCTTTCCATCATAAAGGCTGAATGCTGAGACCTTTGACATGAGTATACAGCTCAGTCTGATAATGTACACACAATGGTTTATGGTTTATCGGACAACAGGAACGTGACAACTTTCTTATCGTAAAGTCTTGGGGAAGGGCAAACAATCCAAGTGGTGGTCTGAATCCATGCCAGCTACCGTTGCATGGAAATAGTAATTTAACAACGTCACTTTGTCAGCGCAAAGCTCATAAACACATACATGACAAAGGCTATTTCACCAACATTTTATTTGGTCTGTTT